>CM077249.1:26214293-26361793 GCA_039654775.1 Spinibarbus caldwelli
CGCCACTGATGACAGATGGACTATTTTGACGATGTTTTTTTATACTTTTCTGTGCCTTGGCAGTGTAATTTACTTGGCAGTCAATGGGACAGTCACAAGCCTCCCGGTTTTCATCCAAAATATCTTAAATTGTGTTCCGAAGACAAACAAAGCTTTTACAGGTTTGGAACGACATGGGGGTAAGTGATTAATGACAAAATTTTCATTTTGGGGTGGAGTATCCCTTTAAAGAAAATTTAGAGTTTCCTACTCGTAATACGACTTTGTGGTGGCGTTCATGTGCGTTCAACTCGTAAATACGATGTATCCGACATGACTTGAACGCACCAATAGCCTTTTGAAGTTTAATCGTCACATTAAGCTGTATCGCAATTCTGGTCTGTACCCAAATTTAAGACATCTTGAAATCCTAATCCTAACCCATAATTAAGACTCTCTTGTACAATTTAAGACTTTTTATGATGTTAAATTTGATACAAGTAAATTTAAGACTTTAAGACTTTTTAAGGACCCGCAGGAACCCTGATTATAAATGTCTTTACTGTCACTTTTAAGCAATTTAATGTGCCCTTGCTGAATAAAAAAAAAAAATTATTTTTGATATTTTTTATATTAATATTGAAAATAAAACAAAAAGTAGAAAACACAATTATTGTATCAACAAAAATTTTCTATTTAATTTTATCCTTAATTCTACGATTTATAAAAAATAAACACCATAATAGAATCTTATGATTGGCTGAGTCTCTTCTATCTGGCCTCCATGTAAGAATGTAAAGCTTCTTTGTAGCATGTTAGGCTTCCTCATCTTCCTTCTCCTTTTCGGCCCTGCAGGTATTCAGCCAAAAGAATTGGACAGGTTGACTCGAGCAGTGCTGTTGTTATCTAGTGCCTGCACATGTCTGCATGTGGACAAAACCCATCAGTGTTGCCACTGGAGCGAACAGAACCAGCGCTGCTAGGGCTCGTTCTTCCCCCGTTCCCGCACTGGTCCCCAGTGGTCACGTTAAACGGATATGACTGAAACATCTCGGCTCTTGACACCTCTCTTAAGGTCTGAGATTAAAGGACTGGGAATTAGACATCATCCTTCAGAACGGACTATCAGCCCCTGACACACAGTACATGTTCAGCATGGCATGATAATCTCTCTGCGTGTGTTAACATGACATTAAAACTATTGTGCTTTATTAATCCTTGATAAATACTCTAAATACAACAAAATAAAGAAAGTAAAAAAGAAAGTAGAAAACAGTATATATATAATCAAAAGTTCAATATATAAATAGGTCAAAAACAGGGATTGATTGCAGCATTTAATCTAATATTTGCATACAAAAAAATAAAAAGTCAAATGCCATGCAGGGACTGAATAAATCACTGAATCAATTTTTCTGTATTGAACAAACAGAGCAGCTGGACAAAGAAGCCAGTCTGTTATTTTCAATGAATGTTGTTTCTGTAAGTTCACTAAAAGAAGCCATCCAAATAAAATAATTAACTTCTAAAGATTGTTGCACCACAGTATCACAAATACATTTAAGTGATTATTGCAATTAAATTATCTTTAATTCTGAAATAAGAGCAGATAAATTACATAAAATTAAGCATGCCATTTCTTTGCCTCTAACATAAAGGTTTCAATAGAGGGTTTTTGAAGCAATGCTATATAAGAACCATTTTTCTTTCCCCAAAGAACCTTTCAGTGATCAGTTCTTTAAAGAAACACTTTTTTAGTTCGAAGAAAACTTTTAATAATCTAAAGAAACTTTTTCCTTTATTTTTTCTTTTAAGCTGGGTTCACTGCAAAAGACTTGTTGCAAAAGATGACAAATACATTGATATTTATGTGTATTTGTCAAGTTCTTTCCCACAATCCTTTGCTGTGAAGAATATTATAAATGAATGATAAAGCGGTGTGACCGCCAGAGCGGGAACACACGTAAAGCCGAGGTTTATGAGCAAGGTGAAATGTGATATGAAGCCACGACATTTTCCTCACAGAAACTCCCCATCTGCTCAATAATTCACACACCGTCTGCCCAGTCGGCCTCCCACAAGCCATCAGTGCCAGACGCAGTGACAGACACCAGAATAGAAGCGCTTCGGCACGGTGAATGAAACACAGGAAGTGCTGTGGAACGGGCGCGGGGTCAGAGGCCATCACTTAGGGCATCTCCATGACGCGCAGTCCCAGCATAGCCCACTCTGACATGTTCTCCCGCTCTCTTCAGCTCTATATATAGATGTGCTCCGCTTCTGTCCACCTGCCAGAGTGTCTAAAAATAGCAGCATCCTCCTTTTCCTTCGCTCCAGCTCCGCACCGGCCCGGCTGATCAACTTTCAAACCGCAGTAAGAGGGGGTGGAGATGGAAGGATAGACACTGATATCCTTGTAGTTGTACATGTCTTTCACACATGTCCTGCAGCAATGTGGCTTAGTGGATAACACCATCAACTATGATGGCCTCCCTCAGGCTGTTCACTGTAAATCACATTTTATAAAACTAGAGTTCAGGCTCTAAAATCTGACTGGATGAGCCTTGTTCATTATAAGTCTGGTATCAATGGCGGTCATGCATTTTGTTGAGGAAAGGTGTTGTATTAATATTTGGAGCAATACTATCTGCGGTTTTCGGAAAAAAAAAAAAAAAATAATAATATATATATATATATATATATATATATATATATATATATATATATATATATATATATATGTATATATGTATTTTAAACATTAGGCCCACAGACTAGCATGCCAGCTCTTTCGATTTGACCCAGTAAGCAGCGACCTAACAACCACCCAGAACATAATCACAACTACCTAGCAACCAACTAGCTACACACACACACACACAAATAGGGATGTACTGATATTAAAATTCTAGCCGATACTGATAAGCCAATAATTACTGTCATGTTATGGCAGATAACCGATAAAATAAAAATGTTCAAAAATTAAAAACAGATCAAATTAAATAAACTTCATTATTATTTAGTTCAAACATTTGTGTAAATTAATATGGACATACTGGTATTAAAATTATAGCCTATACTGATAAGCCAATAATTATTGTGATGTTATGACAGATAACCGACAAAATATATTTTTTTTAAAAATTAAAAAACGATAAAATCCAATAAACTTAATTTTTATTTAGTATATACATTTGTCTAAGTTAATAGGGATGCACTGGTATTAAAATGCTAGCCTATACTGATAAGCCAATAATTATTGTCATGTTATGTCAAATAACGATAAATTTAAAAAAAACCATAAAACTCAATAAAATGTATTATTATTTAGTAATAATAGTAAATTAGTAGGTATATACTGGTATTAAAATTATGTACAATACTAATAAACCAATGATTACTGTCATTTTAGGTTGTAAACCACTTGAGACCATGCAGTACAGTTATTTTCCCATGGTAAAAATCAGTGTAGCTTATTTATTTATTCTAGTGTTAAGATAGAATGCATGATTTTTAAATAAATATTCATGAATAATGAGTATGAATATTCATTAAACCAGGCCAAAGGTAATTGAAAATGCATAAATAAGCATTGTAAGCAATTACAGTGAAATGGAAGGTTTAGTTAACAAGAGTGAGAATTGTTGACTTTGTCCTCACAGCATAATGAAACTCAATTCAGTGGAATGTATGAATAACAGACTGGCTTCCTTGTCCAGCTGCTCTCTGTTTGTTTCTGTGTTTGCCTATATGGAAGTGTTACATAAGCAGGTGAGACAGGATAAAGAGTAAAATCACAGAACATTCCCCGTCCCTAAGGAGGTACATTTCCTTCTTCCTGATCTCAGTGTTCGGTCCACTGCTGGTAAGCAGAAACAGGAAGTCAACAGACGGTCAAGCGTTCCATTTCAACAGGAAAAAATGCCTATAAAAGATGTCATGACACTGAATCCCTCTGAAAATTACACAAGCTAAAAATATCTATGCGTTAAAAATATGCTCAGAGTTTACCGTAAATGCAAAGCAGCATTTTCCACATAGGACACATTGTCAGGATCTGGCAGATGAAAGAAATACACAGAAATGTAATTTCTTTCTATTCATTCTTGGAATAATATTTCAGATTCTGGTTTCTAGATTATTTTCCCAAACGTTATACTACAGTTACCAAAACCATGTATTTTCTGTTGTCTGCAAAAGGCAAAAATGACAAACTTGTTAACGTTTTGAGTCTTAATCATTAAAATATAATATATACATATTATCATATATATATATGATAATAATGATAATGCTAAAATAAAAGAGATACAATATTACACGTTTATGATATGTAGTAATTTTGCCATTTTTGCTCACTACTCGATTAGCATTCATGTTATTTTATAATTTTGATGACGCTACCATTATTCTAAAACATGGGATATAATAATAATAATAATAATAATAATAATAATAATAATAATAATAATAATGTTATTATTATAGTTGAGTGTCCAAACTTACTGAGAGGAAGTATATATTTTATAATTTAAAACGAGACCCCATTTATTGCTTCATTACATTGAGAATAATAAATCGGTGTATTATTGTAGTGGTTTGCATTTAAGACACATCACTTGGTCATTTCACTGCTGCAGGCTGATTTAATCTCATGCAATCAACTTCACATCAGCCTGTTTTGTAGTACTTCACAGCTAATATATACAAGACAACGCTTTTCAACATCTGATTATAAGCACATGGATAATTTGAAGCATTCATCAAAACTGCAGACACTGTCATGCCTCACCGGCTTGGGGCGTTTAACATACGTAGAGGTTACTTTGTGTATCACTAAAACACATTAACCATGTTTGACAGATAGGAAGGGGTGCATTATGGATTGAATGGGATTCAAATGAATAAACCAGTAGCAGGAAGGGCTGGTTACATTAAGATGCGTTCAGGACAAGCAGCACTTTTAATACAGCATGGAAAAGAATCAATATCACTGCTTCCTGGAGCAGGATCCAACAATTCACTGGATGAGAGAAATCTGATGCTTCCGTTTGTTGGGTTCCCTGGGGCGCTAACATACAAATCACATGCAGCATGGATGTAGTGTGGTTTAACTGGATTATAGTGGGATATACAGTTGTATCTGAACCGGAATGTAATACAGCAAAAGAGCAAATACAAAGAACATCACTGTTTAGCTTACAGTGTTTCAAAATTGTGTCTCTGCTAATCACTAAAACTGCTTTTGTGCTTTAGGCCTACATGGCAATTATTGTTTCATATAATTAAATATATAAGAAAAAAATTACAAAAAAATTTAATAAATAATAATAATAATAATAATAATAATAATAATAAATATAATAAATATATATATAACAAAATCAATTATATGATCAATAATATAATCAATTACTGTCAGCTTTCTATACATGGTCTGACCCTTAAAAATTATTTTCTCTGTCTAACCTTATATAGTCAGGATAATTCAGTAATTTTAAATATAACAGACTTGGAAAAAAAGCAGAATGATGGTGGTAAAATATTTCATAAAATTATAATTATATGATAATTAAATAAGCTAGAAATTTATATACTATATATAATATATAATATAATCGTATATACATATAATATGATTTTTAATTAAACCCAGGTGAGGATTCTGGGATATTTATTTATTTATTTATTGTAATTATGCTTCCCATCCTGACTATGAGAAAGCATTAACAGCATATATGAGGAAGCAAATGCTTCCCAAAACCAAGACCCAATCTTCTGCTTAAAATATAATAGCAGAATACAACAAACATTTACACAATCTAGACTCATTGAATGAATATGCTTTCATTACAGTGTAATGAAAGTACCAATGTTAATCCTTACAGAACAGAATATTAAATTCTCCGTGCACAGCCTCTCACATGCTGCCAATTACTCTAGACAATAATTTAAAACTAGTCTCGTAGTCTGTAAAAATAAATGAGAAATGATTTTACAGTAAATACATATTATATTTTATAACTTTAAAATATAATAAAAACTATCACAAATTTAAAGGTGCTGCAAAAGGTGCTGTGTTTTTGAAGTAGTTCATAGAAATAGGTGTATTAACACATCACACTTCTTTCTGAAACTGTAAAAAGAGTCTATCCCTTTCTTTAGCCAATCAGAAGTTCTTTCTGATGTGAATATTTGCATATTTGAGTATTGAGGGTGTGGTGTGGTTTAGATAAGAAGTTATGGTCTAATCACTTCATGTCGTGACCAGCAGAAATGCATAACAAACCAGAACAGTCATCCCGACTCAACAAAACAATCTGAACAATTTCAGAGATAAAGAAAACATTTCTTAAACTCAGTGACCTGCATTTCTGCAAGGCCTCATTCATTTTTACATAACTGAGGGATGAAAATGATGCTACACAGTAAGCCACATATGCTGTTCATACACAAAACATAATAATAACCTGGAATGTTACTTTAAGAGAACAATTCAAAAGAAAATCCCAAACTCAATCGCCAGTTGCCAAAAGCAACACAGACACATTGTCCGACTGACAACTGGCGAACACGTGCCAGCGTATCTTCTATGTCAGTGGTCACAGAAGAAGAACAAAGGAGCGCTAAAGCCTGAAGCATGGCCTCTCTCGAACAGCGTAATACGAGGATAAGAAAACCCCATAAACCCCACAGACAAAAACATTAGAGAGGTTGGGATTGCCTCTGTCTGTGGACATGCCGCCCCAGCGCACTGCCAGGCTTTAAACGGCATTCGGTCAGGCTTCAAAGCATAGATATGACATCAGTGCAGCCGATTTGGGCTGCTGAACAGGGTGCATTCTGGGGTATTTGGCCATGAATAGTCAGCAGCTGAGATGATGTCTTCTGAGTGCTGGACTGAGAGAAACAGCTGTTGGGCTGAATGACAGAAAGGGGCAGCCTGACCATAAGCAATAACACACAACCCTCACATTCAGCCCTTCACTTTAAATGAATGATCTGGGTTCAGTATAACTTATGCTGTATTTATGACATGCTGTTGTTTACCACAGAAAAAAAAAAAAAAAAAGATTAGCTCATCAGTTTGCAAAAAATGTGTTGCAGCAGTGTTATTAAATGAAAACTAAAAAGGAAAACACAATCATTAACCTAAATAAAAATAAATACCAACAGAACTGGGAAAAACTGAATTAAAGTACATTTTCACAACTTCAAATCTAACCAAATGGTCAGTTCTATTTCTAGATAGTAATTAAAAAAAAAAAAAAAGTAAGAAAAGGCCACTATTTAGCAACAAAACAAGACTGTGCTAAGAGAGAATTAACCTTCACAGCTATAAAACAATAATATAAAATATTAAAACTAAATTTATTCAAATTAATTTAAAAAATTAAATTTAAGCTAGAAATCTCTGGAAAAAAACTAAACTAAAACTAACAATGATAAAGTGAAGACTAACAAAAATTACACCAAATAAAAAAATAAAATAATAATTAAATAAAAAATTAAATATAAAATACAACACAAAAATAAAATATAATAAAATACAATGAAAATAAAAATAAAATAAATAAAATTTAAATAAAATTTTAATTTAAAAGCATTCAGAGCCATACTTGCAAAGAAAGACTAAATGAGCAAGACAATGAATTGCAAAAAAAAATAAATAAATAAAAAATTAAAACTGAAAAAGTGTAACTAGACTTGATATGGGCTAACATATGACAAAAACACTACTAGTTATGATTTAAACTTTCAACTTCTGTCACCAGGGTATCAGGATACCAGAAAATGACTATTTGCAAAGAGAAAAACCTACCTGCAGGACATCGATAGGGGTGTTGATAAACCAGAAGTTTATCTGCCTAAAACAGTAAACCACATAAAAAAGGATGATATAAAATAAATACTTTAACAAATATAAGTTTCATATTTGATTTTAAACTCTCCATAATTCCCTTGTAAAGGCATTGATGTGAATGTGACTTTGTGGCTTTTGCAAATTATTGTCATTGGTAATGAACAGCATCTGTGGACTTCACTTGAACCCAGAACATTCAGATCTTAAAATTGATGTATTTATTTACAGTCCAGTCAGCTGCACTGATATCAGAGGTTTACTAGATCTGTATTGTGTTTTTTAACACATGCACACATAAATACTGAGAACCATGAGCTGTAAATATGGGCTCTCTGTGTTATTCTACGTTGATGTAATATTGTTAATGGACTGGAACGCAAAGACTATTTGGAAAAGTGCCATAAAAATTTATTTTTAATAGGTTTTTATGACATGCCCATGAAGCATCGGTGCCTTTGAGTGACACTATTTCAATACATTTCATGTCACACCTGATCTGAAGCCCTGTGAACGGGGAAGAGGAATTGAACAGGGCCACAGGGAAGAGAGGAATAACTGAGCATTATGACTGGATAACGTCAATTAATGAATATTTGATTTTTTCCGTTTTCATTAACACCTTTGCTACTGATGACTGCTTTCCAATTGCTGGTGTTTAATAAGAGGCTGATAAAGCACAGAGGAAATGGAAATTAATCGTCAATTTCTATTCCGAACACCCACTATGAAACGCCCTGTAAAACAACCAGACTCATAAAAAAATGCCACATCTGACACTGTCACAGCTCCAGGCCTCAGATGGTCTAAGCCCATGCACCATCTGATTCGTATTTCATGCAAAAGCACAAGAGATCTCCAAAATGGAAAGTTCTAATCTAAATGGCGGCTTTATGCTATTTCTAGGTTTTATCTGTAAGTCGTGTCTTCCTCAGTAAGTGCCATTGCAGAAGAAATGGACACACATTATTATTATTATTATTATTATTATTATTATTATTAATTTTAATATATTTATTTTAAGAACATTCACCACCCATAAATAAAAAAAAAAAAAATCTGTACATTTTATTAATATATTTATTTTTAATGTCTGTTTTTTTTAAATCTATTTGTTTACACACACACACACACGCATTGCATTTTTTAAAACAGTTTTCAAACAATGCAAAGTACAGTTGCAAGGCTAGTGCAAATACATGAAATTAACCCATGATTTACTGTATGTTCTGCACTTCCTTAGAAACCTTCCAAGAGAAAAGTCACACAGACGTAGCTGGTTTTTAATCTGGTCTCTTTTGCAGCCAGTTCTGACTGTCAAAACTCCAAAGCCTGACACTACATTTGACATCACAGGCAATAAAAGTTGCTAAGCAGACACATATATGTGTGAACACTGATTTCCCATTGAAAAGATGATTGCATGGCATAGCTGCACTTTACCACTGTCATCTATTATCTCTTGCTTTCAACCATAGGACAGCAAAACCGGCTATTTATGTTGAGAATGAGAGAGAATGAGAATGAGAATGAGCTTTATTGCCAGGAATGTTTACACATACGAGGAATTTGTTATAGTGACAGAAGCTCCACAGTGCAACAGAATGACAGCGACAGGACAGGACACAGATAATAAAAAGAATACTATACAAATATACAAAATAGACAATGTACAAAATAGCAAAAACACAATATATAATATAGACAATTATGTATGTACAGGTATGATATGTGCAAATTTGAAATGTAAATAAGTATGTGTGTTAAATAAATAATGTATAATAGTGTTTTGTGTTCCACGTTTATTGTCAAGTGTTCATGAGATGGATTGCCTGAGGGAAGAAACTGTTCCTATGCCTGGACATTCTGGTGCTCAGAGCTCTGTAGCATCGACCAGACATCAACAGTTCAGAGAGGGAGTGTGCTGGATGTGAGGGGTCCAGAGTGATTTTGCCAGCCCTTTTGCTCACTCTGGATAAGTACAGTTCTTGGAGAGTGGGGAGGGTTGTACCAATGATTCACTCAGCAGTCCGGACTACCCTCTGTAGTCTTCTGAGGTCAGATTTGGTAGCTGAGCTGAACCAGACAGTTATTGACATGCAGAGGACAGATTCAATGACGGCAGAGTAGAACTGTTTCAGCAACTCCTGTGGCAGATTGAACTTCCTCAGCTGGCGAAGGAAGTACAATCTCTGCAGGGCCTTTTTCACAATGGACTCAATGTGATTGTCCCACTTCAGGTCCTGAGAAATTGTGGTGCCCAGGAATCTGAATGACTCCACTGCAGTCACAGTGCTGTTCATGATGGTGAGTGGGGGGAGAGCAGGGGGATTTCTCCTGAAGTCCACAATCATCTCCACAGTTTTGAGCGTGTTAAACTCCAGGTTGTTAAGACTGCACCAGACAGCCAGCTCCTTAACCTCTTGTCTGTAGGCAGACTCGTCACCGTCCTGAATGAGGCCGATGACTGTGGTGTCATCTGCAAACTTCAGGAGCTTGACAGAGGGGTCTTTAAATGTGCAGTCCTTCGTGTAGAGGGAGAAGAGCAGTGGGGAGAGGACGCAGGGGGTCCAGTAAGGGTCCAGTGATGTCCTTCAGATAAGCCAAAACCAGTCTTTCAAATGATTTCATGGCCACATACGTTAGAGCCACAGGTCTGTAATCATTAAGTTCAGTAATTTTGGGTTTCTTTGGGACGGGGATGATGGTGGAGCGTTTGAAGCATGAGGGGACTTCGCACAGCTCTACTGATCTGTTGAAGATCTGTGTGAACCTCCGTTGTTGTCATTTCACCTTCACATTTCTACCATCACACGACACACTACAAAACCTCACACAGGCCTAAGTCCCTTGTAATGGAGCAGGACACGAGTATTGTCTATATTTTAAGGTCATCTCTGAACACAATCACACTTCCTGTCCTCCCCCACAGCCTCCAGCGGGCTTCAAGTATACCTCATCCTCACAGAACGGGTCTCCACAGCATCCATCCACCACAACCGCAGTCATGAGGGAGCCGAGCAAGTGGCCACTCAGCTTCCTGTGTGCTATTAATACTAAATGACCTCTCTGCCCCCTCTCGTTCAGACGCACACATATGCACACACACATGTCCTCGGAGGATTGCTAAAGCCAATCGATATCTCTCCAGAACATGCTGAACACACTGCCTACCATGTGAGAGCGTAGAGGCCACGAGTCAGGCCACAAGGTCTGATCCAAACATCCTGTTCGGTGCCACAAAGTCACAATATAGAAATAAAAAGAATGAGATTTTGCATATAGCCAAGTAGGTCAGGGTTTCTTAACGTGTGAGTCCTGACCCAGATTGGGAATTGAGGTGATGTAGCCCGCTGATGAGGCTTTTCATAATTTTTCCCTCCAGTTTTACCACAGTAAGCACAGTTTTTGCCAAAAAGACCATAAAGTTAGATTTTCCAGAATATACCTTTGTTTTAATCTGAAACTTGCTGCAACTTTTCAAAAGACATGTAGATAATGCAATTAATGTCAAGCACACAAAACATTCAAAACTCACACATTTGGATTTGTGGCAAATGAGAGCTCAAGTGTATTTGTATACTGCATTTCCCTTTTAATAAATTTGTTTATGTCTGGCATTTATAATAAATAAATGGCATTATAATTTATGTTTGTGTTATATTTGAATTTTTCATTCCTGTTCTGAATACAGTTAAATGTAAAGGGTTTGTTGAGGAGTGAGGGGAACTAAAGGCACATTTACACAACAGTGATGTACTTAAAATAGAAACTTTTTTTTCTTTGCGTTTTTGAAAAGTTTTGCGTGCAGACGAAAATGTCGTCAAAACAATCCCAGTTCACATGGACCTGGGAAAATGGTTGAAAAACACTGTATTAATCTTGTCAAGCCAGTAGTTGTCGATGAAACACTATGCGCCTTTACACATACCTGAACACGTAATACGCATGAGCATGACGTCACCGTTTTTGTAGTATACACTGAGACAACAGGCATGAAACATGGTCTCAGCTTTCAAATTTTGTCATTTTTTTAAGAAATTCAAACAATAAATACTGTTTTGTGACTCTTTAATGTGTTGTGACGGGTCGCTGTATTGCCTCAGTTCTAGTGGCACCTGAACTGACCGTCTTTTCATATTTACTCAAAGCACGAAATAAACATGAATGAACATCAGAAAGTATTTTATTACAACCGTGGAAAGATGTCAATACACAACATTTTTCATTTTTAAGTCTTCCGAAGTTAATCTACTTTCCTGTCTGATTTGTTTGTTGGGCAAGATGGTAGATTCAGCGTTATGATTGGTCAGACCGCCTGTCAATCAAGCTCTTTGCGAATGGTCAGTTCCGAGATGACAACATGTGATGTTCTACTCGTAGCTGAATTATGCATTTCCGTGGCAACACTGTCAAAGCCAAAGTGTTCAGAACTCGTAATTACAATTTGTAAGCTGGGAATGTTCTAAGAGCTACGACTTGGACCATGTGACCGCCGTCAGATTCATTTAAGCCAAGGGTTGGCAACCTATGGCACGTGTGCCAACATTGGCATGCAGAGGGATAATCACTGGTATGCGAGTAATAGGGAAAACTGCGTAACGACATACATTTTGAGGTAATCATTCCTTATAGTCACACAGCCTGTTAGGTCTGTAAATACTATTAAATTGTAAGAATTAACCTGTGCTAGTTTACAGATGCGCGTGGCTCTGGCAAACCATTTGCGCGACCGCTGCGCTAAAGATCAATGCTGTTCCAATGCTTTCGCATAGGTTAAGTCTGTTTAGCTCCAGTCACACTACGTGACTGAGTGCATGACAGCTTACAGTTTATTTTGCATTTGTTGTTCTTAGCAATAAATAAATTTCCGCTATAAATGCTGGTTATATTTAAGTCGGTACACAAAGTTCTTAACATTCCATACACAAATCACAATGAAGCTGTTGTGTAAACAACAATATTCACACACACATACAGTTGTCATTCAAAGTCTAATATAAACATTAAATAAACAAACTCTTAGGATATTGAAAAGTAATATATATATATATATATATATATTATGAAAAACACTTCAGAAATATTAGATTATTTGGATCTTATTGGCAAAGTGGTTTACTAGAAAAAAATAAAAATGGCACTTCATGTCCAAAAGGTTGCCGACCCCTGATTTAGGCACTACTTAGGTGCTATCTCGGAATAGAATGTCACGTGTTGTCATCTTGGAATTACGATAATTACGTGAACGCAGCTCTATACATAATATCAGAGTGTGATCAAAGCATGGGCGTCGGAAGCAAAATAAAAGTGGGTGGGTCCTCCCCCAGAAAAAAAATAAAATTACTGGAGTGTATGCCATTTTCTGTAGTCTGGTGCCTTATAATTAACGGAATAGGCCGCCTTGTTGGCAGGGGTTATTTACATTACCTTTGCTCACTAATGTCACAACATTACAAAAGACTATTTAAATGTGTTCCCAGTGGCGCAGCTGGTAAGCGTGTCGTGTTTTTGACATAAGCGACTCGAGTTCGCGTCTGCCTTTTGCTGAAATCGTGCTTCTACCTTTCCACATCTCATATTACATCGGAAAGACATTTGTTTTCAATTAAAACAAAAATGAAGGAAATAATCGAAAAGTTTTAATAAAGTACCGGGTAAGGTTAGGTGTATCTGAGCAGCAGATACGCTAAGATGCTGTGTCGCGGGAGTGCAGCAGGCGCGAGTAACTAGTGAAAACACAGAATAGAGTTATATGGACTCTGAATAAGCCAAGTGGAATAGATTTGAGGAAGCAGCAGTCTGGAATTCAAGGCTGTAGCTAAATGGAGTTTAAGCTGTTAGGGCATTCGTCACATGGAATGGATTTGACTGACGGCGCTCTGAAAAGTGCACAGACATATTCACTGAATTAGAGACGGTAAAAGTGGGTGGGTCCAATATCATTGGTCTTCAAAGGTGCGTGGGTCCTGTCCCACCCTCATACAATGGTTCCGACGCCCATGGATCAAAGTGATAAGAACTCATCAAAATCAATTTATGATCAAGACCAGAACAAATATCTGCCAATGGGCTCAGAAAAAAATCTTTAAAAACTTAAAGGGATAGTTTACCCAAGAATGAAAATTCTGTCATTAATTGCTTACCCTCATGTCATTCCAAACCCGTAAGACTTTCGCTTATCTTCAGAACACAAATTAAGTTATTTTTGATGAAATCCAAGAGCTTTCTGACCCTGCATAGACAGCAACACAACTACCACGATCAAGGCACAGAAACGTAGTAAGGACATCGATAAAATAGTCCATGTGACAGTCACACGGAATAGAAGAGATCGTTGAATAAAGTCATTATATTTGTGTTCTTTGCGCACAAAAAGTATTCTTGTAGCTTCATAAAATTACGGTTGAACCACTGATGTCACATGGATTATTTTGGAAACATGGACAAAGGGAAAACAAGTTGTCATACCTCACTGCAACATTTCATGCCATGACTTTATGAATTCAAGTCCAATTTAAGACCATTTAAAGGCCTTAATTTGTGGAAGGGCGAATTAAGACTTTTTATGACCTGCAAACACTCTGTTCAACAGAACAGGAAATAACAAGAACCACTGTGCAGCTACTGCAAGTGCAACCAATGAAGAGCTCCTGGCAGTGAAACCTTCAAGATTATCTGCTTTTTGGAGTGGAGACAGAGGAAGACAAAACCCTGTCATGGAGGATCACTGACGAATGACGAAGTCGTGCTTAAGCTTTGCGCGTGTGAACTCAGGCTCTGGCACGGTACGTGAACGTAAGCGCAGGAACGCAGCTCCTTGACGTGAACAACTGCTCCCCGCTGCTCTCCACATAACAAGGCACTGCAGTGTACCTTAATACGTGTGAGAAAGCGCGTCCACACGCTCAGAATCTCAGCCTGAATGAACACAGAGAAAGAATACGACAATCACATAGCCTTGAGTCTTTTGTAAGGGTGATGCTGTGGAGAGGAACACAACGTAAAAGATGCTGCTGTCATGAGCGCGTGATGCTCCTCTAGAACGGGAGGGGGAAAGCAGTGGCACAGAACAGCCTTCTGGTCATTTCTGTGCCAGTGCAGAGGGGGGTGGGCGGCACTGCAGAGGAGCAAAAGGACTGATTATAAAACCTGCCTATGTAACAGAAAAAAACATTTCCTCTTGGGCAGCGCTGAGCCCATGACGCAGATACGGAGAGTTCTAGACTCCTGTGTGACGCATACGGCAGCCTAAATACAGGTTAACGCACTGCAGTCTGATTCATGAGCGCGTGAGTGTGTGTATGAGAGTGAGAGTACATCCAGACAGCCAATCAGAGAGGACGAGTCTACTATCATCACCACGACTCAAAACAACAACACTGGCGTCTGCCCATATTTGGACATGTTCTGATTCTGAGTGTATGGCAGTAAAAAGTGCAATGTATAATATTTATATATACAGTTATTAGTCCCCAAGCAATATGACTAATATTATTGAATAATGAGTGAATATTTTAGATTATGGTAGCCAATCAGATTTATTAAAGTTATGTAGTATATGTTTTTAATTAATAAAACTAAATCAATTACTTCAACATGGTGGGAAACTCATCAAATGCACTTTTGAACAATCTCTTCTTACTTTGAACTTCAAATTTAAAAATACTTTTCTTTGTGTTTTCAAATTACTTGCCAACTGTATCAAAAATTAAAACTAAATAATAATTAAATATAGATCTAAATACATATCAATGCATAAAGCCATAAATGCATAAATGCAAAAAATGAATGAATGAATGATTCGCGACGTTTTTTTTTTCCAGGCTCTAGGCAAAAACATAAAAAAAAAAATAAAAATAAAAATTATAAAATAAACTAAAACAATAAAAATCATCAAGAGCCAAGTATTCCTTTCATTTATTTATATTATTAGTTGCTTATTTTGTTTTGTTTTTTGGCACATTTGTTAATTTGTTAAACCTTGCAATGCTTAAGCCTGGAAAAAATGAGCACAAAATAAATGTAAGAAATAAAACAGATGTAGCAGATGAAGTGGTCAACATGTTTTTAGGCAAAAAAAAAAAAAAAATACATTCTGAAAACCAGTAAGTTTTTAATACTCTATAAAACTGGTTTCTTTGTCATGACTGAATATGCAATGGAACACGTTTGTCACCATATTTTAAGAATGACCCTAATGTTATGTAATAAATAATGCACATCATAAAATTCAAGTTATAAGTCTATTCTTCTCATCCTAAAATCTGAGCTGTGTTTGAAGCTTAAACAGCGAACATATCCACATCTATGATCGCACTGAACCTTAACTGTAGTAAAATCACATGACTGCATGGCCTCTCATGACTTACTGCTCAATATTTTCCTCAGTAAACCAATCCAACACAGGGCTGGTTGTGAATGTGCAGCGATCAGAGCTTAAAGAATCATGACACTGCTGGCCAATGACAATTATGCACATTTGACTAACTGCTGACCTGGCTGCCGTCACTGATACAATCACATGTGATAGATGTCAAACTCCTGACCCCATCTTTCTGTCAGAGAAATCCACGTCACCAGTTACATACACACACGCTTTGACACATTCTGACACTGAACCCCTCTGGGTCACTAATTATCCACATGACCTTTGACCTGAAGCTGGATACAGTCCACCTTCTTCACACTGCACTGAAGTATGTATATATATATATATATATATATATATATATATATAGTAGTCAACATTTTAAGTGGATCAAAACCTTTAATCAAAGTTGTCCTTAAACCAAAACAATACCCATTCTTGTCTTAGAACTTTGATAAACTTTTCTGATCCACTTCAAAAGTTGATTACTGTATATATACAGTCAAACCAAAAATTCCTCATGCAGTAGACTACCAGTAAAATTTATAAAAATTTGGGACCAAAAATTTGATTTGACACTTTGACCTGACCATGTTTTACATTTATTTCTATCAAAGTTATCTGACATTATCCAAATGAATTTGTTCTGACACAGTTTAACTCTTGAGTTCTTGTAATATTTTATTACCATTTTCTAAACTATAGCGAATAAACTGTGATAATGTGAGAAAAGAAATGTTGAAGGTGTCTGAATAAATTTTGGTTTGACTGTATATATGTGTATGTATATATATATATATATATATATATATATATATATATATATATATATATACACACACATATATATACACACACTCACCGGCCACTTTATTAGGTACACCTGTTCAATTACTTGGTAATACAAATTGCTAATCAGCCAATCACATGGCAGCAACTCATTTAGGCATTTAGGCATCTAGATGTGGTGAAGATGACTTGCTGAAGTTCAAACCGAGCATCAGAATGGGGAAGAAAGGGGATTTAAGTGACTTTGAACGTGGAATGGTTGTTGGTGCCAGACGGGCTGGTCTGAGTATTTCAAAAATTGCTGATCTACTGGGATTTACACACACAACCATCTCTAGGGTTTACAGAGAATGGTCCGAAAAAGAGAAAATATCTAGTGAGCGGCAGTTGTGTGGACAAAAATGCCTTGCTGATGTCAGAGGTCAGAGGAGAATGGGCAGACTGGTTAGAGATGATAGAAAGGCAACAGTAACTCAAATAACCGCTCGCTACAACCAAGGTATGCAGAATACCATCTCTGAACGCACAACACGTTGAACCCTGAAGCAGATGGGCTACAGCAGCAGAAGACCACACCGGGTGCCGCTCCTGTCAGCTAAGAACAGGAAACGGAGGCTACAATTCGCACAGCCTCACCAAAATTGGAAAATAGAAGATTGGAAAAACGTTGCCTGGTCTGATGAGTCTCGATTTCTGCTGCGACATTCAGATGGTAGGGTCAGAATTTGGCATAAAGAACATGAAAGCATGGATCCATCCTGCCTTGTCTCAACGGTTCAGGTTGGTGGTGGTGGTGTAATGGTGTGGGGGATATTTTCTTTGGGCCCCTTAGTACCAATTGAGCATCGTTTAAACGCCACAGCCTACCTGAGTATTGTTGCTGACCATGTCCATCCCTTTATGACTACAGTGTACCCATCTTCTAATGGCTACTTCCAGCAGGATAATGCACCATGTCACAAAGCTCAAATCATCTCAGACTGGTTTCTTGAACATGACAATGAGTTCACTTTACTCAAATGGCCTCCACAGTCACCAGATCTCAATCCAATAGAGCACCTTTGGGATGTGGTGGAACAGGAGATTCGCATCATGGATGTGCAGCCGACAAATCTGCAGCAACTGTGTGATGCTATCATGTCAACATGGACCAAAATCTCTGAGGAATGTTTCCAACACCTTGTTGAATCTATGCCACGAAGAATGAAGGCAAAAGGAGGTCCAACCCCAGTACTAGCAAGGTGTACCTAATAAAGTGGCCAGTGAGTGTTTATATATATATATATATATATATATATATATATATATATATATATATACATACACACACACACATATACACACACACACACACATACATATATATATATATATATATATATATATATATATATATATATATATATACACGTACATATACATATACACACACACACATATGTACATATATATGTATATGTACATATATATATATATATATACACACATATATACACACATATATATATATATATATATATATATATATATATACACACACACACACACATATATATATATATATATATATATATATATACACACACACACACATATATATATATATATATATATATATACACACACACACACATATATATATATATATATATATATATATATATATATACACACACACACATATATATATATATATATATATATATATATATATATATATATATATATATATATATATATATATATATATATATATATATATATATAATTTATGTTGAAATGTGTTTTTTCTTTTAATTAGGTGATGTAAAATTTGGCTAGAATATGGAAAGTTTACGCTATAATGTTATATAATTAGGTTATAGGGAATTATGAGTTGTTTTCACATACATGCCTTACTGTACATTACAAGGTTATCAGAGTTTTTGCTATACAAAATGTAGCAGAGAACATGCCAAGATATATATTATATTATATTATATTAATTATATTATATTATATTATATTATATTATATATTTTTATATATATAGTTCTTCAGACATTGACTACTTGAAATTTTGGGGACTTTCTTGAAACATTATTAGGGATAGAGATAAATTAGAATTATTATCTGGATAAAAGCATCTACCCAATAAATACAAGTACAGGTATTCTACAATATCTGAATATCTGGTAATCATGAGGCCTAATATCTACTAGCTGCACCCATCCAAGGTCTACACTTCAAACGCAGCCTGCTATTGGATGCAGGGTGGGTGGGGCCTGCTGCAGTGGAGGGGGAGGGGGAGGGTCGTGTGGGCTTCCCCATATGAACAGGAGCCATGCGGCGGGTCTCCCCTCCTCCCACTCACAGCCACAACCCATGAAAATCAGCCCTCCGTCTCACACATCTGCCATAAATGAAACATCCGTAGTGCTTCACTCGCTTCACATCTCTTATTAGCCAAGAAGCTGCAAGCTACACCAACGACAAATCGTGGATATGCGCCATTTTCTGTCAAATCAGCCCAATTCCCTTGTGGGATGAATGAAGGAAGGAAGGTAGGAAGAAAGGAAGCAAAGTAGGAAGGAAGGAAGCAACAAATTGAAAAAGGAACAAATGAATTACAATATGCAGGGGAGAATGGGTTTACTTGACAAAAATCAAATGATGAAAAAAATAATAAAAAATGAATGAAATTAAAAATAAATAAATAAAAATTAAAGAATAAAAATGAAATATATAAAAAAAATACAAATACAAATAATAAATACAGTTAGTAGTAGGTACCAGATGTTGGAGAAAGTGGGTTTTTCAGGCACTAACCAAGTAATTAAAATGAATGAAATAAAATGAAAAATAAATATAAAAAATTTAATAAAATGAAATGAAAAATGAAATAAAAAAAGAAAAATAAATTAAAAGACAAACAAATAAATTACTATATGTAGGGGAGAATAGGTTTAAAAAAACAAATTAATAATGAAACAAAATGAAAAATAAATAAAAGATTAAAGAATAAAAAGAAAAAAATTATAAATATATATAATTTATATTTTTAAATAAATAGATTTTTTCAAGCACTTGACAAATGTAAAATTGTTAATAAAATAAAATAAAATAAAAGGGAAAATAAATTAAATTAAATTAAATACATACATAAAGTAGGATTTTTCAGGCACTTGACGTGTGAATGAATGAATGAATGAATGAATGAATATTTAAGGGACAAGTGTTATTTTAATTTATATTTTATATATATATATTTATTTTAATTAAAATATATATATATATATATATTTTTTTTAATTAGCTCAATTCCCTTGTGGGATGAAGTTCCCACTGCGTTAAAAATAGCAGAGTGATTCGGTAGACCTCACCCAGTTATGTATAGTTATGTTTGCGTTTAAGGCGACCTTGGCACCGACAGCTGTTAGCCGCGAGCACTAGCTAGTGTTACAGCCCACTGCGCTCTTACTCAGCATGGTCCACTTTAGAGGGAGACCTTACATCTTAGTGTAATGACAGCTGCCAGGGAGCACTCTCAGGAGAGCGGTGCATGTGTTTGGAGGGGTGATGGGTTCGAAGAGAACATCTATTTCACACTTGATCATGCTAGTTGTACGTAAGCAGACCAGCCCCGGTGGAAAAGCACTGGCAGCAACAGCTGTCAAACGCAGGGAATTTCTGCAGCCTTAAATGCTGAACGACATTTAGGGTTGTTAATCTCGACATATCGAACACTCATTATTCAAATACGTCAGGAGGTGTTGCAATGGAGAGCCGGGTTGACGTAGGACTGTCAATCACACCGCCCTGTCCTGCGATATCAGCAGTCGCGCTGGCAATGACATTTGATGGGGGAAGGGACAGAGAAAATGGCCATGCAGGAAGGAAAAAAAGAAGGGGGACAATTAGGTAGAGAAAAAGGATTGTTCGATTATACATGATCCATGCTGGTCTAAAGCAAATGCTATTACAGCTAACATTATCTCAGTGATGCTAAAGTGGATTATAGAGTTTATTCCAAATAGATGTGACTGATGTTCAGCATGTTAAAGAGGTGAGGATAGGGCATGACAATTGCCTCACAAATGGATAGCAGTTAAGATGAAGTGGGCAAATGTTTGGAATCGCTTATATCGCTGAGACAGCTAGTGTCCACTGAATCTGACACTCCCACACACATAAATGTAGAGGAAAGCAGTGAATAAATCAGCATGTACATCTCTAGCTCTCTTCCCTGTTAACCTTAATCTAAATAAACATGTAATGTTGCTCAAACTACAGGTGCATCTCTATAAATTAGAATGTCGTGGAAAAGTTCATTTATTTCAGTAATTCAACTCAAATTGTGAAACTCGTGTATTAAATAAATTCAATGCACACAGACTGAAGTAGTTTAAGTCTTTGATTCTTTTAATTGTTATGATTTTGGCTCACATTTAACAAAAAAACACCAATTCATTATCTCAACAAATTCGAATACTTCATAAGACCAATAAAAAAAATTTTTTTAGTGAATTGTTGGCCTTGTGGAAAGTATGTTCATTTACTGTATATGTACTCAATACTTGGTACGGGCTCCTTTTCCTTTAATTACTGCCTCAATTTGGCGTGGCATGGAGGTGATCAGTTTGTGGCACTGCTGAGGTGGTATGGAAGCCCAGGTTTCTTTGACAGTGGCCTTCAACTCATCTGCATTTTTTGGTCTCTTGTTTCTCATTTTCCTCTTGACAATACCCCATAGATTCTCTATGGGGTTCAGGTCTGGTGAGTTTGCTGGCCAGTCAAGCACACCAACACCATGGTCATTTAACCAAATTTTGGTGCTTTTGGCAGTGTGGGCAGGTGCCAAATCCTGCTGAAAAATGAAATCAGCATCTTTAAAAAGCTGGTCAGCAGAAGGAAGCATGAAGTGCTCCAAATTTTCTTAGTAAACGGGTGCAGTGACTTTGGTTTTCGAAAAACACAATGGACCAACACCAGCAGATGACATTGCACCCCAAATCATCACAGACTGTGGAAACTTAACACTGGACTTCAAGCAACTTGGACTATGAGCTTCTCCACCCTTCCTCCAGACTCTAGGACCTTGATTTCCAAATGAAATACAAAACTTGCTCTCATCTGAAAAGAGGACTTTGGACCACTGGGCAACAGTCCAGTTCTTCTTCTCCTTAGCCCAGGTAAGACGCCTCTGACGCTGTCTGTGGTTCAGGAGTGGCTTAACAAGAGGAATACGGCAACTGTAGCCAAATTCCTTGACACGTCTGTGTGTGGTGGCTCTTGATGCCTTGACCCCAGCCTCAGTCCATTCCTTGTGAAGTTCACCCAAATTCTTGAATCGATTTTGCTTGACAATCCTCATAAGGCTGCGGTTCTCTCGGTTGGTTGTGCATCTTTTTCTTCCACACTTTTTCCTTCCACTCAACTTTCTGTTAACATGCTTGGATACAGCATTCTGTGAACAGCCAGCTTCTTTGGCAATGAATGTTTGTGGCTTACCCTCCTTGTGAAGGGTGTCAATGATTGTCTTCTGGACAACTGTCAGATCAGCAGTCTTCCCCATGATTGTGTAGCCTAGTGAACCAAACTGAGAGACCATTTTGAAGGCTCAGGAAACCTTTTCAGGTGTTTTGAGTTGATTAGCTGATTGGCATGTCACCATATTCTAATTTGTTGAGATAGTGAATGGGTGGGTTTTTATTAAATGTGAGCCAAAATCATCAAAAATTAAAAGAACCAAAGACTTAAACTACTTCAGTCTGTGTGCAATGAGTTTATTTAATACACGAGTTTCACAAATTTAGTTGAATTACTGAAATAAATGAACTTTTCCACGACATTCTAATTTATTGAGATGCACCTGTATATTAGAAATGCAGTAAGCATTTTAGTGTAATTAATTTTAACATTTTGCAAGCAAAACCTACATAGCTTCTCTCCAAACCCCGCCCTCTAAAGAAATGACAGCTTTGCCTGTCGCACCTCAACTGGACAGGTCAAGTTTCTGATCAATGAACAGGCATTATTGGTGTTTAAACATGGACAGTCATATGCTGCTACAATTGTGCCATCCTAAAATATGCGAAAATATAGAACAAGCTGCTTTTTAAGTTTACAACCCTAAGTCAACAAAAAATAAATATGTACCCTGTTTACTTTCTTAAAGGAATAGTTCACCCAAAAATAAAAATTCTGTCATTAATTACTCACCCCCATGTCGTTCCAAAACTGTAAGACTGTCGTTCATCTTCAGAACACAAATTAAGATATTTTTGATGAAATCCGAGAGCTTTCTGATCCTGCATAGACAGCAACACAACTGACATGTTCAAAGCGCAGAAAAGTAGTAAGGACATCATTAAAATAGTCCATGTGACATCAGTGGTTCAACCAAAATGTTATGAAGCTACGAGAATGCTTTTTGTGCGCAAAGAAATAAAAAATAATGACTTTATTCAACAATTTCTTCTCATGAGGGTGAATAATTAATGACGGATTTTTCATTTTTGGGTGAACTATCCCTTTAATAAATGTTTCTGCCTTACAGTAAATTTAATCAGCGAATGTTATTACAAAATCAAAAAACTATTTGTCTTTGTAATCTTTAACCAAAATATAATAATCTACTCTTCCTCTCATACAAGTTTTCTTTTTCCTCTGACGTCACTTTGGCTGCACAGACTATTGTATAAAAGCTTTAGCATTGTTTTAGCAACCATGCATACAGTCTGGCCCATTTTTCTCATTGAACATACTGTTTTAATTGTAAATGCGTCAAATTACAGACATAAATTGGGTTGCAAATAAAAATTCATGTTGACTTTAACCTCTAAAACTTACTGTATGTTTTCCTAGTGCAATCAACTTCCTGAATATCTCAAAAGATAAACGAAATTCCTCTAGACATGACTCACTTAAACGCTGATTTGTTGCAGTAACACCGATGACTAATGTTTATCAAAAACATGCAGTTCTGACTAACACAACGGATTTCCAATAACAATAACACCACTAGCACCAGCTGCTCAGTTCCTCGATATCAAAGTGTAAACCAGGAATGTGTTTTCCACATCACTTCCAACTCCATTCATGGCAAGTCTTCCAGGCAATGTCATTATTTCACACTCAAAACAGACTAAGAATAACACAGCTAACAAGAGAACTGAAAGTATCCTTATATGGCCAAAGAGAACAGGGCCTTATGCCAGGGCCGACATTAGACTCTCAGTGTGGGGGGCCCGTGCACCAGAATGACTCAAATCAGGGGCCGCATGCCTGTGACCGGGGGAATCCGAAGACTGGGAACTTGGCGTGAGGGACACGTGAAGCTTTCTGCCTTAGATAAGATCATGTGTGACTCCCAGCCGTCCTGTGAGACTCCCAGCCGTCCTGGGATTCCATTGTGAGCTCGGAAGATTACAGAAGGGCTGTCACAGAAACTCTGGAGTCACATGGCGATTATTTTTGCAAATACTGATTTAGATAGCACCGCTATGTCCACGTCAGTGCTGGATATGGTTACTTATCAAGTGTCGACTGCTTCTAAAATGTTAGTATGAAACCTGAGAGGTTTAGCAAATGTAGAATTAAATGTTAAATATGTGTTGAAGCAGGATTTTCAACCTTTACAGTCCCACTAATAACCTCAGCAAACAGGAGCCCAAATTACAGATACTTTAATATAGAAAAGGATAAAGATTTCATTAAAAACATTTTGAAATGCTTCTCTCTTAATAAAAACACTATCTTGTTGACCAGAAGGGTTGGTTTCATTTTAGAACCCGTTCCAATTTTCCAAGAACTGTGGGTTCGTTAAGACACGCATTTCCGGGGAAAAACAAAAAAAACAAAAACACACGCATGTGTAACAGTATATCTGATCCATGCATTAGGTCTTAAAGTGACAGCAGCCTATTCCTGCTGCCGTCTGTGCAATAATGTTAAACAAAGAACAAAAGAAAAATAAAATCGCACACTGATTGTGACTGAAGAACTTCTGTAACTTTAATAAGGATTACTTTATATTTCACTTCTAAAAAAGACTATGCAGTGTTATTTTACATTTGATTTCAATTTCTGTACCTGAACTTTGTTCAGTTGTATTTATTTGTGCTATTGATAATTTGTTTATTTGTTCTTTTATTACTAACTGTTTGTCTTTAATAATTTTTTTGAAATCTATAAAAATTGTTACATTTTGTTCATGGTATTCAGCTGCAACAATATGTTTAGCAAAAAGACAGAATAAATATGTTTAATATTTAAACATTTGACTTTCTTTTTTAATACCTAACTGGAATTTGTTAAGAATTAGAATCGATAAGTAGAATAATTTCAAATGAGACCCAACCCTATCAACCAACATGCACTGCTAAATGACTTTGTCTTGTTTTCCAGTAAAAATTAAATCCTTAAAATCCTTAAATCCTTAAAAATTAGATAAATTTACTTAAAGTCCACATAAACAGTAAGTTGCTGCCAACTTAATTTCAGTAGGCTATAGTGACCTATTTCCAACTGAAATGGAATATTGAATAGAGGGTGGGGTTTATTTTAGTGCTCCTCTTCTCCATCTCTTACTCATAACAAACTAACGGTTGGAGGGGCGTGGTTAAGCATATTCTGCCAAAGCCATCAACTGATGTCATCAGAGAGGGAATGAAAATTCCCTGTTCTGAAATTTTTCTGATGTTGAAGATATGGGAGAACAGAGAATGAGATATGCGATTATTTATATACCATGCTATTTGAACTGTGCTGTAAAGTACATCAAAGAATACCTCGAATTACTATCACAGTAGTGTCCAAAAAACATGACAGCGCCATGTTTTTTCAGATTTTTTGACCATGGGAATGCTATCAAATATGCGAAACACCTTTAGATGTAATATGTAATATTCTGTTGACATGTAACAAGAGATTTTGAAACTTTCTTTCATAGATATATGAGCTCTGCATATGAATGATACCTTAAATAAGCGTATTTTTTCTAACTGCATTGTTTTCCACTTTAAACATTACTAACCACTTGGTTTTAACTGCTTTTAACAAAATAAGTGGGAAAAAATCTGCCAGTGCACTAAAATAAATAAATAAATAAGTAAATAAATAAATAAAATTTAAAAAAACATCTCTATTAAACATACTTTCTCTAAAAACAGATCTTAATATCTTATGGTGTGAATCAAAATGAATTTAATTATTTGTACGAGTAGATTACATGTGTTGCGACACATCAGAAGGGTTTGGATACATTTGCAGCTTTATTTAGAATAGTCAGACAGTACAGGGTCAAATACCGGCAAGGCAGAACAGCAGAGACAAGGCAGAGACAGAATCGTGAACCAGGGGAGAGATCAGGGCAGGCAGCAAACAAACAGAGTCCAGGTGATACAATCCAAGTCGGGGTAGGCATATAGCAAACAGTAAATCAGGAAACAGTCCAAGGTCAGATACACAGAAAACAAACACAGGTAATAACGCTCAGAAATGACAGCCAGGGCAAATCAAGACTTCGCAGAGAGTCTGTGTGTGTGAGTGGCTTATATATGTGTGTGTGTAGATGAGGTGCAGGTGTGGATGAGCAATCAGTCCCAGGTATGAGGGATGATGGGAAATGGAGAACCGAATGGGAATGGTTAATATTCAGGAGACGGTTCCCTCTGGTGGTGCGGAGGAGGCGGTATGGGAGCCTCCTCTGTAACAACACGCAAAGTCAATGAAAAGACGTGAATAGACGCAAATTCACGCCGGGTGACACGACTGCCGAGAACGCGCGATATTCGCCTCAATAGCGTCTTCCACGCAAGTTGAAAAATTTCAACTTGAACGAGAAATTCACATGACGCATTGTTGCACAAGCTAATCAGCGAACAGTTTACTGACATGTCTGGTTTGAAACGTCCGGATGCATCAGAAAATGGAGGAGAGTATTATTATTATGTTTTTATTCATGCGAATGACACAAAAGACATCCCGCCGAGTGATCTAGAGCGAGTAATGGGATTACTCGTTTCGCTTTTGGTGTGCATTATGCATACACCATTATGCATTGTTACTTCTCAAGTACATTTATCTTATTTTAAAGATTTTTAGTTATAACTGGAAAAATTAGTCAAAAATGTCATGAAATTTGCTGACAAAATTCCTCATAGTTCTCAAATCAACATCCTTACTCAAGTCAAGTTCATTTAAAAAATGGTACAGTACGTTAAAATTTATTGTAACTGGTTTGATGTCACTAGTTCTCGTTGTTCTCATCATTGCAAGCATATGTCTTTAGAAGACTAGTACGATGTTGTTCCATATGGGTCTGGAGCAACATCAGTGTGCATACTGTAAATGATGACAAAAATCATAATTTTTGGAGGAACTAACCATCCAATGCATAAGCGCCATCAATACTAAATGCAAGTAAAGTCTTGTTTAGAACGGATTCATCTTGTTAGTTTTTCACCACATCTGTGCTCAATCCCAAACATTTTATAATTTATTGTGATTCTACAAGGCAGTCCTACTGCCACCAGCTATCAGAGTGACATTACCATGAACGTCAGTGTCACCTATACTGAGAGTGCAAATATTCAGACGAGATGTAATCAAATGCCTGGAATGTAAACATCTGCATGTTCTTCTGCTTTGCTGGCGGCAGGGCGGGCCGGATCATTCCGATCTAATTTGTGTCAAGACTCTGTACTCAAACCAAAGGTTTGTTAGCGCCTGCATGAGGCTAATCCTGTACTGACAGACATCTGAAGGTGTCATCTCTCAGTTTCCATAGCAACGTGACTCCCAACACCTGTCTGGGTGTCTCCGGCGCAGCACGGGCCACCCCTGCGGATCACGTGACCAGTGTTTCTTATTAGACGCGGTCCGCCAGATCTCCCAGCCCGACACTTTGGATTCACCATAGCCTCTGCTCCTGTAAATCACAGAACACAGCTGCCAAAACAATTACAGCTGTGCCAGGAGATCCGAATGTAAATATCAGGACCTGTTGAAAAGGATGAAATATAAAATGCACGACCATATAATGAGGCATAATTTGTAGTGATAATCGTTTTTGAAGCTCTCGCTGTGCATCTTATTCATACTGAAAGCAGTTTTTTTGTTTTGATCTGTTTTGAAATGTTTTTGGTGCTGAAGAGATGGAGAAACAGAGTAATTTACATTGTACTGTAAAATACAGTTTCAAAGAATATAATGAAATTAGTGAAAATAGTGTCCAAAAAAATTTTTTTCTGTTTTTTTGTGGACACATTGTGCAGTGTTATGTCGAATTATTTATATACTATTATAGTTTTTTATTAATATTTTGAATCATCTTTTATTTTTATATTTTCAGATTTAATTTTATTTAAATCTAATTTTAGTTGTAAGTTTAAAAAAAAAAAAAAAGGTCTGCACTCTTTGAGATATTTATGCACTCTTTGAGATATTTATCAAGTCATAACTGCAGACGACTTTTATCCCTGGTTATGACTTAATAAATATCTCAATATCTCAAAAAGAACATTTTTAGAGTTCCAAAAAATTGATTATATTGATTATTGATTATTATCATAATTCAGCTGGAAAAGCAAGGCAATTGCATTGATTTGGATATTTTTTATTATTTTTTATTTATTATTCAGCTTTAATTTATTTTTATTTAGTTTGGGACATTTTCAACTTCGATGTTTTACTTCAGTTAGTTGCCAAGGGAACATTTCTAATTTTCATTTTAAATTTTTACTGTAATATTTTGTTTAAGAGTTTGAGTTAACACTAACAACACTAATACTGTGATTTCTTATAAGTATATTATATTTAGTTTGTTGTTCCAAACACATATGAATCTCTGGAAGTGACAATTTTGCCACTCTTTCCCTATACCAAAACTTTAAAATGACCATTAATGTGCTTTAAACTTTTAAGTTATTTTCTGTCATTTTACTTTACAAGATGGACAACATCCATCCATATGTTTTTACATTAAATGTAAAAGACAAGCTAGGATATTCTACAATCTCCTTTTCCATAGAGAAAAGTCAATCATACAGATTTTCAACAAACTGAAGTTGAAAAATAATGACAAATTTCATTTATGGGTTAAAAACCCTTCACTGGGGTTTGAATCTATAACTCTCTTGACGCTCGTATTAGAAATAACCTTTGTTATACAATTATCTCTTTTCCTCATTCCCACTGCCCATAACAACACAAGGAGTTTCTGTCAGGGATAATTACCCCTCGTTGCCCCTCCCCAATGAACGTTAATGCATTAAACAGTCCCGCTTCATCCAGCTGCTACTGTGTGTTACACCTGCGATCGGACATGCTGTAAATTTCCTGCTCAATATAACGGACTCTGGGTCTAGTGCCATGCCATCATCTGTAATCTAATTAGGATTAATGACACGGCTGATGATGGATCCCTGGCTCTCACAGACTGAACCGGCCCTAGGCTGCTGATCTGAGTTAAGATGAGCAGCTCACAGACAGAAAACAGACTTTTATAGACGTTTACAAAAGCATTTTGTGGCCCATGACTTGTCATGGCAGTTGTGAAACTGATAAGTCAGTGAGGTTTAGTCATGGTGGACTCTGAACAGGTGGAGCGGTGCAGGTGTGGGCTAACAAATCTGTATTGCTTTATCGAGTACGACAGGCCCAAGCAGGTGGAAGTGTGTCAGACACCAAAAGGTGAAGAGGAGCAAAGCATCCTGGGAAGATGAACAGGTGTTAAGTTACAGAAAGAGAGCTGGAGTAGGTCACAGGGCAATTATGCTGGAGAGGACAAATGTTAAATTGATGTCGCTTCCTGGTTGTGCATTAGTGTGTGACTAATGTGGAAACAAAATGAGAGAAAAAATAAAATTTAATGAACAAATCTCAGATATATTATGACCACAGGCTAAAGCGCTATCCCAAATTCTAGTAAGCTGACTTGCCATATACTGCCTATATAGGCAGCTCCCTTTTAAGGCAGCATACTAACTGAAATGGCTAATTTGAAATGTTCTACATACTGTAAAAAAAAAAAAAAAAAAAAAAAAAAAGTCCATACAGCACACCAATAGCACTTCCATGCAAAGCACACAGAAGACTTGACTCACAATGGATTTCAATGGAGTTTTGCATTTGCACATTGCTAAGCTATTGATCTAATACAAAATTACTGGGTAAAACAATAAATTTTTTCTTTATTAACTACATATATATAGTATTTTTGTGATAAAACAAAATGAATAAAAATAAACACACACACACATAATCATGTAAATTTATATATTAAGTAATATATATTAAATAATAATACTAATTATTACTATTATTTATATATTTTTTATTCAGCTTATATATATATATATATAAGCATAATATAACTAAACACTTACTATTACTAGAGGAACAAAATGGCTTAAGATATTTAAGATTGTTTCCTGTTTGAGAACTGTTTTTGTCTAAGTAAGTACTTCATTATTTTTAGTTAAACTAAATTTAGTTAGTCCAAGTCGTAAAATCTTATACAATACATTCTTAAATATTGGTCACACTTTATTTTAAGGTCCAGTTCTCATTATTAACAAACCATTAACTACGACTTTTGCCTCAATAAACTCCTAATTTGCTGCTTATTAATAGTTTGTAAGCTAGTTGTTATGTCTTGTATTGGACAGGATTAGGGATGTAGAATATGGTCATGCAGAATCTTGCTTTATAAGTACTAATAAAAAGCCAATATGTTAATAATAATAGGCAATCTAATAAGCAACTAGTTAATAGTGAGAACTGGTCCCTATACTAAAGTGTTACCTAAATATTTTACTGAAAACAAGACAAATAATAATGAAGCTAATTATTTTTGCCATATTTGATCAGTCTTTTGCCTCAGTAGCGTGTCTAAGAAGCCTTGAAATGCCATTTACACAGGCAAGTACTGGAGCAAAGCCTATGTAATCATCAATAAACGGACTGTTTGTCATGATATATTAAATGTGTTATGCGACAGCAAACTTTCTAAATCCACCCACGCTTTTATACACACTTACGCACACGAGTGCACACATCACATGGCTTATTTAGTAAAGGTTAAGCATGAAAGAAATGGTAAATTGATGAGGGTGACGCTATGAATACTATAGCCCACAGGTCTTTTGTAAACCCGGTGGCCTTTCTCCGATTCCTTTGAATCACAACTGAAGACCTTTTCCTCTATAGCACATGACCGCCCACTTCCCACGGGACGATACGGCACATGCGTAAGCGGTGATACCCTGCAGCCTGTCAAACACACTCACTTACTCACAACAGATCGCATGCATGTGATTGCGCTGTGTTTTGTTTAGCAGCTGCTGTGTTCTCTCATATGTTCGACGGCGACATTCCCATGTGAGGATTTCTCATTAGTCAAACTCTGATAATCTACAACACTGCTCTAATTGGGAAGGAAATCACATGCCACACAGATCTCTGTTTTGAACTGGGACATTTCTGCACGGTGCTGATATGAAATATGAGATTAGATCTATTTTCACAAGTCCCCTGTGACACGATTCTTGACATCGGGGCGGCCCGCTGACAGTTTGGTGGAAATCCCAAGACAATCCGCAACCTTTAAATGTGTCAGCTTTAATGAAGTATCTATTCAGTTTCAGAGCCTCAGAAACATTTTTTGGAGACCAAACCTCAAAAACATGACTGATATGGACTGAGCTAAAGGATTCAATGGGTACGACCGTAGTTAACAATAACAGGAACAGGATCCCTTCCCCCTAAAGACTCACACACACACACAGCAGCTAATTATTGCTCTGGGAACAGGGTTTGGGAAGTGCATGGGGACAAGGAGAAAAAACCATTTGTTCTCTTTATGAGCAGACATGCAAAAGGTGTGAGGATGCCTCAAGATAAAGAGAAAAATTAGACAAATTAAACAAACATTCATTCTTGTCATAGTCACAAAAAAAAATACACAAAGACTAGAAAAATGACAGTAACGTTGATGCTAAACCAATGTGAAAATGCTGCAGTAAATTGGGTAAACTGTGAGCTACTGTTAAAAATATTAAAGACAATATCACTTTAAAGTTCATAATTTTATCGAAAAAAAAGTATTGTTAAAATTATTTATAAGTAACGTATGAATCCCCTAATTTACAGACTTTTGCAGAAGTCTCTGTGTGACTCATTGACATTTAAATAGTTAAATGTCATTTTTATGCTAGTTATGTACAGTAGGTTATGTCAAGGTGCTTAATCAAAAGAATACTTTTATATGACAATATGACAAGCATGTCATTATTTACTTTCTTTTATGACCTTATAAACCTGTATGACGACTTTTTTTCTCCATGAAAGTGAATAGTATGGTGGCCCAGTAGTGCACAACACAAAGATATTAGCACAACACAATGGAAACAAGCCGCAACACACATAATTAGCACAACACAACGGAAACATGCCACAGCACAACGAAATTAGCACAACACAATGGAAACAAGTCGCAAAACAACGAAATTAGCATAAACACAGTGGAAACAAGCCACAGCACAACGAAATTAGCACAACACAATGGAAACAAGCCGCAACACAATGAAAGTACCACAACACAACTCAAACAAGCCGCAACACAACAAAATTAGCACAACATAATGGAAACAAGCCACAGCACAACAAAATTAGCACAACACAATGGAAACATGCCGCAACACAATGAGTAGAACACTGTAGAACAGGGACTGAAGCTGTCAAGCTCCAAAAATGGGGAAAAAGTCTTAATAACTTGAGCACAATATTCCAAGTCTTCAATACAAAATAAATACAAAAATAAATATATAAATACATAAATAAATAACCCATATATATATATATATATATATATATATATATATATATATATATATATATATATATATAATGGGATAGATAGATAGATAGATAGAGATAGATAGATAGATAGATAGATAGATAGATAGATAGATAGATAGATAGTTGAGAAGAAAAAAAAGTATAACACAAAATGGTTCTGAGAATAAATATAAAACAAAAACAAACTGTGTTGAATGAAAGCAAGAAATATATATATTTTTTTCAAGCTGTTGATAGTTAATCTTGATAATTACAGAAAGAAACACTTTGGTATTTTCATACTGGCATGGCTGTAATGAGAATAAATGTAATATTAAGTCATTGAAATACGAGTCATATGATCGATGGCACCAATTCACTCTTAAAACATTCCATTAAAACTGAATGAACTACTTTTTTTCTTTAATGTGCCCAATTAAATACTAATATGTTTTATGTTAAAGAATGTGCCGTGGAAGTGAAGCAGTAAATAGGTTTCATTAAAGTCAATTTACCGGGATTCAAAAAATGTAAATGTCTTGAATTACTGGGGCACCAACAAGAAGCTCATTAGACAGCAAAAAGTGATAAATTGTGGAATTTAAAAATAATGAGGGAAGATATTGTGCACTGAGGCATGGGAGTATCGCCACAGGGGACCGTAAAGGAGATTGCATGTGAAGACAGAGAAAGGAAGAGGTAGCCGCCACGCTCTCATCCCTGGCCCATCTCCTGCCCTCTGTGAGACCCTGGCATTGTCCAGCACTGATTTAAACTATTGTGAAGGGAGTCAGTAGCCCTCCACTATGGGTTAAGCACTTCAGAGACACATTGTTACAAGTTAATGTGACCAGTTCAGTGATGTACGACCCTGAACACTCACTCTCTTTCTTCCTCTGTCTTTTGAGCCTCACTCTCTGATCTCTCGCCACACAATATGCTGCTCAGACCCTTAAATAGGCTTTTTAAGAGAATTCTTCAAAAGATCTGACTCTACAAATAGGATTGCTGCTGAGGAAGACGCATTTGGGAACAGAGATAAAACTATAAAACATCTCATAAGTAATACTGGACTGCAAAAACAGATCGCAAATTATGATTAAAGATCACAGATTAAGTACAATGCATTTGTTTGTTGGCATTATTTTTCTCTCATACAAAAAAAAAAAAAAAAAAAAAAAAAAGTGCTGTGGTAATTTTATGTTACCATTAGGTGGTAATACCATTCTACTTTGATGTGGACAATGGCAATGAACAATTGCTGTATTAATATATCATGGTATTTACATATTACTCAAAAGTACTTCATAGAAAACTATGATGTTTCAAAGCAAACCAGAAATACATGCAAATCAACTGGCACAATGCTAAAAGTGCTAAAAGTGCCATGGCATTGCTAGGGTGTTCTAGATGGTTTCTATGGTGTTGTTAGGGTATCCTGGGTGGTTCTAGGTGGTTGCTCAGGTGTTCTACATGGTTTCTAGGGTGTTGCTAGGATATTCTGGGTGGTCCTAGGGCTTTTTTTAGGGAGTTCTGTGTGGTTGCTCGGGTGTACTAGCACTTACCTATCCTATCCTCTTCAAAATTAAAAAAAAATAATAATAATAATAACTAGCTATGTGTACTGTGTTAGACTAACTGAGACTTGTCACATCACAGCACTTGTATACTGTTGCTCTCTCATTGGTCTGATTGCTTCTATTGTTCTCCTCATTTGTAAGTCACTTTAGATAAAAGCGTCTGCTAAATGATTAAATGTTAAATGTCTTCTAGATGGTTTCTAGGGTGTTGCTAGGGCATTCTGTATGGTTCTAGGATATTTTTAAGGTTTTCTAGTTGGTTGCTCAGGTTTTTTAGACAATTTTGAGGGTGTTGCTAGGGTATCATGGGTGGTTCTTGGGCAATGATAGGATGTTCTAGGTGGTTGCTCAGGTGTTCTGGGTGGCTGTTATGGCATTGCTAGGGTGCTCTATATAGTTTCTGCATGGTTGCTAGGGTGTTCTAGATGGTTTCTGGTAGGGCTGGGTTTTGACACAAAATTTCAGGAATTGATTCGATTCTGACTGGCTTTTGATTTGATTCAATTTCCGATTTGATTCAATTGATTATTCTGGATATGTATCAGTATATACAGTATATCAATGAAGTTTTTGTAATAATAAAGTTACAATTACATATATTTCTACTACAATTTGTTTTTTGAAATATAAATATTTAAATGGTGGCTGGCATAAAAACTTGATGGATTTATTTAAACACTGAAGAACAGTAAAAATTATAATGAATATGTTATATGGTGCATATATTCAGCAAAATGCTTCTCTCTAGAGTTCATTTTTCTAGCTAACTATCAAGTTTAGTCACCAAATATGTTTTTTTCTGAGGTAAATGTGGTTACATGACATTGTTTACAAGCTGTTATATTGACATCTGTGGTTGAAACACTGAATGAGCGATAACATGAGACAGGATACGGATTTCAGTAAGTTGTACTCTTTGTAACATAACTTCGGACATTCATTCATGTTTATTTCATGCTGAAACTGGTGTTAAAGTGGAAGCAATGATCAGTTTATGTGTGTGTCATGCTGCCGCTCTTGAACTGAGGCACTACAGCGATCTGTCACTCCACATTAAACAGCGCTAAAATGGCATTTATTGTTTGAATATTGTAATAAAATGGTAAGGATTTGAAATCTGAGACAAAGCACAAAGATTATTGCTATTTATTTGATGAGAGGCGTGCTACAATGTTCCATTCATTAAATGAAAACAGGCTAGACTAATTGATTATTGGGATTTAAGAATCAACATTGTTTCGTAAAAATGAGAATTGATTAAAATCAGGAAATCGATTTTTTTTTTTTTTTACTCAGCCCTAGTTTCTAGAGTGGTTTTGATACTTGTGATGGTATTTAAGTATAATAAGGCCCTTAATGGGTTAGCTCCTGCATACCTAACTAGTCTTCTACCATGCTATAATCCATCACGCTCCCTAAGGTCGCAAAACTCTGGACTTTTGGTAGTACCTAGGATAGTCCACTAAAGGAGGTAGAGCTTTTTCGCATTTGGCTCCCAAACTCTGGAATAGCCTTCCTGATAATGTTCGGGGTTCAGACACACTCTCTCTGTTTAAATCTGGATTAAAGACACATCTCTTTGCCCAAGCTTTCATATAGTGCATCTCATAATCTTGTACTGCAGTTATATCTGATGAAATGCACATTATCATTCTTTAGCTTGGGTTAAACAAATCAATTTTGCTTGGTTGGAACAGCAGCTACGCTAATTATGTCTCTATTTGTTTCTCTGTTTCTGCCAACTAGGATTTACACAAGCTTCAGTCTGGATCCAGAACACCTGAGAAGAGATGATGCCAACCCCTCAGAGGACCTCAGACGATGCCAACCCTGAAACAACACACAGAACTACCAAATCTTGCTATAAGTTTGATTTCAACATATAATAATTGCTGTTAATAGTGTTCATCGTCTGTTTGATTACGTCTTTAATTGATTTTTCCGTACATTTCTGCCATATGTACATTAACTGACATAGTCACCAATGATAAGCTACTACTAAATATATTGTAGAAAATTAATTTTCTGTACAGCGCTTTGCAACGATTTGTAACGTGAAAAGCGCTATACAAATAAACTTGAATTGAATTGAATTTAAGTAATTATATTATATATATGTGTTTTTTCTCCATACACACATTCCGACCAATAAACTCTCTGTCATCGTGACCCCCCTCATTCCACAGGTCTGTATTGAAGGGCAATGACCGGGAAACAGCATTGAAGTGTGTGTGTGTGTGCGTGTGTGTGTGTGTGTGTTCAGGGGGTGTTGGCGGGAATTCTCAGAGAGTGAAGCCTGTGAGAACCAAACCTCCCTACCATTCCACCTCCCATCATGCTCTGCTCCCTCTCGCTGCATGGAGACAGACAATGCTGGCAGGCGGTTTGGCCTCCTTCAAAACTGAAGGTCTTTTCGCTGTTTGGAGGCTGAAATAAAGCATATTTTTCCTTATTAGATGCCAAGTTTAGCTGACATTCTTTCCAGTTACATTCTTCCCAGTAACAATATGGTTAAGAAGTATCAGAAATTGTATCTTTCTTTGGACACTCTGGAACATATTGTGTCAAATCATTCATTCCATAGTTTCATTTAAAACAATAAATGTACTATTGTACTAACCTGACCATGGTAACCATAGTTTCAAGCACTCTAATTAATATCAGATCTCAGCTTTCAAATCTTTGTCATATTTTATTTATACACAGTTTTATTACATAAATTAACTATAGCATTTTCCGCTAACAGGTTACTACGGTACATTTATGAGAAGGTGTTTGTTATATGCTAATCAGAGGGATAATTATACATTTTGCTATTGTAGTAGCAACTCAAGCCGTCAACAGAGCAGAGAGAGATCACAAGGCAGATCTCTCCACCCATTACAACGAAAATAACTTAGTCATTATGACTAAATCAGGATGCACGACACCACCATCTCATCCGTAATTAATGAGCCCGCAAGATCAGTGCCGTAAACAACAGAGTTTGTAGCAACAAGAGACTCAAGAGGGGGGAGGAAGCCATTACAGATCCAAAACACAGTGTAGTGTTCATATATATCTCTCTGGATATAAGTGCTATTGCTGAGTGCTGTCTACGGCAGCATCATCTCTGCTGGTCCAGCACTCTAATGAGACCAGATTCAATAAAAGACACTTAAGAGGTCCACGGCCGGAAGAGACAATGCAAATAGAGTTTATTCTAAGCCTGGATGTCTGGTTTTCTTGGAAAGCAGAGATGAAGCAATTGGGGCTGTGATGTTTATTTGATTTAGGGCCCCTCTTGCTCTCTACACCCACTCCCAAACAGAATAAGAGAGAGATACATGTCTGTCTGCAAAGAAAAGCGGAGGAAAAGAGCTGATTGAGTTTGAAAAGAGAGCATTTTATCTGGTAATACACTTATTATACAGTATATGGATGAAATATATTTACAGAACTTCTGATTTTGCAGTCTTTCTTACAACTCAGAAGCGTCATGTTTCTTAAAACCAAACAAAGCGTATGATCTTTATATCTCACGATTTCACAGAACCAATTCCCCATTCAGTTATTTCAAAAGCATCTGGAATTCCACAAGGCCTGACATGCATTATCAAATTCAGTTTTTCATCTTCTTTACAAGTCTTCATTTCATTCACCCGCTCCGCTATTCAAATCACAATGCATTAGCGAGCAGCGGCTGTAAGAATGTGCTGATATCCTTTGATAGCTGCCCCATCACCCCACTCCCTCCAGTTTTCTTCCCTGCTTTTGTGTCTCTGTGAACTTGGCCTCTTTGGAGGCCCACACAAAAGCATCCTGAGGAGCGAGGGTCCCGTGCCACACACAGAACGCAACCCACCGACTCAGTGTGAGACCAAAATACAGCGACCGGTACACGCTCATTCACTTGCACAAATACGTCACACAATAAATGGATGCCAGTTTTTTTTTTTTTTTTTTTTTCATTAGATTGTACAGATGCTTTGCATCAATTGAACTCGATGCCCCCAGAAGGACAGTGGCGCCAATAAACTCCCTTAAATGGTTTTATTAAAGGTAAACTAATTTAGAAATGGATTTGGATATGCCTAAAATGATTTGTAGAATTAAATTAATGTTGTATTTTCAAGCTATGTGCACTATTGTAATGGGTGTGTATAGCTAGGCCTTTGTGGCTAATATCACAATTAAAGAGGCTGTAACATAGCAGACATGCTCTTTCTCAACTAATATGTAGTAGTAGGAGATAGCAATGCAGCCAATTCTCTCCAAACTTGTCCAACAAGTCTAGCTTAATCCAGACTTAACTGGCTTGCTGGTCTTAGTTGGTCAAACTAGTGTTAGAAGGGCTTTACACAGTTTTCAGCAGGTCAGGATGGGAGATCTAACCCTAAGTCTAAACTAACTAAAACTAAGCTGCAAAAACAGTCAGAAATCATAGTATGGACATTATAACCATCAGCACATTAGCATGTGACCGTTCACATTTAGACAGACAGACAGACAGACGGACAGACAGGCACAGAAAGAAAGTTAGACAGAATGTCATACAGAACGATAGACAGATGGCAGATAAACAGAATGATATAATGAGAGTTAGAATGATAGAATGGTAGATAGACAGAAAGACAGAATGATAGAACAACAGAATGACAGATAGATAGAACTAAAGAAAAATAGACAGAGCGAAAGAATGACAGAACGAATGAACAAACAAACAAACAAACAAACAAACGATAGATAGATAGATAGATAGATAGATAGATAGATAGAATGATAGAACGATAGATAGATAGATAGATAGATAGATAGATAGATAGATAGATAGATAGATAGATGAAATGATAAATAGAATGTTAGAATGATAGATAAAACAACAGAATGGTAGAATGATAGAACGACAGAGAATGATAGAATGATAGAAGGATAAATAGACAGATGATAAACAGAATGTTAGAATGATAGATAAAACAACACAATGGTAGATAGATAGAATCATAAAATGATAGAATGATAGAAGGATAAATAGATAGATGATAAACAGAATGTTAGAATGATAGATAAAACAACACAATGGTAGATAGATAGAATCATAAAATGATAGAATGATAGAAGGATAAATAGATAGATGATAAACAATGTTAGAATGATAGATAAAACAACAGAATAGATAGATAGATAGATAGATAGATAGATAGATAGATAGATAGATAGATAGATAGATAGATAGATAGATGAAATGATAAATATAATGAAAGAATGATAGATAAAACAACAAAATGATAGAACGATAGATAGAATGAGATAGCATGACAGAAAGAATGATGAACGATAGAATGACAGAACAATGGATAGATAGTGGTGGGGAAAAAACACTGAAACATAAAATATGTTCAATATTATTAGCAGCATTTGAAACAGTGGTCAGAGCACTTGTCCAAGTGGATAAAAACAAAACTAAACCAAGCAGTCATAAACAAAGGCTAAACTCTTGTGAAAACTTCCTACTTTGTTTCCTTGGCTCTGACCCCATTCATCCCACCCACAATGCCCTGCTGGAATTCCTAATGGGTGGGTGGGTGAACTCAAGGGGAGGGTTGGGGGGAGGTTAGAAGGGGGTCCCAGCAGCATTCCGCCACAGAGATCCCAGCCAATGGATCTAGATTGGAGAGGAGGAGACAAGAGGAGGGGGACTTTCAGATTTGGGCCGGGCTTTGCTAGCTTCTTCCCATGAACCTCATGGACATGGTACACCAAAGACAGTGTGTTCACACACACTGTGAAACACAGACCCGTCAAAACCAATTACAGGTGACTGGGGCATCCAAAGAGACCATGGACATAGGATGAAATTGGGGTCACAGAAAGAGTTCAGAGAGGCCGTTCCTGGAAACAATAGGTTACAGAGCACCTCCTGTAGCTTTCTGTCTTTCTCAATCCATGTTTGTCTTTAAGATGCCTTTCCATTAAGAATAAATGTGTCATGAAGAATCACTGCTAGATTAAAGAAAATGGAGGAGGATGGATTTAATAAGATCTTGAAACAAACCGCCATTTTTCAATTTATGTTCTACGCTTCTGATCATCCTGAACTAGGTTTATTTTGTGCATTGTCTTGCTTGTTTCAAGGCAACTTACCAAGAAATAAATAAATGGATATGAAATATTGATTTCAGTCAACAGGAGAAAAAAAGAGTCAAAATTATGTGAAGAAAGAGATCAAGTTGCCTTTGACAATAGTCAACTGACCATTTGTTAAACTCTGCCAACCTTAGTTACCATTGCTAACTTATACCAGTTTGTGCAACAATCAAATTTCATTGTGAATAACTTTTAAATTCAATTTAATTTCTTGAATTTGAATTAGGTTTACAAACAGAACATAGAACTGCAATTCAAATGTGAATTTCAATTAAAAATATAGCTGCAGACAGCAATTACCAGGGTGCTTTAAGGGCTTTCAGCACATGTGTAAAAAGGTATTATGTTTTATTTAGCATGCCTGGAACCACCAAGATCAGTGATGGAAGAGCATTTTAAGCCATTACAGGAAATTTACTAAGGAAATATATGGTTTTTAAAGGGATAGTTCACCCAAAAAGGAAAATTCTGTCATTAATTACTCACCTCATGTCGTTCCAAACCCGTAAGAACTTTGTTCATCTTCGGGAACACAAATTAAGATATTTTTGATTAAATCCAAGAGCTTTTTGACCCTCCATTGACAGCAACGGAACTGCCAAGTTAAGTCCCAGAAAGGTAGTAAGGACATCGTTAAAATAGTCCATATGACATCAGTGGTTCAACCGTAGTTTTATAAAGCTACGAGAATACTTTTTGTTTGCAAAGAAAACAAAAAGTATTCTTGTAGCTTTATAAAATTAATGTTTTGGTATCCCGTCCCAACATTGAGTTGAAAATTCAACTATCTTTTGATAATTATTGATATTAACTCTCCAGAGAATCTTTCTGCTCTGGTTTGGTTCCGACTGGGCGAAAAACCTAGGGCTCGTTTGCAAAAGTAGGTTTTTCAAGAAAATCCAAATTAACTAAATATTTCACATTTTGCTTGAGTGTTTTGTTTTGCGCGTTTTGTTAGTCTAGAGCCAAGGATTCTCATTATTTAAGACACTGCAGCAAGCGGTTTAGGATTTATGAGCGATTTCGTACTTTTGATCACTGTAGCACCCCCATCAGGCGAGACTTGGTGAATACATTTCTATACATATATAGAATCGTAGTTTGCATATCAACTGGCCATACAGCGGTGGAACGTGTTAAAGTTCCATTCAGTCTGTATTTCACACAGCGTGAAGAGTGAGGGTTCGCGCTCTTTACAGACAATCACAGAATATGACAGAGCTTGTGTTTCAAAGCGAAACACACTGGAATGAATAATTCACTAAAAATGCAACGTGAGTCTCTATTCTCTCCACCATCTCTGATGTAATCAGCCTGGTTTTCTTTACATTAGCATTGTTTTGGACTGATTATTTGAATGCATTGGCTTACTGGATCATTGGACTGAAAACTTTCTCAAAGTTTAGCAGCCAAAAATGATCTGATCGTAAATAGAGAAACGAAATTGGGTTAAAGGGTTAGAATCGTATGTGTTAACACGTTAACATTGACAGCCCTAATATATATATGTATATACAGAGCTGAGTAGTAACTGATTACATATAATCTGGATTACGTAATCAGATTCCAAAAATGATGTACTTGTAATTAGTTTCTTCGCAAACCCCAGTTTGGGAAACCTTGATGTAATGTAATGTTTAATGCACTTCATGTTGTTAATAACAGTGAATGGAATATACTACTTTCTCTCTATATTTTTATATCAATATGGTACAAAATTATCCTATTTAAACCAATGTGATAAAGGATTTAAGTCAAAGGTAATCTAAGAGTTATCTAAAATTAGTCGGATTATCTTACCTAAAATGTGTAATGTAATGGATTACATTACTAACTACAATTTTTGTTATGTAATTTGGAATCAGTAATATATATACACACATATATATATATATATATATATATATATATATATATATATATATATATACATACATGTACATATACACATATATATATATATATATATATATATATATATATATATATATATATATATATATACATATATATACACATACCATATATATACCATATATATGTGTACATATTTATACAACAGTTCTTTCTGGTTCTCGAATCTGATTGGCTGATAAGAGTGAGATATTAGAGTCCAATAGAGCTCCTCCAACCGTTTCATCATTTGTATCACTCCGCTTGCCGAAGTTGCCATATTTCTCACAGCGAGTGTCATGGCGGACGCCCAAATCCACTATAATTTTAAAAATAATACTGTTTTGTGTCACGGAATGCAGTTTTAAGAGTTTTTTAGGCGAGAATGTGCTTGCTTGGACTTCAAATATGCGGTTTGTTAATAAAAATAACATCTATTTGAAAATTTGCTTCTACGTTTTCGGAGACGTGAGCTCCAGCGGTTCAGCAGCCGTTCGACGATCATTACACCCGCCGAGAGCACCTCACCGTGGCCAGATCTTCTGGAATTTACCGCTGGCTCTGATGTCTCTATAGTGGTTAAACATGAGATATATTTTGTTTTGGGTAAATCTAACGGGCAGTCTGTTGTCTCATTAATCTATTATTTGTTCCAGAGCAAATAGTTTTGGCAAAATCTTATTATGTTTATGTAAATTCAATGCTGTATATCGCGCTGCCTTTGTACGGTTGACTGAATTGCCTTTTGAATCAACTTTTATGATGGCTGTTGTTGTTGTTTATTAAATATGATTATTCAATAAATAATATTTTATATAAATAATAATAGTGTTTTGTACCCACACATGGTGCATGTGTTCGTGATGGTGATTTTAGTTACATTGTTCCGCCATTAGATGGCTACAAGAGTCTTATGAGTCAGCACTGCAGTAAAGACTTTTACATTGAAAAATAAACGCTTTGGTAAACGGAAGTTATTTTTACTTTCAACAACAGCTTGATGCAGCTAACAAATGCACTGAGCAGTTGTCATCAGAAATCACCCGTAACAGATGAAAGGATATTGACGTTACGACAAAGATAACGCTTTCCTCAGTGGACATTCAAACTTATGTTTTATTGTGAGTAGGAGGCAGAGATGCTTTATCAGATGCAGGTAATCACAGTCACTCAGTCCATCTCTTGCTCTCATAATACTTTACATAATACAGCAAGCTTTTACTACAGTAATACAATAATCTTGCAATGAAGCAACTCAACGTTCCTTCGTTACTAGTTCTAAAGCGACGTTTTCGAATTAGTAACGGAGGCTTGGGCTCAGCTGTTAAACTGTCAACTTTAGATTTGAATCTCTGGCGGAAGGAAGTAGTTCTGCACAAAAAAGGGCTTTTAAAGACACTCCGTTGTTGTTCCTAATTTACTTACACGGCCTGTGGCCTCGTGTCTACGGCCGAATTACAGCCATGCCGATATACAGCCATTTCTCACGTCTACTTGTGTGAGATTGCTCATATATATATATATATATATATATATATATATATATATATATATACACGTGTATTTAAGCTTTGATTTGTACAAAAACAGCGTATCCTTGCATTGCGGTTGACATAGAACTGTGTACGCTATGTGCGTCCAGCGGATGCTCTCCAAAATGGCGCTACAGTTACGCTATGGTGCTGAATCGTTGAATAAAGTCGTTATTTTTGTTTTCTTTCCGCACAAAAAGTATTCTCGTAGCTTCATAACGTTACGGTTGAACCTCTGATGGCAGATGGAGTATTCTGACGATGTCTTTCATACTTTTCTGGACCTTGACAGTGAAAATTGTTTGGCAGTCAATGGGACAGCCACAAGCCTCCCGGTTTTCATCTAAAATATCTTAAATTGTGTTCCGAAGACTAACGAAGCTTTTACAGGTTTGGAACAACATGGGGGTAAGTGATTAATGACAAAAATTTTCATTTTGGGGTGGAGTAACCCTTTAAAAGATAACAGACAAATTTAGGTGAGATATGAAAGGAACTCAAAGGAAACTGAGAGCTTTGTTGCTTTTAACATCTGAAAAAGGCTTGACCTTCCTCATTAACCCTAACATGGGCAAAGCCAAAGGGCTTCTTAAATGGCAAGAGGTAATGATACATCAACCACTTCCACACTCATGACTTCTTAAGAAAGATATTCATAGATGTCTTATGGGTTATGAAAGGTTCACAATTTGGTTTTGGGAGTCCCCAACAACAGGTTGACATGCATGCAAGATCAAAAAATACTTTCATTTTCTTATAATATGCATTTATTTTTACCATATTTGCTCAACGACTCCCAAACGATTGGTTCAATGATTGATTTTTCCAAACCACTCCTTTGCGTGACGCTAATCTGCGGTGATTGGTCGATTTCACTTAAAGCAGTGTTTGTGAGCTTTTAACGCTCCAAAAGCGGCACCTAGTGGCAAAGAATGAATTGCATTTTCATTCAGACCAACGCGAAAATCAAGTTTTCCCAGGTCTGCGCGCCCAACAAGTGGGCGGGCAATATGCTAATGTTTCATTTTGACTTCAACATGAAACGGCTTGGGATTCGTTTTAAAAATGACTCATTTCAATGATTCAGACTCGACTCTTTCTTTTGAGAGACAATAATTTTATACACGGTGCACTTTCAGATCTAAAACTTTGCAAGATGTTTTCATTCATTTAGAGCTGTGTTACACACTGCATGAAAGGTAATTTTGAAAAATCCATAATGGGGCACTTTAATTGCAAGACGTGTTTTTGTCATTATTTTGCAGCACAGGAAACAGGGCCTTATTAGGTAAAGTGAAAATGTTATAAACAATACTAACATGAAACAATGCAAGGATTAAAGACCCACTTCCTTCTCACCGGCATCCTTTTCTGCACGGAACAAATAAAACAAAAACAACAACAAAAAAATCTTTGTATCTACACACTGAATGACAAATTCAGAGCGCTTTGAGATGGAGCCAGATTCACACGACCTGTACTGTGTTGGTTTGCCAAGGAGGCACAGAGTTCATTCGCTCTACAGCGCCATCTATCCATCAGCTGATGGGCCTATTTCTCAGAACTTCCTCAACAGGAATAACATGCTTGGAATTACTGGCAACAAAGAGCCTGTTTTTTTTCCAAATTACAGAATGTTTTGTTCATGTGATGGTCACAGAATGATTATAGTACTTGTCGGTCAATGAATTATCCCCCGGCTTATGATGACTAACTACAGCGGTCATGTGGGCTACACATCATACTGCATCACCAATGATGGCTTGAAGATCTATGGAGATAATACTATAAAACAATGTTTCTCTTATGGCGGGTTGCAGGCAGCAGGGAAAATAATACTAAATGCGGATCATAAAATGCAACTAACCATATAATTGGGCTTTAGAAATGGACAAATATTAAAATTGTGGTTGATACTGAGAATTTTAATCATTTTGAATGCTACAAGTGAATTTGGGCATCACAATATTACAAAGTATGGTATGAAAAAAATGTAACATTTAACAAAAATGTAAGAGATTTCACCCATCATCATTGTTAAGTGTCTTTAACTTAGTGTTAGAGGATGGTAAAAAAAAAACAACAAAAAAAAAAAACAACTGAATATCCAAATTTAGCCGATATATACACTACTCTTTGATTCTTTTCTTCAGAAATGAATACTTTTATTCCGCAAGGATGCATTAAATTGATCCAGAGTGACAGTAAAGATTTTTAAGTTGCAACAAAAAGATTTTAAATAAACACGGTTCCTTTGAACTTTATATTTATCAAACAATCCAGAAAAAAATGTGTCACAGTTTCCACAAAAATATTAAGAAGCACAAGGTGTTTTCAACACTGATAATAAGAATTGTTTCTTGAGCAGCAAATCATCATATTAGATTGATTTCTGAAGGATCATGTGACACTGAAGACTGAAATGTAATGATACTGAAAATTCAGTTTTGCATCACAGCAATAAATTACATTTTAAAATATATTCACATATTCAAAAGAGATAGTTAAAATTGTAATAATAACAATTCACAATATAACTGTTTTTAATGTATTTTTGCTGCCAAAAGCAAGAAACCTTCGAAATTCAAGAGAAGAGACTTTAAGAAATCAAAACTTCAAATGATACAGACAAGCTTGTGAGCTATATCAAAATAAAGTGATTTTAATTTCAATTTTGTACAATAAACAATTCTAGTAACCATTTGATTTCAAAATTATAATCTGATTTGCATCCTGAAGCAAAACCAGTTGAGAATCACTGCTTTAAAATAACTGAAGTGATTATAAAATGCTTGAATGGTGATGGATACTATTTCCAAATATAACACATTGATGCAGTTACTCAAGCAGCTCTACCCTCTTAAATGTGTGTGTGGGAGGCAGGGTTAGGTAAGGTGATGGTGGTAGTTTTGATTATATCCCAGAATGCTCTGTCTGTTCCAGCACAGCGCAGGGTTTGGGTGGCAGCCAGACTCCTCTGTTTCCATGAGAACCATTTACTCCAGTCTGGCATCGCAAGAGCATTTCAGCCCTTTACTACAGGATGAAACAATCAATACAATAAATACAACATGCTTGACCAAAGCAGACAGCCATGTGTATAATAGTGAATTTCCCAAATATGGTCAATGGTCCATCATCCCAGATGCCTAAATTCCCCATAAATTCCACAAAAGAAAACGCTGTCAAGTAGTTCTCGGAACAAAAACAGTCATATTGGACAGGAAGGAGAATTCCCGGGTAATTCTGAAGAATCTGTCTTGTGTCAGCAGAGGGATATTACACCCTCTAAAAACACCAGGGGCCACGGACCATGATGTACAGCAGAGCGAGGGAGGACGGACATAAACATTACCAGAAAAATATGAAATATTCAGGAAAGGTCACTGACATTGAATGGAAAGTCCATGCGCTCATGAGGCTCGAAATGAAATGAGTAATAATTAGACTAAGAGAATTGTTAGAGCCAAGAATGTTGTGTAAATTTAAAGGCCAAGCTTCCTTTTTATTAGTATCATAAGATGCGTTTTAGCTGTCATACAGCGCTGCCTGCTGGCAATAACTGCTACAGTTCAATACATCATTACCACTGAAAAATGAAAAAGCTAAATAAAAATAAAATAACAGGATGGAAAAAAAAAAACATTTCTTCTTAATCAGAAATTTTTGTCTTAAAATATCCCAATATCCTTAAAACAAGATGCTGTAAATTTACTTTCTTGTTTTCAGATAAATCCAACACAGAACAAGTTTATTTTCTTAATTATCTTGTTTTAAGCATAAATTTCAACATATTTTTTAACATTTTTCTAAAAACAAAATTTTTGAATAACCATAACATATTTGAAAATTAATTATTTTTATCATTAAATTGATCAAGTTAAGGTTACTTAAATTGATTAATTTAATTAAAACAAAATAATTTTGGTTTAATTATGCAATAAAATGCTGATATAATACAATGTTTTTTTTTTGTTTTTTTTTTGTCAGCTAATCCAAAAGAGATAGTTCACCCATAAAATGAACGAATGAAAAGCATCATTTACTCACCATCACGTTCTTCCAAATGCATGTGCTGTTATGTTCTTTGCGGACAGAAGATATTTTTGAAGGATCTGCTGAGCTCCTAAAAAAACAAAGAAACAGCATAAAACAAGATAAATGTTCACGTCTCATGCACAGCAGGTCTGTGTGAAGAACAATCCGAAATTTTACTTCTCGCTATTAACTGACACAAGGGTGAGTAAATAATGACAGAATATTCATTTTGTGCTAAAGAAAACTAAATCAAAAAGGAAACCAAATAGTATAAAAACACATGAATCAATATACCATGCCAATTCTCTCTTCATGAACACAAAACATATATGCATATTATATTAACGAAACTATGCTAGCAACACCAAGGGTTTTATTCAGAGAACACATACTGCATACAGATAAAATGTACATTGTACAACTTGTATGCACCGCAAATCAATTTAAATTCTAAAAGTGTCTGCCAAATGAATAAATGCAAACTGTTGTGGAATAAAATCTTAACAGGAAATGGACTGAATGGAAGAGTTTAAGCACAGCCAAACACAACAGAACATTGAGTGCAGCCCAAATGATATTGTAAACTGTTGGCAATAACAAGTGAATTCACTCATCCATTGTCATCCCACTTTGACATTTCTGACCTCGCCTCTTATTTCCCGTCCGGTGGTGTAAATACAGCCCGCTGAGACTTTCTATTGTTTGTCAAATATGTGGAACTGAAGTCTAAGTGGAGTCAGGGGGGGTATTTTCCAGTAAGAGGCCAGTAAACTTCTCCTTTCTGCACAAACGAAACTTTCACTTTCCCGATATCGTGTAAGCTTTCACTAAACGGGCTTCCTCTTTTGAAATGTCAGCATTAAGTGATGCCTGGCCTAAGGAGAGGAAGAGAGGAGGCCTGAAATAGTGCATCGTTTTGTTACCCACCATCTACGGCAGGTATTGTGATGTTAAGTGGCATAAACACAAAAAATGGACATGATTCTGACAGCAAGAAATATCCTGGATGATGTGGCCTAATACTGAATGACCTGTGCTTGTAAACTTAAAAGTTGTTAATTCAAACATTCCTAAATGTCATCCATGAACCATCACTGATCAAAACACTTATCTTCAGGTTATTTTGTGGTAACAGTTCCTGTAAAAACAGAAGGGACGCGCAATTGTGTTCCTAGAGATTTACCTTGCTGACTTTTTGCTGTAGTAGGCTACACCTGCTTTTCCATTTTATGGTGGTTGGTAAAAAAACATAAGGTGTATTTCTGCCACCTACTGGACTGGGGTGTGAAAAAGTGCTGTTTGGATAGTGTAGACCTGTAGGAAAAAAAAAAAAAAAAAAAAAAACAAATCCTTAAATAAATAGAGCAAAGAAAGAACACAACTAAAACTAAAACATCTAAAACAATTTAAAAGCTATAATTCAGACCTGCTGACTTCAAATACCTTAACACCTTAAACATCAAACACTTTAACCTTTATATATAAAATATTTGAGTGATAATAAATACTTATAATATAAGTGTGAAATATCTGCTGCTTTTGACATCACACAGTGGGAAAAAAATTTTGTCGAAACAATTATCACTCAGAAATTGCTAGAAAATTTCACAATTACAAAGAAGCAGCAAGTAACACACTGAATTAAACATGAAGTTTTGAAGTAGAATTTTTTTTTTGTAAAATATTCTCCAATAATCTTCAATTTACAATTTAATTTAATTTAATTTAATTTAATTTAATTTAATTTAATTTAATTTAATTTAATTTAATTTAATGTATATGGAATTGTTTTTCCCAAACCCCAAATCATCCTTTGATGGTTTGCTGTAAACCACCTTAGACTGCTTTTCGTAGGTCATTAAACCAAGACCCAAATATATTTGACACATTGCTGTATATTTAACAGAATGACATGACATAAAAAAAGAAAATATTAGGGTGATATTCTCATATTCTACCACCAGATGACACTATTGTTGTTTGTACGGCATTTAAAGCTGTCCTTCATAAAACACCAACATAGGCAGCTAGAAATGATGGATGCTTAATATTATTATAATTATGCTTTTTCCCAATCCATGCTGCCTATAAAAAGTGCTTGTGAAAGTGTAAAGATATATGGCTTGTATATTATTCTCTAAGTAGAAATATGTTAAACATGTAATGGGCTTGACCTTTAATGATCATTTTCACAGATCGTTAACTCGTTTTATGTGATATAGTGAAAGCTGATACAAACTTAAATCTATTTTCTGGTCACTCATGGGTCTCCAGAGGGTCCGGTCACAAGACGAAGCATGAACATCACTGATCTCTCTCTCTGCCAGCACATTTTCAACTAAATATAAAACTAAGACCACCAATACCTCTAGGACTAATGATTACTACTATTATTCATTCATATGACTGATGGAGGACAGCTTACTATGGACTTTCACAGCCATACTAACAAGTTATAAAAATCTTTTACGAAGTTTAAAGTGGATTTACATCTGACATTGCCTGTATATCTGCATTGCAGATATCATATAAAATAATATAACTTATAAATATTAACACAGGCCTGTCAAATTCTATTGAACAGTAACTTAGTGCTGTAACATTACACTCCACTATACAATCTCTCACACTATCAGGACATCTTAAAGTCATCCAAACCATCATGAGCAAATATTTGAGCAAATGCAGGTTTTACTGCTGAAGATACACTGCTCAGTTTAATAATGTGAGCTGTCCTTTTGTTCTCCTGCTGTCATCGCACACAGATCTTCACACTTCATTACCCACACTCATAACATTCACAGGACGCGCACTATAAATATTCAGCAGAGCTGCGGGAATCACTTATGGATCAAATGGTCAGGACTGTCATCAGGTATCAGATATCAACTTCTTTAGAATACTGTACTAAATTTTAAAAATAAAAAATACAAATTATTTCAGTGCAGCTCAAAAAGACAATAGAACAGCAAGTTCAGTCCAAGCTAAAATCAGGTTATAAGACAACTATACTTCAAGAGATCTTCTTTGGTTTGTTTTGAGAATGAATGTTGCTTAGATTACGTGTAGATCACATTTAACCACCAAATAAATAAATAAATCAATACATAAATAAATAAGTAAACAGTGCAATAAGAAAATGTAGTCTATGAGAAATGTTCACGTATGTACTAGCTGTAAACGGGGCTTCTCTGCTGGTGAGAAAGTGGATCTGCACACTCAGCTCTGTCCGATGTGTTTGTAAGAAATATATCCATTGTTACGGCATTTTAACTTTAAAGCATGGCTTCTGGCAAAAAAAAAAAAAAAAAAAAAAAATCCATAATCCATAATAATGCTTCCTTCAGCGAAAAAGTCCATCCCAATCGATGTTATGGAAAGCAACGGTTTGAAATTGAATGATGGATTTGTTTCCTACAAACACAAAGCTTTTCAATTCACAAGATATTAACTGATGGACTGGAGTGGTGTGGATTACTTGTGGATTATTGTGAAGTTTTTATCAGCTGTCTGGACTCTAATTCTGATGGCACCCATTCACTGCAGAGGATCCATTGGTGAGCAAGTGATGTAATGCTAAATTTCTCCAAATCGATAAAGAAACAAACTCATCATAATTGTTGAATGGACTTTTCAATACATTTAGATTTTTGGATGAACTATTCCTTTAAATATCATGAAAATAATGTCACATAATGTCAAATACGACCTAGACATCTGTCTGTATTATTCATATACAGGTGATATGCCACAGCCATATCACCTTGCAGCCCAAGACTGGTCGCCCACTGAAGCTAAGCAGGGTTGAGCCTGGTTAGTACCTGGATGGGAGACCTCCTGGGAAAACTAGGTTGCTGTTGGAAGAGGTGTTAGTGAGGCCAGCAGGGGGTGCTCACCCTGTGGTCTGTGTGGGTCCTAACACCCCAGTATAGTGACGGGGACACTATACTGTCAACAAGCACCGTCTTTCGGATGAGACGTTAAACCGAGGTCCTGACTATCTGTGGTCATTAAAAATCCCATGGCACTTCTCGTAAAGAGTAGGGGTGTAACCCCAGTGTCCTGGCCAAATTCCCACCACTGGCCCTTATCAATCATGGCCTCCTAATAATCCCCATCCACTTGATTGGCTCTATCTCTCTCTCTCCTCTCCACCTGTAGCTGGTGTGTGGTGAGCGCACTGGTGCCGTTGTCCTGTGGCTGCCGTCGCATCATCCAGGTGGATGCTGCACACTGGTGGTGGTTGAGGAGAAACCCCCCACATGATTGTAAAGTGCTTTGGGTGTACAGCAATACACATAAAAGTGCTATATAAATGCATCATTCATTCATATCCTATAAAATAATCAATATTATACCCTTCTGATATAATATTAATAGATAATATGCAGTACCATCCAATCTGAACAACATCTCTTTTTACAGTATTTTCATAGAATATACTGTAAAAATACAGGTGTTAAAATAGACCAAATAGGTCATGAAATGTGAAAATATGAAACATGTCACCCACACACCATAACTAATGCAATAAACTTTGAATTACAACAAATATAAGAAGAAACAACTATTTAAATGCAAAAGTGATGCATCTTTCAGAGACTTCTGAAACTTGACTGTACATTTACATTTTTACAGGAAAACTAACATGCATTGTCTTTGAATATAATCTACATTTTGAACTCTAATGTAACTTATTGTTCAAAATTAACAGGTTTTATTGTAGTATGCTTTCCCTGTTAAAATTTCACCCATTTTTTACAGTGTACTTGTGCCATATTCTTTATGTAGCAGCCATGACATATGAATGCGCAGAAAAGCCTGCAGGAGGAATCACAGGGCACCGAGGGTGGACATTAACCAACCTAGGCTCATTGGAAATACGTGCCTCTACATACATTTCTGCAAAACTGAAAAAAAAAAAAAAAAACGTACCTATATGTACGATTATGATTCACTGCAGTTTCCAGTTGAAATCAACACTAGAGGCAGTAAAATTCCGACAACTTTTTTTCCTTTTCACACAAAGTATGATTTACAGGTACAGAGTTTTGATTAATAAAGGCTAATTTTCACACAATTACTTGCAGGATGTTATGTTATGGCATAGCTCGGTAGCTCACGTGATACGGCGTTGCACTTAGGTGCTGAAGAGCCCTGGGCGGGAGGCAGCCAAGATGTAGGCGGTTGTGTGTTTGCTCTACCGGGAAATAAAGGTGAAGTGGTGATACAACCAACTGCTTAGACTGGTGATAACGTGGACATAAGTGAGGGAAAGAAAAAAAAAAGTAATATAATTCCCTTTTGACATCTTTATGCATGGGGAAAAGAGGAAAGAAGAAAGTTAATCATGGCTTCCCACGGGTCGGGTTGATCAGTTTGAGAATTCAGCATAAGTCTGACACATGTCCAGACTTTGATAATGAGGTTATTGTCGATGCCCTTTCTGATACTCCTCAGAAGCCAGTTGCGAAAAAAATCGAAATGCGCAGAATCTAAGGTCAGTGGAAGCAGTAATGAGGAGGAAGCAACCTCGAAACAAATCAAAAGTCTGACAGCGACGGTGCAACAGTTCATTGTGGATGTCGGCGTTCATAAAGAGGCTCTTAATCATCTGGAATCAGAGGTCCACGCTTTGAGAAAGGAAAACAAATCATTGAAAGCAAGTGTACAGGAATGCAGTCGTTACAGTTGGAGATGGTGTCTAAAGTTGCACGGCGTTGAGGAAAAAGATGGAGAGGATGTCCGAAGCGTGGTGCTTAACATACTAGAGAAGATTTCTCCTGGAATCGGAGACGGGCTCCGGGACAGTGTCAATGTCGCTCACCGTCTGGGACCGAAACGAGCGGATGGTAAGGCCAGATCGATCATAATCCTCTTCTCACTGCGTCGCATCCGTGACATGATTTGGGGTGCTGCCAAAGGCTGCAAATTTCTAACTGAAAACAGACTGCGTCTTTCCCCAGATAGCACACATATGTCTGCAAGATGTCTCAAAGATCTCTTGATCTGGAAAGCATCTGCTGTGTACAAACGTCTGACAGACATCTTTCAGATGTCAGTTTTACATACAATCTAAATCATAAACATCTTAAAGACATCTAATAAATGTCTATTTGACATCTAAAAGGAAACATCCTATAGACGTATTGCAGATGAGCAAACACTCTAAAAAATAGTAGTAAAAAAAATAGCAGATGTAAATGCAGACGTCAAATAGACGTCTCCGAGATGTACATGTGCTATCAGGGTAGGAGCCTCTGTCTCCCGACTATAGAGCAGCGCGGGACAAGCTATGGCCTCTCATGAAGAAGGCACGCGAGGAAGGCAAGAGAGCAAGCTTCCGCAGTTCTTTTGCTTCGATTGATGGGAAGCAAGTCTCCTATTCGGATGTTAACTAAGCTGAGTTACTGACTGCACTGGATACCTCTCTCATGCAATATTCTGAAACGCGTAAAATGGGTAACAACACTATCGGCATAAAAACTCTTTTAAGTTGTGTGTAACATGGAAGTTATTTGATCCTCCTTAATTGTTGTTATCCTTAATATTAATCTTGACTTTTTTTTCTTTTATTGTTTTTCACCTTGAAGGCAATTTATTTTATAGGTTATTAACCACCTCTCCCTTTACATTTAGGGTAAAGCTAAAGAAAGCTATTCTTTTGTTGTTTTTGTTTAAATTGTTTGGTGGTTCTAACTTCTGCTTATGGAGTACAAGTTCAAATCTTTGTCTGTTGTAATGTTGAATGTTCGAGGTTTGCGGGACAGTTTGAAAAGAAAAGCTATTTTTTTTTATTTTGTAAAAGAAGTGCAGCTGATCTTATCTTTCTTCAAGAAATTCACTCAGGGGAAACGGATGTTAGGTTTTGGAGGAATCAATGGGGAAACTCAGTTTTCTTTAGTCATGGCAGCAATCACTTGGGTGGGACTGCTATTATGTTACACCGTTTTAAAGGGATCATTTTAGAAACTCTGAGCTCTGATGAAGGCAGATGGGTTATTGCTGTAATCAAACAAGATAATGCCACCTTCATAACTTACTGTGTATATGGTCACAACTCTTGTGCATCCAACAGAGTAATGTTCTCTCATTTAGTGGATAAACTTAGGAAGGTAAATAGAAAATATATTGTTGCTTATTCTATTCTGGGAGGAGATTTCAACGAATGTATGGATGATTGTCTGGATAGATACCCCCTTAGACTTGACGGTGGAGTGAATAATGATTTCATTTTGTCTCTTTGCATGGATCTCTCCCTGACTGATGCACGGCTGTTCTTTAATCCTTATACGAAAGATTTTGCTTGGTCAAATAAAACTTTGTCTCTTAGATCTAGGATTGATTTATTTTCAATCTCTTCTTCTATCCTCAACCACGTAAAAGATATTTCTCACACCATTGCCCCCTTATCTGATCATAAATTAGTTTGTATAAAGATGAGTGACATCCATGATAATCCGAGACTCAGGGGCTATTGGAAACTTAATAATACCTTGTAAAAAGATCAAAAATTTAATGATAGTTATCATCAAGCTTATCAAAGAATTATTCACTGACTTAAATGGAGATTATAAAAAAACATGGGATTTCTTTAAATATAAAGCTAGACATACAGCAGTTAAAAGAAGTAAAGAAATAAAAAAGAGTAAACATCAAACTGATTCAGAGTTGGTTAATAAACTTAATGCATTACTAACTAAAAGTAAATTTACAGAAGAGGAAAATTTACAAATAAAAAGGTTCAATTTGGAGCTTGATGAAGCCTACTTAGATTTGGCTAAAGCTGCATATACAAGGTCTCGTGCAAAATGGCTGGAGGAGGGGGAAAGAAAGTCTAGCTATTTTTTTTTCTCTGGAAAAAATAAATGGTCAGAGGAAAGCTCTTTCCGCACTTAATATTGACGGAGACATTTCCAAAGACCAAAAAGTAATGTCAGACTTTGTTGCCAATTTTATACCACTCTTTATACCTCTAATTTCAACTATAATATTTCTGAAAAATTTATTGATTTAATTAAACACCGTATTAAAGCTATTGATCTAGAGTATAGTCAAATTTGTGATTCTCCTTTATCAATTGATGAAATCAAGCAAGCTCTACATAAAAGGAAAAAAGGTAAATCCCCTGGGATTGACGGCCTTTCGGTAGAATTTTATCTCCATTTTTGGGAGTTTATTAAAATACCTTTATTTCATATGTATAATGAATGCATCAGTCAGGGAGATATGACCGCTACTATGAAACAGGGAGTCATCTCTCTTATACCTAAGCCAGACAAGGATCCTTTAATAATCGATAATTGGCGACCTATTACTTTGTTAACATTAGACTATGAAATATTAGCCTCTGTATATGCTAACAGATTAAGTTATGGTTTAGACAGTATTATTTCAGAATCTCAGTCTGGTTTCATGAAAGGCCGTCACATATCTAACAGCATAAGATTAGTACTGGACTTGCTGGATTATTCAGATCTAATTTATTCAGATGGTCTCATACTCTTTCTTGACTTTCATAAAGCTTTCGACTCCATAGAACACAAATTTCTTTTTCGTACTCTAGAATTATTTGGATTTGGTAAAGCATTTATAGAAACTGTAACAATGTTTTATAGAGGTATTAACAGCTCAGTGATTGTAAACTTTGAAACTTCTAAGAGGTTTAACATATATCGTGGAGTCAGACAGGGCTGTCCAATCTCCCCATTTTTATTTCTTTTAGCCACAGATTTACTCTAAGAATTAACCATGATGAAAATTTGAAAGGAATTTCAATATTTGACAGGGAGATCAAAATGGTGCAGCTAGCAGATGACACTACGCTGTTTTTGGAGGACAAAAATCAGTTACCAAAAGCTCTGGAATTGGTTGAACAATTTTCATGTGCTTCAGGTCTAAAACTTAATACTTCGAAATGTGAAATTATGTCAATTCATGATATGGATGATATACTCTTAGTAGGTATCTTAGTTAAAAAAAAAAAAAAAGTAAAATATTTAGGAATTCATATCTCTAAAAATTCAATCAGTAGACATCATTTGAACTTTTCTGATAAAATGATAAAAATGAAAGAGAGATATTTCTATATACGGTAGAGTTCTTTTATCTAAAGTTGAAGGGCTCTCTCACTTTGTATATTCTGCTCTTTCTTTGTTTGTCAACGATAAAGCTGTAAAGGAAATTAATAAAATATTTTTGGATTTTATTTGGAAAAATAGACCTTACAAATTAAAAAGAGAAGTGCTTGCTAATTCCAGAAGCGAAGGTGGCTTTGATTTTTTGGACTTCGCAGATACTGTAAACACCTTTAAAGTAAACTGGCTGAGAAGATGCCTTAAGAATCCAATGTCAATGTGTTTTTTTATTCCAAATAAGATATTTGACCAGCTTGGTGGCCTGTCTTTCTTACTAAAGTGTAATTTCTTGCCTGGCAAGTTACCTATCTCCTTATTTAACTTCCATCAGCAATGTCTTCTTTCGTGGAAGTTGTGTTTTGTCCATGGTTTCTCCCCCCACAAAGTTCTCCTTTGGAATAATGCTGATATAACTGTTAGAAATAAGTCTGTTTTTTTCCCTAGATGGTTTAATTACTTGAACTGTATTCTATCTGTGTTTGATGAATTTGATAATATTTTAACATATGAACAATTCATGAATCTCTATAATTTTCCAGTCCCACCAAAAGAATATAATACTTTGATGAGAGCCATCCCAATAGGCTAAAAGTCACCTTAAATTCAGTAAAAGCAACAGTGTTTATCAGGCTTTATGTTCGGGTGGTATCAATATTTTAGATCGGAAATGCAATAACAGACATATTCACAAAATATTTCAGACAAAAAGAAAGATTACTCCAAGAGGGAAATTCTACTGGGGTTCCTTTATAACAAATATAAATTGGAGAAAGGCCTGGCTTTTGCCAAGTAAATTTTAGCAAATCTGACAAGGTTAAGGAGATTCATTATAAAATCCGTCATAAAATTTATCCTGTTAATTTGTCCATTTCTAAATATTCTGATGTTGATGAGTCTTGCTCTTTTTGTGGTTTTGTTGAAGAAACAGCTGTCCATTTATTTTTTGATTGTGGTGTTACCAGCAAATTATGGGTTGACTTAAGCACCTATGATTCTAACCATACAAATGTGACCCATACCTTCGTCCTCAAAGATGTTGTTTTTTTATTATGAAAATCCAAAGCTTTTATCTGCTGAATATGTTGTTAATTTTCTTATATTGAATGCAAAATTCTTCATTCATAAACAAAAATGGCTTAAATCCCCTTTATCTTTCCCCCTTTTTCTTGTTGAATTGGACTTTCTTGTTTCATCTCTGAGACTTACAAATAACAAAAAGAGTGCCAAATTTTTTATGTATTATGACAACTTTTCTAAAAGGATGTAATTTTATTTTTGTACTTGTATGTATAGATAATACCATAATTTGACGCACGCAGAATGTTTGTCTTCTGTTCTTGTTTTTTATGATTGCTCTTTGTTGGAATATATTCATGTTTTGTTCCCTGTTTCTGTATGTGTTCTGCAAGTTTTGCAATAAAAAAACAAACAAACAAACAAACAAAAATAGGATGTGGGCGGGGCCTCAACTCATACCTCAGGAAAGATTTTATTTTATTAAATAATTGTTAACTATTCTAGGTATATATTTTGCATTATGTTCTCAATAATGAATTTAATAAATAAAAAAGACATCTTTCTTTAAAAAAAAAAGGAAAAAAAAGAACAGCTCTGATACGACAAAACAGCTCAAATCCGCATAAGGAAGTTAAAATAGCACGGTTGCATCAGTGAATGCATTTTTATTTTACTTTTGCATTTGTTAACACTATCGAGTAGGTTTAGGTTTGGGTTTGGTGTAGGGGATATTTCCAACATGATAGAGCATTCATTTTTAGCGACACTCGCCGGATATTTGAATTCTAAATGGCTGCAATACTTACCTCATGCAGCATAATAAAAACGTTGAAATACGTGCCTGTCCCAACGTAATAAAAACGTGTCACGGTCACGTATTAAACGTGTGTTTTAGCGCCACTCTCTGGACATTTCACTTTGAAACTGCCGCGAAACGTGCAGTAAGGTACATAATTACGGTGTTGCAGAAATGTATTTAGAGGCACGTATTTCCAATGAGCCTGGGTTGACATTAACACACATTGTTTGGCTCACATTACTGCCTCTTTGTTTGTTCTGATGACTAGCGGGAGATCGACATTCCCTGACTGTTTTAGAAGTGAGAGCTGCTGTCTGTACTATCACACCATGCCTGGGTTTGATTTAAAGCCCTCTCTCATACTCTCTGGAAGACAACACTCTGCTGCCATGCTCTTTGTTGACAAAACACTTCGTATCTTGCCCGCTAGACACTGGGGTGGTGGATTTGGTGTCCGTCTGAGTGTAAGTGTGAGGGAGATAGGAAGATATGGGAAGTTTCAGACATTCTTGTCACCTTTATGGCTTTGGGTAATCCTGCTGCTACCCCACTACATCATAGTCAGCGTTCTCCCGCTGGGCTTGGCAGCGAGGGGCTCGTGCCTCGCAATTCTCAACACTTAACACTGGAGAGAATCTCTCTCCTCCAGACGCTCCTCATATCGGGTTGTGTGGTATATAGTGTCTGCGACTGAATGTTCACTTCAAATCTTTAGGTGATTTCTGTCCAAGGTTCAACCACTAATCATGATTCTAGATCACAATGATGTACAAATATTCACCAATTACGATAGTAGCACTAATGTCGATATATTGTCACTAACAAACTGAATGTGGTCATACCTTGTTTTTCTTACTATGATTTCAAAATGTGCTTAAGCTACTGTTTTTCGTAACAATTGCCAGTTTCTTTTCTATAAACCGTAGTGTTTTGTTTTGTTTTTTTTTAACCATGGTAAATTATTTTGTGTTTTTTTTTCACACATACTACTGTACAAAAGTTTGGGGTCTGCAAGTTTTTTTGAATGTTTTTGAAAGTATATTATTCTCATACAGCCTGCATTTATTTGATCAAAAATACAGTAAAAACAGCAATATTGTAAAATATTACTATAATTTAAAATAGCTGTTTTACATTTTCATATTTTTTAAAATGCAATTTATTCCTGAGATGCAAAGCTGAATTTTCAGCATAATTACTTAGTTTTCAGTGTCACATGATCCTTCAGAAATCATTCTAATATGCTGATTTGCTGCTCACAAAACTTATTTTTCTACATTTCTTACTATCAATTTTGAAAACAGTTGTGCTAATATTTTTGTGGAGACCATACATCGTGGAGACTGATATTTTTCAGGAATCTTTGATGAATATAAAATTTAAAAGAGCATTTATTTGAAATAGATTTTTTTTGTCTTTACTGTCACTTTTGATCAATTTAATGTGTACTTGCTGAATAAAACTATATACAGAATAGATACATAGATAGATAGATAGATAGATAGATATTATTAATAATACATTATAATAATATATTAACATATAATTTTTATATTATAAAAATAATTATAATATATAAAAAAATACAAAAATCTTACCGACCCAAACTTTCGAACAGTAATATAAGTCTAAAACAATGCCTTTAAAACAATAAAATTTAATTGTCTTTTATCTCCAAAATACCATACACAACAACCCTATACAGCAATAAATAAATTAATAAATAAAAACTCTCATCATATGATTACAATGAAAGAACGATGGGAAATGTTCATAAGGTGAAGGCCACTGGGCACATATCTCAACCGCAATCGCATGTGGTGATGGTATCGAAACCACCTCGTTCATTAGTGTCATATTCATCCGTCTTCACCACGCTTTACAGTTCAACTCAAAATCCAGCCTAAGCTCTGTATCAAAGAACGTTTGCCAGGAAGAGTAATTAGCCTGCAAGAATAGCACCTATTGAATCCACCGCTTCTAAAAGTGTGCTCCACAGAGACCTCCAGCCCCCTAATTCATCACCGGAGAGGACAGACGGACAGGCGCTCGCACACACACGAACACACAGAGGATCGGTTGGCATCTGAAACGATATCTTACGAGGCTGTCCGCACCTTCTACATCGTTCTGGATCAAAACACATCTCCTCTAAAATAAACCTTGTGTCTTGTCCTAACCTACTCACTGGCATAAAGACCCCAGGCCAGTCACACACAGGTTGCACAATGAAAGAACTTACACTTCATGGCACTGGTTTTAAGATTAAACATGATGTCTGTCATACATTTTTATGTTCCTGTCTGTTGCAAACACCAAGATGATAAAAAATAATAATAATAAAATAAAAAAGCCATCAGTTGGTTTAAAGCAATGCTATTGACAGTATATACTTAGTATAAGTGTAACCTAAAGGAATATTCCAGATTCAGTACAAGTTAAAGGGAGAGAAGGCTAGGGTTGGCCACCCCATTCATAACGGCTGCTTCTTTCTCTTTTTTCTTGATGAGAATTGCGTGTATTTAGACGCAGAACGTCTTCATACGTCTTTGTATATCATTTCATATTAAAGTGCAATAATACATAAAAGGTTGTGAGAAAATAAGATGCGTGTCAGATCCGTGTAATGTTCAGCAGCAGCAGCTCTTAAAGTAATAGCAGCCAAAAAGCCTTATAACCCAGCTGCTATGATGTCTGTTAATCAAAGAACAAAAGAAAAAGAGGAAATCAATAACTTTTGCAGCTTTAAGAATTCATCCATATTTAATTTAGAATTTAGTGTCTGATAACTTTATTCAATTTCTGTATATTTCCTACTTGAAGGGCACAGCTAAATTACATTTATTATAATGGGTTTATGTGAAGATTTTTTTAAATTAAATTATAAGTTGTTATTTTTTAAAGTCTAATAGATGTTAAAATTGATAGCTCTCATTTATACTGTAATGTTGAATGGCTATAATCAATGGTTAAGTATTAAGGGGGAAAATATTTCATAGAGACATCAGTATTGGTATCAGTGATACTAGCCTTCAGTCATAAAAAAAGATGCCACTAAACAAGTGTTTAAAAATATACTGTCTTTGTGTTGTTTCTACATTAATTTGAAGATTGCATGTGAAATTATTGCAATATAATAAAAACTTTAATGTAAAATGGGATTAATCGCGATTAATTTCAGAAAGAAAAAAAAAAAATGTGATTAACTTTTTAACTGATTGACAGCACAAGTCAATGGATACCATAAACTGTTTGGTTACCACAAGAGCATTTATGGCATAATATTGATTACCACAATTTCAGAGAAAAAAAAAGGTTAAAGTGCCCCTATTATGGATTTTTGAAAATGACCTTTCATGCAGTGTGTAACACAGCTCAAGTGAATGAAAACATCTTACAAAGTTTTAAATCAGAAAAGGGCACTGTATATAAAGTTATTGTCTCTCAAAAGAAAGAGTGACTCTGAATCATTGAAAGGAGTCGTTTTAAAACGAATCCCAAGCCGTTTCATTTTGAGGTCAAAATGAAACATTAGCATATTGCCCGCCCACTTGTTGCGCCCGCAGACCTGGGAAAACTTGATTTTTGCCACTAGGTGCTGCTTTTGGAGCGTTAAAAGCTCACAAACACTGCTTTAAATGAAATCGACCAATCACCGCAGATTAGCGTCACGCAAAGGAGGGGTTTGGAAAAAAATGAATCGTTGAACGAATCGTTTGGGAGTCGTTGAGCAAATAAGGTCAAAATAAATGCATATTATAAGAAAATGAAAGTATTTTATGACCTTGCATGCATGTCAACCTGTTGTTGGGGACTCCCAAAACCAAGATATGAACGTTTCATAACCCATAATAGGGGCACTTTAAATTCAAGCACTTACAATGGAAATGAATGGGACCAATTCGTGAACATTAAAATACTCACATTCAAATGTTAGCCATGATTTTAGTGTGCAAAAAAATCATTTACTAACCTATTCTGTGTAGTTATATGCAATTTTACAACTTTGTTGCCACAACAAAGGAACAATACAAACTATGAAACCCTAAATGACCATAAAAATCAGGATTTAAACAGCTTTACAGCTACAACAATAGACATTTTTGCCAGAAAAAATAAATAAATAATGGAGTTGCTTTTATAAATTGAATTAAAATTAAAAATGGAAAAAGCATAACATCTATTCTTTTAAATCCTCCAATTACTTACCTTATTATAAGGGCCTCACCATTACTGCTATTTCTGGGGGTTTTGATTGTTTGTTTGTTTGTTGTTGGGTTTTTTTTTTTTTTTTGGTCAGGTTATTTGTTTTAATAAAATGGGGGCATGTTAAAATTATTTTTTAATTGTTTTTACCCAGCAGGCACCAGACGTCTATGTAACGTCAGGTTGACGTTGGACATGACGTCAGACAGACGTTGCATTTTAGTTGAAAATGAAAATCAGGTTGACGTCAATATTTGGTCACCCGACGTCGCAACCTAAATTTAACCAAATATCAACGTCTTATGACGTTGTGTGCCTGTTTTGTGCCTGCTGGGTAATTATTTCTGGTAATCAACATTATAATGCCACATATGCTTTTGAAGGAACTTAACGTATTAAACCCAGAACATTCCTTTAAGTGTCCAAATGCAATAAACTGTGCATCTACAAATGAACAGCATTTGAGCAGCATCATGAAAAGCAGAATTCCTTTTTCAACTACAGCAGTGTAATTTACAATATAAATGTGAGTGCAAATGCCAAACGAGTCACACAAAACACAGTGGCGTACAGTCTAGAACTCGATATGTAATCTGATTATAGTGTTCATGCGAATCTATTCTGTGACAGCAGGTGGTAAGAAACCCATGATCCACTCCTGTTATTCACACCGGTGGGAAACAAAATCACTCTAAATCGCTCCCACACAACAGTGTGATCGCTTTCAAATCCAGTCAGTGATTTTCACCCCAGATTAGCATTCCAGTGGTGATGAACTAAGATTATCTTGCTGAAACCATTATAGTAATTCTGTGCACTGCTTTTGTTTTTCTTTTTAATTTGCTAAGCGCAATCTAGGTCACTGAAGACGAGTAGCATGTTGCGTGTGATGCATATTTTGGATAATATGAAATATGCAGCAGCAGGATTTGGCAGAGTGTCTGTCCACACTGAACTGTAATTCCATTCCCCATTTGCCTCTTTGGAAAGTCACTGGCGGCCTTAACGCTGTCCCAGTGTCTTGAGATCTCAACCACCACGACATAACTCAGTGTCAAAGTACACACTAATATGACTGATTAAGTAAGAACCGATGACCTTCCTGCTCATGTTCTTGCATCTACAGTGAAACAGGATTGAAAGTCTGGATCTGGGACATAAGTCCCAGGAAATATGCAGGAAAAGGAAAACAAATAAATGATAAAATAATGATGAAGGTATGGTAAAATGTTTCCAAGAGCACTTTTAAATGAACTGTAATTGTGAAATTTACCAGTAATTTCTGAGTGAAAATTGTGAAAAAAGAATTTAAATTAATTTAGTTGAATACCGAAAATTATAGAAAATAATTTGTAGAATTAATAAAACTGAAATTATTTTATAGACATATGATTAATTTTATCAAAAACATTGTTGTAACAGATTTGAATACATTTCAATTATTTCTGTTCACCAAAACTTTCATTGACTACAAACTAATCAAAGCATTTTTCGGTTGTGTCATGCTGTTCTTATAAATAACACTGTGTCTGTTTGATAAAAGCACTGCTGAATGGTGATAAGAATAGAATCTGATGGTGCTGTGGGAATATGTCACCTTCGATCACAATGATAAACTGTTCTTTAAAAAGCTAGACACAGTGCATATGTGCATAAATGCACATATGTGACCATATTGCTTTTTTACAAAAATGTATTTGTGTATGTGTTTCAGGTGTCTGATTATTAACTGCTTTATATCTAAAAGGCGAGTTCTGAAATTATGAATCCAGTGTTTTTGTCATAACTAGGTCAACTCAGTGTCTGAATGTACATACACATATTGGGGATATATGATATGATGTCTCAGCTTTATGTGTCTGATATATGTGAGTGAACACGTGTTTACGTGTGCTTGTCCATGTGGGTGGAGTCAACACTGCAGAAGCGTAACTCTTCCCAGAGTGGGTGCTTCGTCCATATAAAGCGTTCCAGAAGCTCAAAGCCCTTGTTAGAACAGAAGTCCTCACTCACAGTGCTCTGCATCGGCTTTGGCTGCAGCACTGCTGCTATTGCTGCACGTCTGGGCGCCCTGATCCTTTGCACAGCTGCAGCGAGGTGAGAGAAGGGCAGAGAGAGAGAGAGAAAGAGACAGAGACATTACTACTGCTAACAATGGCAGATTCGTCAATAAAATTAAATCCTGTGCATTATTGTGCATGCATTTTTATTTTTAATTTTTTGTGTGCTAGTCTGTGTTTATAATTTTATGCATGCGCAAAATAAAACATTTGCATTGCTTTTTAGGCAGAAATAGTGATTTGTAAAGAAATGTGGGTTTATTTTTTTTTCTCTAAATTTCCAGTGCAATTGAAAACATTGATGATATTAATAGAACAATGCATTTGCGTTGATTGAAAATTTTGAAATGTTTAAGTAATTAAAATGGTTTCTGCAAAAAAGCTGCACAAACATACTGTGTGATTAATTTCCTATAAGTAAGTTTTAATTAAGTCTAAACAGGTAATTAAAAAAAAAGGTTAAAAAAGCTAAGAAATTAATAGCATCATATATGGAATCATGTTTTCATATTTTTCTTGTTCAGTAAGCATGCAACTATTATTTTTCATTGGAATAACAAACAGTTAGCCTATGCAGTGTAACTCACAAAAACCTGCTTAAATTAGGAAGTTGAAAAGGAAGGAAGAGTTTGTAAATGCACATATTGTACCGCACTAATAATCTCACATGCCACACATACATTCTGTATTCATTTTCCTGATGCAGCTGATCTCGTACACACGTTTTGTATGCACACAGAGTATCAGAGTTCAAAAAAGCGCAGGAGCTTTACAAGAGCAGGAATGTATGTAGTGAGTGTTTGGACGCTGAGGAGGAATGTATTGATTGTTCAGTGATGAGTGACGAGGACAAACAGAACTAAGCTATTGCAATGTGTATGAACAATACAACGGTTTCAAAATCTAATAATCAATTTTCAGTCTTTTACAGATAAACATCTGGATTATATTTATATTATTTATTTACAGTCGCTGTTTTGTAAAAATAATGTTTTGATACTAGAGCCAATTACTTTTTCTCCAAGACGACGCAAAAGGAAACTAGTTTCAGTTTAAAATGCAGGTGCAAATATTCTTTCTTTCTTTTTCTTTTAGAAAAATATTTGTTTTTATGTTGGGCCTACTGAAATTGGTTGACAGTCATGAGGACTCTACAGGGTCTACTGTGATTCATTCTGATTTGCTGTGGTTTAAATATGTGACAATTAATTAAGTTATTAATATATCTATATTCTTAATCATATAAATGAAAGAAGGGTGCAATTTATATTGAAAGGTATTGTGTTGTGAACAATTACACAGTCTAAATGGAAACAGAGTCGCTGAATTTTTTCCTTTCTTTCCCAGAACAGGCAGTGCAATGATTGAACTGGGCTCATTGGAGGAGGGCAGCAGTCTGATAGATGAGCTGATGGAGTTGACATCTCAGAGTTTATGTCAGCTTGAGATTAAAGAACACTTCAACATCATTAAAGAGATCGGTCGTGGCAAGTACGGCCGTGTGCTGCTGGTCACCCACCGCTGCAAGGGTACGTCAGCCAGATAGATACGTCTTAGTCTTAGGAAGCCACTCATTTTGTTTTTTGAAAAGCAAGTGCAGCAAGGTCCAGGAAATTTCTGAAACACAGTGACTATGTTCAGCAATTTCTACTCTTATTTCTTTGTCCAGTTATTGGGTAGAGTGTGGGAAAACGCCCCCATGGGGTAAAATGCCCCCCTGCTGTTTTTTTCCAAAATAACCACGAGATAAAAATCAAGATAAACTTTTATTATATCTATGGACTACGTTGACAAGAGTGATGTAGAAGTTTTGTACCGGAGAGAAAACAGATTTCACAGTAAATAATCTAATTTTCAACAGTAAGAAAAAAAGTGTTTTAAAGCTTGCTGTTTTGTAAAACATCACAGTTATGTATATGATATGAGAACAGTAGGGCCTGTAGATAGGGAGTATGTGTTATTTAATAAAAACATAATTATATTTTCAGAATGGCATAATTTTTTTCTCAAACATAGTCAGTGGGGTAAAACGCCCCCCACCAGGTGGGGTAAAACGCCCCCAGGGTGCAATGGGCAATTACTGTATTTACTCTGTTCTGAACATCAAATCCTTTGTTTTTCCATTAAATGTATTCTAACTAGTTGGTTGAATAAAAATATTTGGATTTTTTATTTAAAAATTACCTCAAGTTAGCATCAGGTAGCTAGTTAGCTAGCTAGTTAGCATCAGCAAACAAAATGGTTCAAACAGGCTATTATAATTTTGTAATTCATAATTATTGATTATATTCTTTTTAATTTTAAGCTGAAACTGCCTGTACTCTGATTTTGCTGTAAATGTTTAAAGCAAATTGCTTTGTCAGACTGGGGGATGTTTTACCCCACCCATGGGGGCTTTTTGCCCCATAGGTGGGGTAAAACGCCCCCTTGGTACAAATTAATTTTTTGTTAAAAATCTAATAACATGAAAACTCTGGACATTTTTCATACTTTCTTTATAATTTACAGTATGTCGTTGTCACTAAAACTATGATAACTTTTCTGAACACATTTAACTTTTGTTTCACAGAAAAAAAAAAAAAAAAAATGCACAGTCCTTAAGGGGGGACGTTTTCCCCCACTCTACCCTAATAAGGCTAACAGCATTATAAGTCTTTGGGGGTCTTGTATCACCCTGAAGGGATTTATTTTAAGATAATGACTGGTTTAAGATAATGACCTAATTATTGACTGTTATAATTATTACACTGACCAAATATTAAGAGACAGAGACAGTACTTTGGAAATACTGTATCTAACCACTGAATGCCGCGATTGGCCAATCAGAATGAAGTATAAGCCGTATAATAAGTGATTGTTCATGATTGTTGTTAGCATTTATCCCACTTTAATAATACTTACTTGCTTGACGTCTTTATTATGAAAGAATCTTGCAGGTTTATCTCGAGCTGTAGCTGCTGTGTGAGGAAATGTGGAGTTACTTCGTTATAAGGGGACTCACTTTTCACTCTCATGGGAAAAATACAGTAGCCCCTCACTGCAGAACAAAGATCCAGGAGGCAGAGATACTAGGTTTAGGGGTGGAGATGGGTAAGTTTAGGTGTGGGGATGGGTGGGTTTAGGGATCAGGGGATGGAGACGGGTAGGTTTAGGTATATGTAAGGTGGGAGGAGTTGGCTCTACATCCAACCATGCCCCCTGGATCTTGTGTTCTGCAGTGAGGACCATCTTGAAAAATAAGGTGGACACTAGGATGACCTACTACATTTGTGAGCAGTATAGTAGCAGTTTACTTACTAGAATCTGTCTTCTACAATGTAAATGCAAAAAAGCGCGGTTGTATTCATTACCATAAAGGGCCTTTGCACCGCCACACGCAGATCTTGCGTAGGACCATCCCATTCCTCGATGACGTAATTTTTTGCAGCACACGATGTCGAGGCCTCTTTGAAATGCTTAAAGAATTAGTAATAATAGAAATATTTCTGACAGTTAATTTAGATGTTACCATTTGAATCCCATTTTTAGGTCATGAGTCAAAAGATTATTACATTAGTTAATTTGTGTATGCGTAACAAAAGCATGGGGGAAATAATTTTCATTATTATTTTACTACTTAAAACAGTGAGAAAGCCATAATTATCAAAAAGATGTCATTAGTATGTATGTATTCATTATTTAATCTTTAAGTATGTAAATACTGTATCACATAAAGGTGGGAATCATTACTGTGGTGTGTGTATCAGTATTGCAGGGAACAGTTTGGCCAGTGCAGAAATGAGATAATGCGATTTAAATGAAACACTACCTCCTCTTTTACACTCCCACAGATTGTAATGCCAAGATATCATCCGAACAGCTGTGAAAATGCTTTCCATTACAAACTAAAGACTGTACATCATGTTATGTGTCTCCAGAGCACCTTTTAGGAAAACCGAAAGTCCTCTGATCTTGTTTCATTTTTACTGCTGATTGTGTCACAGGGACTCCAATGGCTCTCAAAGTTCTGCCCAAGGCCTCGACCAAACTGCAGGGCTTCCTGAGAGAATACTGCATCTCCTTGCATCTGTCTTGCCACCCCTGCATCGTGGGATTGTTTGGGATTGCCTTCCAGTCCAACGAGCACTATGGATTCGCCCAGGAGCTTGTGACAGGACGGGACCTGTTTGCCATCATCCAGCCACGGGTGAGTCCACAAACACCATGAGATCTTTCCTTTATTCACATGTAGTTATGCTAAAGCACTGCAAATTCATAGATTTCTTCAACTATGTGGGCACTTTAATGTCCCAGAGGTTGTTTTTTATTAAAACTCACAAAAACTAAAACTGTTTTACAACACCTTTCTTACTTATTTTTTTGCTACTTTTCAATTGAATTTTATGTATACATTTTATAGTTTTCCATTGTAACTGACTGATTTTAAACTGAAAAAAAAACCAAATAAAATATTAATTATTGAATATTTAAAACTATGATCCAAACAAACAGTGAAATAAGGCATTTAAAATATTTTTTTGAAAATTATTAAATTCTTTACACAAATTACAGAATGTTAATGATGGTGGAAATGATGCCACAGTTAAAATCAAGGTTAATATTTGATTATGCATAAATTCCAGTCAAGTTACAGTTTTGTCAAATGAAGCAAGAAGTTCAATAGTATTTTTAATTGGTGTATATTTTATACTGAAGCCCAAAGAGGCCAAGCATTATTTTTTCTATAAGCATTATATATACATAACTGAGCATATTGGCCCATTTTATACATGGGTCAAAGAAAAAACATCACATTTTGGGGTCTGAAAATTTAGTTTACAAAAGGGATTTTATATACATAGAAAGCATTATAATTGCAAGTAAACTGTCTGCTTTGTTTCAAATAACATTTGCAAAAATAAAATGTCAAAATATGAGTCACTTATTTATTGTGATCTGTACTTATTAAAGTGATCATACAAAGTGTCAGCGTCACACTGTTGGATATTTTAAACTGAAACTATTATTCATATACATATTACCATATTTAGATATTTATTTATTTATTTATGTACAGAAAGCCAGACATATACTTTAAAATATGTCTGTCACTCCATGTCTGTCATTGGCAGACGAGTTCTAAATCAGTGTCCAACACTTGAGAAGGTTACGACTTTATCGTCACAGACACTATAGTGACTCTAGATGTGGTACAGTATATTTTATCCCAAGGGACCAGGACGTCTGCATGCTTACAGAATGATGTTTGACAGATGCTGATTAAATGCATCGCAGACCAGAGAAATGATGTACAGAGTGTGTGTCAGGACAACAAGAAAACAAAACAAAAAAGTAATATACACAGCCTTTGAGAGCTTCCATAACTGAAGATACTTCAAAAAATGCTAGCAATGAAATAAGCTATGGTGTCATTTATTACAAAACGTTTAAAATAATCCATAATGTGAGATACTGGAATGGTGAACTTCAGATCGGTTGGATCAGATACATGCATATTTAAATTTGGGCATAATTAGTACAGTATTACTGTTAGGGAATTATTAGAAACTAGTGAGAAAAGTGTGTTTAAGTTTATTTTATTATGTCTACAGTGATAAAACTGCCTGTAGCTGAAGTAAACACTTGTACAGTATGTGATAATAAAGCTCCAGATCCTTCAAGTCACTCCAGGCCTGCCCTGCACTGCTATGTACTACAGGCCCGTTCACACGCTAGGCATGTTCACATGCTTTTCGTATTGAATAAGGAGCAGGACGTACGCTTGACATTTTTCGGTAATGTTCACATGTCCTCTCAGGAAATCTTGGAGGGTGTAATGTGTGAGTAAAAGAGCAGAGCAGCTGTTTTTCTCTGTCACCACATGAGTCTCTGTTACTTCAACATATCCAGTGAAACCTTAAGCCATACGTACTGAAGCCTGGAAAGACTTAAAGAGGCAATAACGCTGCAGGGGCTCCTAAACTCATGCAACCTTAGATTTCAATTTATCGTGCAATGATGTTGTCTTGAGAGAATCTGTGCTTGCACAAACTGTTGCATCTTTTAAACAGTTGAGACTATTATTTCTGAAAGAAATTACTGAGCATATTGGCCCATTTCAGTTAATAATTTTTCACTAACATAAAAATAAAACATATTTTAAATAATATAATATATAATATTAATAAATATGATGTAAATTACAGACAACTAATAAAATCTTATATATATACACACAACTATATAAAACTATAAAGTATATTTTTATATATTTTAGATATTTAAAAAATATGAAACTTTTTTTGTAATTTATATGTATAGCCTATATTTGATATTTATTTTTATGTTACCAAACATTAATATAGAGAGATAGAGTAGGAGATACTCTTTCTCAAAAATATTTTATTTTATTAGTTTTAAAGTTTTTTCATTTAATATTTTATAAGATATTTTGTACTTTATATTTTTATTATTGAAGTATGGTTGAAGTTTTATTAGTTTATTAGTTTTTATTTATAATATATTATTGAATTGAATTTAATATATTTTTAGAATATTAAAATGAACATCAGAATATCTTTTCCCAACATTATTCTCATATCCATTTTACAGAGGACAAGTTATTTAAAAAATTTAATATAAAAAAGAGTGTTTTGGTTATAGAGTCTTGTTTTCATTTTCTTATTAACTGAGTTCTGGTATCCTCTACACTAGACACATCATAAAATATTAATAAAAAATTTTTTACGTAATTATGTTCAAAAATATAATAAGAATACTAATCAAAATTACTAACAATAGTTAGTCATTTTAATAATACTAACAAAAAATTACAAAACTTTTTTTTCCCCTGGGTCTCAGGAGGATATAGAAGGCTTTTAGGTATGTTTGTGTGCATTATGCATTATTTGTTCTAAATCAATTACTTACTATATGCATCTTTTTTTCTTTCAGGTGGGCATCCCTGAATGCGCAGTGAAGCGCTGTGCTGTTCAGATCTCTTGTGCTCTAGAGTTCATCCACCAACGTGGTCTGGTCCACCGCGACATCAAGCCTGAGAACGTACTGCTGCTGGACACTCAGTGTCGGCGGGTCAAACTGGCCGATTTCGGCCTCACCCAGAGAAGAGGAACCTTCATCCGCTTCATATCAGGCACGCTGCCGTATATGGCTCCAGAGCTGTGCGCCATGGTTTTGGAGGAAGGTCAGAAGGAGGTGAAAGTACCTCCGCTCCGCGTAGAGCCTACTCTAGACACCTTTGCCTTTGCCGTGCTTCTTTTCTGTATCCTCACGGGCTTCTTCCCCTGGGAACGCTGCAACGACAGCGACGATTTCTATGAGGAGTTTGCAGACTGGCGCAGATCGCCAAAGAAAACGCCCGTGCCGTCTCAGTGGAAAAGATTCACACCTGCGTGCATGCAGATGTTCAGGAGGATGTTAGCACTGGATCCCAGTGAGAGGTGCTCTGTCGGGGAGGTCAAAGGTTACGTGGGTAAGGACTGGGTGAGAGCGAAGGACGCCAACGGATGGGTGGGAGAGAATGGGGAGATCAGCACACCCACACTGAGTCCCTGCAGAAGCAGCTACAGTGATGAACACTGATGGTGTTAAATGACAAATGAACAGAATGTGGTGCCAATTGCAATGCAGAGAGCTGCTTGGTAGAAAGAATTCAGATCATTAGAGGTGTTGATTTCTTAAAAAGTAATGAGGAAGACACTCATTTGCGGGGCAATATTATCAGTTAAACACAATTTATACTTCATTAACAGCAATTATAGCATGTTATAATTAACAAATTTTTTTAACATTAAAAGAAAAAAACTGTTTGTGTTGCACTTACAATGGTAATACACTTACACTTTTAAAATATATATTTAGTTGTCTAAATAAGAGTAACTTTTTGATGGAGAAAAAAGTATAGTATAGAAGTACAGTATTGTATATTGTACACAAAAATGAAAAAAAAAAACTTCCAATCTGATCAAAGGTATAAAACAAAATTTTATATATAATACATTATATAATACAATATAAAATATATAAATACAAAATATACACAATATAGAAAATACACAAAAACTTTAAAAGTATATAAGATACTTAAATAAGAATATAAATATATAACTAAATATTAAATATGTGTGTGTGTGTGTGTGTGTGTGTGTGTGTGTGTGTGTGTGTGTGTGTGTGTTTAGCATATTATTATGATTCAGCTTTAAACTATCAAAATACATGTAATTCATACTGTATGTTTATTTGAAAATACACCTTTGAGTTTATTAGCAAAACATCTGATGCACACATGGTTAGATATTTTGATTGATGTGCATTTTTAGTAAAATGTCCTTGAAATCTGTATTGTTTGAAAAACAACCCTTTTTACAAGTAGGGGCAAGGGACACAGATATCATATTGACCAAAATCTCCAAAATGTTTTGTCAATGTTATATATTTAAATAATACATTTCATATAAAGGAAAAATCTGACAACAATGGGATCAAAAATTATGCTTCTTTAGCTCAAATGGGTTTATTTTTCAGCCTGGACCATACATAGAGTCAACAAACAGGTCATGCCTCTTTTGGCTCTTTTAACTGCAGGACTACTGCTGCCATATTAAGATGTACAATTTTCTCATTTATTTTTATTGGAGTGGACCGTCTCCTGCCCTTTGTCTCTGATATCAAATACTGTATGCGCACAATTCAATCCTCTATCTCCACCCAAAATACAGTTTTCAGTAATGATTCATATTGTATTATTATATGATTTGCCAATCACTTCTGTTTCTAGCAGAAATGAGGGTCCAGTGCACAAAAAATAAACAGAAGACAGCCAGACATACATTTCCCATAACTGTAATGTAGATGAGGGGTACATTTTAAACTACTGTTGTATTTTGCTATTTTTTTTTTTTATCCAAGTTTATTGAAATAGGTTTTGTATATTTGGATAAAATGTGTACATTTTCCATATCAACTGTTTGCTGTGTGCTTATGATCTGATCATGTCACTATTAAAGCTACATTATCTAAAGATAAATCTAGTGCTTGAGAAAGTGTTTGACACTTTTTTTTTTTTTTTTTTAATTTTAAAAATGAAAAGTTTTTCCAAACCTGTGTGAGCTTCTTTCAGCTTTTGAGCAGAAAATAATATATTTTGAAGAATGACGGTAACCAAAGTGTTTAATGGTCCTCGTTAACTTCCATAGTGTGGAATAAAGTACTATGGAAATCAATGGCTACCATCAACTGTTTGGTTACCAACATTCTTCAAAATATTCTATTTGGTGTTCAGCAGAAGAAAGTAACTAATACAGGTTTGTCTGTAAGTCTGTAAAAATACAGCCCAGTGTACTGTGTTAATATGAAGGAATTTTCAGCTGAACTTTATTTTAGTACAGTATGTGCACTTTAGGTATACTTAAAGTGTACTTACCTAAGAATGTTCTGGGCAATATAAGGTAACTGCATGGGTTAAGGTTAGGTTTAGGGGTAGGTTCAGGGTGAGTACCTGTCACCCAGTTATTGTAATTACTATAATAAGTACCTAGTATTTACATGTGGAACACCAATGTAAAATAAAGTTTTTTGAGTTTTGACAGGTGTTTTACCCATATTTTAAACTATGCATTGCATTAGTGTTTAGTGTTTAAGGAAATTTCCTGGACGATGTAATGGTAATTTTCTGCCAGTGCTAAACATTTTCTAAACAAATCAAACAGCAGAACACACACAGAAAGACAAAATAATACACAAGACATTTGGCTGTTACTTTAAAAATGTAGTTCTAATTATTTTATGGACTAAAATCTGCACTAAAAAGCAACCAAAAAACTGCCCTTAAATGTCAAACCAACTAAGTATTGATTCACTACTTAATATAATTCTCTAGCATGACAGAAAAAAAATAGATTTAATATGCTGCTCATAATAGATGAGTATGAGCACAGAGCTCTATACTAAACTTGACTGCTTGACTAAAGAAAGAAAAACAAATAGATAATTAGTAATAATATATGATACAAGTGTTTAAAAATAAAGGTGGACTTGCTGGAGTGAGGTAAGCTGCTGCTTACAGTATATATCCATATGATTCAGAGGATCAAACAAACAAACTCCTCCCAAACTTCATGACATAACCCTCCTATTCTTTTAAACAAATATATAGATATAATCATGTCAAAATGTGCTTTGAAATCGCTTCCAAGTCACTGGTGGCCTTTGCTTGTAACCCCAGTAATTTATTACATACAAACACTGAAAGCACTACAACCGTCTCTGTTGAAGATTCAGAGATCTCCCGGCATCTGTTGCAGCTGGTGCGGTATTGATGGATTCTGGGCTGGTGTTTGTTTAGGCCCAGCTCTAGAGAAACTGTCCCGGTGGGGTGTCGTCACGCTGGTGATTTGACAGCAGTTCTGAGCTCAGCAGCTCCCTTCGCTTTGCAGCATATTTAGAGCGTTACACTAACCGGGATAATGTTACTGCAGTCCCTATGAGCTGCTCCAATCAAAGGCCTCATTACTAAATCCTCTAAGCCCATCATGGGGTAAAGGGTTTAACAGCTTTCACTGAAGCTCGACTCCTCAGCAATGACTCATAATCTGTTTCGGTTGTTATAGCCAGATTCTTCGTACAAAGTGTACAACAATAACAGCCCTTTCACTTCTCACTTTGTGGAAATGGGACACTTTATGCTTGCCAGTTAACTATACTTGTGTGAACTCAAGATGAACCGACTTCATACATCCACTTGAAATGACCAAAACATAAGTCAAAATTGATGAAAAGTTACTGAAGAGAGCACTTGGTTTCATATTCTCAAATAATGCAGTCACACTCAGACATTTTAAGTGTCCGAATACCTTTTTGGGGGCCATTAGAGCAACAACGCTACTAAACATGTTGGTACAGTGTCAGTTTCTGGAACTATGACACCTGTTAGAATGGAAATGAAGTCATCACACTGCACTGCATGAATATGAGGCTCTAATTGCCTGATATATCCAATAAATGCCACTCAGATCATTTCTGCAACATGTAGTGCAGCACAGACGAGCACAGGTGAACCTGTTTTAGTGCTTTAAACTAACTGTCATGCAATGTATGTTGGAAATGCTCTTTGAGCTTCCGGACTTTGTTGACAGACTGGACAACTTGACTTTTACATGTTTTATGGCGACACTAATATACACCACAGTGGCTGCAGTAAAATCAGTCACAACTAGGTTCTACAGCTATATTTTTCTCCCATAAATGCAACAGAAAGTATATGATATATCACTGCAGTAATATTGCTGTAGGCAATTTGCAAAGTTTTTAAAGCTTTTATGCAAATGTATCAAAAAAGTACATAATTCAGTTCAGATTTAATTTTTCTGTCTTTTTGGAAAAAGCAAAAATGCTTCTGGGTTATGCATTGCAACTGAAATACTATGGCTGCATCAGAATACTAAAAAATGTTGCCTTCAGAGGACACATTCCAAGGTAGGAAGGGGTGTAACGATTCACTCGTTTTCTCGATGCATCGATTACAAACCCTGACGATGCACATGCATCGATCTTGAAACATGGATTTTTGAATCATGAATCGTCGATTTCGGACAGCAATCGATTTAAAATGCTAAGAATCGAATGAATCGCGATTTCTATAGAGATTCAATGCTTTCAAAATATATACACCTTAAATTACTACAAGCACGAATTAATGGAGACCTTGAACAGTGTTCGTGCCTCACATCTCTCCTTCACGCGCTCCACTATATTTACTGCCTGTCACAGGATTGCGCTCGCGCCCCGTTCGTCTCACAGACACATTTTTTGGGCAGCTGATGTGTGATCTCTCCTTAGTACTCGTGGCCAGTAATGCTAAAGTGAAGTAGTTTTAGTTTTCTGTAGTTTTTCATTGGCTCTCGGTCATAACGTCGACATTACCTGAGCAGTCGAAGGCTGCGCATTTATTGCATGGACGGAGAAAAAATGTAAGTGTCTAAAGCAAACGCACAGTTCTATTGAATGATTAACGTGTTTTCAAAATGTCATTGAACCGAATGTATGAAGAAAACTGTTAAAATAACCACAGCATTAACAACAACCTTGAAATAAGAGCCGGTTTATCTGTTAATCAGATGCACAAGTAGCATTCGTTGCTCTAGGAAACAGACATCGGGCGCTTTTTCTTTCAGAATCATCATTCACCGATGGAGAGGAAAAGTTAAATACCATAGCATTTTATTTTATGAAAATGAGATGAAGTTTTTGCACTGAAATATGTGATCTCGCGCTTGTAGAACTTAAGACGTGCCAGGAAATGCCTAATATGGACAAAGGCAGCTGCAGCTAAGATGAATAAAAGGAACTGGTGAAAGGTTAAGACAATAAACACAAAAAATAAATAAAATTCATGAATGATGCAGTGTTAATTGACATATCATTTGTTACAGTACAGAAACAATAAAGTTTTCTACCTTATTCTGTGCAGAAAATTGAAATAATTGTTTGTAGTATATAAAACAATCATGAAATTGCCATTAGGAAAAAATTATAGATTACAAATTATTTATTATTGTTCAGCAGTATATTTGCTTTCTTATAGCAAATTCAAAGTAAGAGATAAGAAAAGAATTTCTTGCAAATAAAATAAATAAATAAATAAATAAATAATACATACATACATAAAATTATTGTATTTGACATTTCTGTCACTTCTGAAATGATGGCTACACACCTGGTGTGACAAAATGTTAGCCTACACATAATACTTTTAAAGCTCTTTTTTTTTTTAAATCTTGGATTACATCAATTTCTACATATACCATGTCACGCCATAGCATCATTAAACTAGCATCTAACAATGGACAAAAATGTTTTTTTCTCTAACTTATGGTTCTCTAACCATAAAGGCTGCTGTGCAATTTGCCCTCTGACTAAGCATTTAAAGAATTTAGGGGAAGCATTTACATAATCCTGTGAATGCACTGAAAGAATGCAGAGTCGAATCGTTAATGGAATCGAATCGAATTTAATTGTGAATTGAATCGAATTGAATCGTTCTGAATTTGCAAAAATCGTTCTTGAATCGAATCGAAAACCTATGAATCGTGAATCGAATCGATTCGCTGTCTACCCAAAGATTCACAGCCCTATTAGGAAGGCATCAAGGCACGTCCGAATCCAAAGTTAGCTTCACTTCCTGTCTCATGAGATACCTTCATCTGATAGATTTTTGAAGGCAGCATAGATGTATCCTTCGCTGCCTTTGATATCCCACAATCCTGTGTGTTCCATTCCGTGACGGCTGAGCTAAAAGATAAAGATGGTGTCTGAAAGTTGCATTTGGTGGTTAGTTTGTGTGTAAATGTATATTTCTGATTAACGATAAATTAGTATTATAGCAATTAAATATTCGTTTAGTTATCATCAAAACTCGTTCTATTTTGTTGTAGATCATTAAGCCACTATGCTGCCTCAGAAGCCTGTCCGAAATCAGTTTCGTGAGGTGCCTTCGTGCAAAAACGCTGCCTGCAAAGTCATTGCCTCATAAGGCAGCGAGGTAGCAAGTCAGCTGCCTAAGTTTTCGGATGCAGCCTGAGTGTGTGTGAATTAGGGCTGGGCGATATGAGCAAAAATTCATATCTGGGTATTTTTTGGCTGATTTGCGGTATACGGTATATATCTCGGTATTTTGTATTTAGATTAAAGAAATAAACAAATAAAGTGAATGTAAACATGTAGGCATAGGCTAGGCCTATATTATGTGCAAAAAAGGGTTAAAATCACATTACATTCTAACATTTTAACATCGCAATCTAAAAACGAAAATAATGCTTTTAAAGCAGAAGTTAAATTTACTAAACTAAAAATGAAAATAATAAAAGAGCACAGACTAATTAAATAAAAAGGCTATTTTGATTACCCTATTACAGTCACTTTACAGTTAGTGCTATCATACAAATACACTTAGCCTACTTGTAGGTTTAAAATTCTACATATGTCACATTTACTGTCCAACTACAGATATTTCAGCAAAATGTATATTTTAGTCAGATTTATCGCTCCTATTTTATTGTCTGTGTGGCGCGCATGCGCGCGGCGGCGCTTGTTCTAAATGAGGTCTGTGAAGTTTAGCGGAGAATCGAAAAGCAAAAACTCATGCACATCTGACAGCAAATTGGAAATATTTCCATGGCTTTCTAACATTTACAGATGGAGAATATACCTGTGAAATGTAAGTTATGAATTAAGGAAAAAAGCACATCTCAAACACATTAAACAGCGCGTCTCTGTCAGCGGCACACGCAGCCTTTCTGTCAGAGCCGCTTTAAACTGAAACCATAAACTATAGACTAGCCTACTATATCTTACGAGTTTTTTTTTTTTTAAAGCCCTTAATATAAAGCTTGTCGCATGTTTACAACAAATTGTATTATGCACGTTCGGTCTGTGTCCTCCTAGATATTTTTCTAACTTTCTTTTTAAACTACTGTATATATCCTATCGGTATTAACGGTATTGCTTCATATCACACCGTATCACACTTCATATCATATCACACCTTATAATAAGTAAATCGATATATCGTACAAACTCGATATACCGCCCAGCCCTAGTCTGAATATATATATATATTCAGGCACATCTCAAAAAATTTGAATATCGTGAAAAAAGTTCATTTTTTTGGAACTTATTTCAAAAAGTGAACCTTTCATATATTCTAGATTTATTACATGTAAAGTAAAACATTTCAAAAGTTTTTTTTTTGTTTGTTTTAATTTTGATGATTAGAGCTTACAGCTGATGAAAGTCAAAAATCCAGGATCTCAAAATATTAGAATATTTATATTTGAGTATCATTAAATGACCATCCCTACAATATAAATTCCAGGTATCTCTTGTTCTTTGAAGCCACAGTAATGGGGAAGATGTTGACTTGGCAGTGGTCCAGAAGACAATCATTGACACCCTCCACAAAGAGGGTAAGTCACAGAAGGTCAATATTGAAAGGGGTGGCTGTTCACAGAGTGCTGTATCAAAGCATATTAAATGAAAAGTTGACCGGAAGGAAAAAATTGGGTAGGAAAAGGTGTGCAAGCAACAGGGGTGACCGCAAGCTTGAGAATACTGTCAACCAAAGCCGATTCAAGCACTTGGGAGAGCTTCAGAAGGAGTGGACTGAACCTGGAGTCACCACGATCAGACGTCTTCGGGAAAAGGGCTACCAAGCCACTTCTGAAACAGAAACAAAGTCAGAAGCATCTTACCTGGGCTGAGAAGAAAAAGAACTGGACTATTTCTCAGTGGTCCAAAGTCCTCTTTTCAGATAAAAGTAAATTTTGCATTTCATTTGTAAATCAAGGTCTGGAGTCTGGAGAGGCACAGAATCCAAGCTGCTTGAAGTCCAGTGTGAAGTTTCTGATGTCAGTGATGATTTGGGGTGCCATGACGTCTGCTGGTGTTGGTCCATTGTGTTTTATCAAGTCCAAAGTCAATGCAGCCGTCTACCAGGAGATTTTGGAGCACTCTATGCTTCCATCTGCTGACAAGCTTTATGGAGATGCTGACTTCCTTTTCCAGCAGGACTTTAGCACCTGCCCACAGTGCCAAAACCACTTCCAAGTGGTTTGCTGACCATGATATTACTGTGCTTGATTGGCCAGCCAACATGCCTGACCTGAACCCCATATGGAATTTATGGGATATTTTCAAGAGAAAGATGAGAAACAGTCGATCGAACAATACAGACGAGCTGAAGGCTCAATAGTGCCTCAGCAGTGTCACAGGCTGATCGCTTCCATGCCACACCTCACTGATGCTGGAGTTTGTACTAAAGGAGCCCTGACCAACTATTGAGTACAGAAATCAACATACTTTAAAGAACTTGAACTTCTCTGTTTTGCAAATCCTTTTTTTGATTGATATTAGGAAATATTCTAATATTTTGAGATACAGGATTTTTGACTTTCATGAGCTGTAAGCTCTAATCATCAAAATTAAAACAAAAAAAAAACTTTTGAAATGTTTTACTTTACATGTAATGAATTTAGAATATATGAAAGTTTCACTTTTTGAAATGTTACCAAAAAAAAAAAAACCTTTTCACGATTTTATAATTTTTTTGAGATGCATCTGTATGTGTGTGTGTGTGTGTGTGTGTGTGTGTGTGTGTGTACAAAACTCAAAATGCACAAACTCAGACTTACCTCATTTATTATATACAGTCCAGCACAGCAGGATCGTCATGTAACAGGTAGGACAAGGCTCGGATTTCTCAGAAGAAAATAAAAGGAAAAAGAAAGAAAAAACTATAAGTAATTGAATGTTTTAGAGGGATTTCTGATGTTTCTCTGCAATTGTTCACTTATTTACACACCTTCAAACGATGGGGTAAGTCCAGAGAGATCACTTTATTGTCAGCCAGCAACAGACATCAGCAATTCCAGCAGTCCACCACAGAGCCATATTCATGAAACATACAAAGAACACACGTCTTCATTAACTGCTAAATAAAATTAAAAAAAAAAAAAAACATGGATAAAAAATTATAAACTGTTTCATTCAGTTCAGTGTAATAGTGTATATAAGACTGGATTCATATATAATTTTGGATTAACGTTAGGCCTCACTGAAACACTATTTCAGTTATTTCAAATTAAAAAAAAAAAATACTTACAGTAGTGCTGCTCAGTGAGCCCTGTGACATTTTAAGAGAACTCAATATGTATGTTCTGAGAAGAGAAAAAGATAAAAACGGTTTTGTGTGTGTGTGTGTGTGTGTGTGTGTGTGTGTAAATGAATAGGAAAATAGACTAAATATATTAGATAGTCTACATGTAACATGGATGAGTAATGATTTAACAATCATAAACGACAACAAATAGTTCAGAAAAGAAAAGAGTTACAATGACTAAAAGTGAACATAATGAGCAAAGCGGACTAAAAATAATCGTTTTTGATTTAATGCTCTCCATTTCGTCCCACGAAGTTCATTAGATAGTTAGCATCTTAGTTAGCTATTAAATTAGCGGTTAAAATGGTATAAAACAAACATTTAAATATAAAAACATAGAGTTAAGCGTGTCAGTACAGGAATTTGTGTACAAATAGTAAATCTGTGTATTTATTTTGGAGAATTTACTCACCTTTGGTCCTGCGCTGTGGTTGTTTCTTTGAGGAGAGGAATCGTTAATGTTACTTTGTATTTGAAATTTGGTGCTTTGTGTTCCTGCCAGCGGCTCATGCAGCACTAATAAATCTTTGCCGTTATGGAAAATCACAATCTCGCAGCCAACAACTTCTTATATCACAACCTATCTCAGCAATCCACAGGCATGTTTATTTCTGCTCTCACAGTACAGCACAGTTGTGTGTCTAGTCTCATGGAAACATTGAGCAAAGCATCATATGAGATGACAGCTTGATAAGGCTGTTACATTTCTGAGTGTCACTCACTCATGATATTATGCATGAAGGCTGTTTATGATGTTTAGAAAATACTTCTAATATGCTTATAAACAATTAGTAAAGAGCTAAATATCAATTTTTACAGGATAATAAAGATTACCCTAGTGAAAAATAAATATACTTAATTGTATTTAAAATATATTTATTTTATGATAAATATACTAAAAATAGATTGGCATGTCTATACTAACTGAAAATTCATTCTAAATGTAGTTATTTCATGCTTTCACCAAGCACAAACTTAGTGCACTACAAATTCATTTGTAAAATACTGTACTTTTTACAAATGCATTTGGTGAAGGATGAAATACATATATTCATCTTTAAGAAAGTACACTGGTTAGGCTCTTAATTCCATCTACAACATGTTTGAAACTTGTTAAAAGTGATTTTCACACATACATACCCATATAAACTAACTGGACGGAAACTTTGAAAGAGGACACCACTTCATAACCCCAATGACATGTCCATGCTCATTCAGCCCGATAACTAGTGTCGATAAGTGATGAATGAAGCAACTCATCTTCTGATCCTGTAGATGTATGAAGGCCATATAATGTATGTATGTCTGTGGGGATTGTTTGTATTGTATGTTGTCATATCATTTAAATAAACAAGGCCGCTGTATGAGTTCTCACCGGACTATGGCACAAGAGACAATATCACATTCTGTGTGTTGATATGTTTGTTTCTTCACCCTTTTGTTTCAAAAAAGTGTCTTAAGTATTTTAATAATATGATTTTAACATAGGCCTAAATATAGGCTACAGTATGTTCAGTGAAGGGGGCTTGATAAGTCAGTCTCTCCTCACCTTATACCTTCATGAGCTCTGAAATTCACCAGCCATCGGTTTTTCTGTACTTTAACATGTGAACTCGGTAGAGTTCACACTATTGGGAATCTTTAGAATCTAAAAACTCAATGCAGCTAAGGACACAAGTCTCACCATGTATTTCAAATCTGAGAATGATGGAATTATTTTAAGATGATGCTCTGTATATATATATATTTTAAGATGAGACTTTCTTTTTAGGCAACCAAAGAAAATGTGAGGTATGAATTGAAACATCCAGTATGTTTCTGCGAACAGGTGCTGTAAGGGCAGAGTTTCCAAACACATGAATGTAATGGGGGATTTGCAAATATAACTATTTAATTTGTTAAATATTGAAGTAATCCTTCAGTAATTTATTTTAGTTGAATCCTCTGTTGACCTGTTATGATTAAATGTACCATACAATACACTGTATTTGGGTTCTACTTGAGTATAAAAATAGTATAGATAAAAATAAATGTTTTTAGTTGCAAAAAGTTTTAATAATAATTCATAATGATGCAGTACTTTGTATAGTTATGAACTTTAACTTTTCAATAATAATAACTTAATTTTGATCAGTAATATGCATTGCTAAGGACTTCATTTAGACAACATTAAAGGCTATTTTCTCAATATTTTGATTTTTTTGCACCCTCAGATTCCAGATTTTCAAATAGTTGTATCTTGGCCAAATGTTGTCCTATCCTAACAAACCATACATCAATGGAAAGCTTATTTATTCATATATGTATAAATCACATACATCTCATTTAAAAGAATGGACCCTTATGACTGGTTTTGTGGTCCATGGTCACATATAGAAAGTAGTTACAAAAGCATGTAAACAACAAATAGTCACGGATTTGAAATGGTGAAAGAAATTCACGAACATGATCAGAAGGTTTATTACTTTAGCATATTCCCAATACACTCCAATGCACCTGGACCAAAACTTTTTTTTTCCCATTAATGGTTCTGTCCCGTACGGACAACGACAACGTTGCACTTGGAAATGTGGACTGCAGCTCTTTGGGCTGTCAATTAATTATTAAGCGAATTATTAAAATTATCCTGGCCAGTCCTTGAAACTACACAAAAAGTTAAAATGTCAAATAAATTCAGAGACGTTAACTACATGAAAAGCAACAAAATGTATTAAAATAATTTCAATTCACATATAAATCCGCAGCATAAGTTACTGCGAGATCGTCAAACCGCCAAAACATTTCATTGCATTTTACATTAACATTTGTGCAGTGCATCGAAAGTTGAAGCGTGCAGAGTCAACGGGCAGAGATGTTACGGATGGGTTTATTCCTTCCGCACGCACTGAAACAAGTAGTACGTTCACAATCTTCCACCAACTAACGGAACTGTCTGTTTTATTGCATGCACAAGAATAAAACTAATGTTATTCCAGTTTATCCAATTGTTTCCTGCAGCGTTAATGACAGATCATGTCAGGTAAAAGGGAAGCAAAACATTCTGCAGATTATATTTAATGTTGTGTCGGCTGACATGGTATGCTGGGGGTCTTAATAAAAGGCAGTTTCTTAAGCTGTGCCATTTTTTATAAAGGTTAATTTATTGCATTAAAAGCACACAATAATTGTGCCATTAGCACACTTCAAGTATACTTGGAATGCCACTGCAATGCATTTTAAAGTCACTAAAAGTAAGGAATAGTATGACCTCAGTTTGTTATTAGTATAATATTAATGTAATAATATTAATGTAATATATTTCACGGAAACATGGCTCAGCAACATGGCTCAGCAACAGCGTGCCGGACTGCGCCATTCAGCTCGACCAGCTAACATGCTATCGAGCGGACAGAGCTCTCGTCGAGGGAGGTAAGACCCGCGGCGGCGGGCTTTGTGTTTACATTAATGACGCGTGGTGCCGCGACGCTGTTGTGGTCTGCAAACACTGCTCGCCCCTGGTGGAGTTTATGATTATTAAGTGCCGGCCGTTTTATCTACCGAGGGAATACACAGCCATACTACTCGCTGCTGTATGCATCCCTCCCAACTCCAACAACAACAGGAGTGAGGCACTTAATGAACTGTACCAGCACATCAGTGAGCAGCAGACAGCCCACCCAGATGCTTTTCTCATCTTGGCGGGGGATTTTAATCACGCAGACCTAAAGAGTGTGTTCCCTAAAATACACCAACATGTGAACTTTCCAACACGAGGAAACAACACTCTGGACTTTGTTTACACAACCCAGAGAGGAGCTTACAAGGCCCTTCCCCTCCCCCATCTTGGCACCTCAGACCACATCACTGTCATGCTAATGCCTGCATACAAACCGATCGTTAAAGTCACCAAACCTGTTCACAAACAGATACAAGTGTGGCCAAAAGGGTCGTCAGAGGCACTTCAAGACTGTTTTGACACCACTGACTGGAATATGTTTAAGCAGGCTGCCACATATAATAACACCACAGACCTCCAAGAGTACTCAGAGACTGTCACTGCCTACATCACCAAATGCATTGATGATGTAACAGTCACAAAGACCATCACTGTCCGGGCCAACCAGAAGCCATGGCTGACAGGGGAGGTCCACAGACTCCTGAAGGCTCGGAACGCTGCTTTTAGAGCCGGAGATGAGGTGGGCCTGAGGACAGCTAGGGCCAATCTATCCCGCGGCATCAGAGAGGCCAAGAGACAGTACTCCAGGAGGGTAGCCCATCGCTTCAGCGACAGCAGAGACACTCGGAGCCTGTGGCAGGGGATTCAGACCATTATGGACTACAAGCCGCCACCGCGCACCTGTGACAGCACCATCCCCCTGCTGAATGAGCTGAACGCCTTCTTCGCTCGCTTTGAGGCACAAAACAGCACCACTGCACAGAAGACCCCACCTCCTCCCGGCGACCAGGTGATGACGCTGTCCCCGGACAGTGTGAGGAGATCCCTCAGCAGGATCAACACACGAAAAGCTCCGGGTCCTGACAACATTCCTGGTCGTGTACTGAGAGACTGTGCAGCGGAACTCACTGATGTCTTCACAGACATTTTCAACATCTCGCTGAGTCAGGCTGTTGTCCCCACATGCTTCAAGGCTACCACCATCATTCCAGTCCCGAAGAAGTCATCTCCATCCTGCTTCAATGACTACCGTCCAGTCGCACTTACTCCTATCCTCATGAAGTGCTTTGAACGACTAGTCATGCACCACATCAAGTCTGCCCTCCCCCCCTCCCTGGACCCCTTCCAGTTTGCATATCGGTCCAACCGCTCGACCGATGATGCCATCGCCACTGCCCTCCACCCAGCCCTCACACATCTGGACAAAAAAGACTCATATGTCAGAATGCTGTTCATAGACTTCAGTTCAGCATTCAACACAATCATCCCTCAACAGCTCATTCACAAACTGGTCCAGCTGGGGCTCAACACCTCTCTGTGCAACTGGCTGTTGGACTTCCTGACTGGGAGACCTCAGGCAGTACGGGTCGGCAGTAACACATCCAGCACCATCACACTGAACACAGGGGCCCCCCAAGGATGTGTGCTGAGCCCCCTCCTCTTCACTCTGCTGACCCACGACTGCACACCGTCACATAACTCCAACCTTTTCATTAAGTTTGCGGACGACACAACTGTGGTGGGTCTCATTAGCAACAGAGATGAGACAAACTACAGGAGCGAGGTGAGCCGCCTGGCCGGGTGGTGCAGTGACAACAATCTCTCTCTGAATGTGGAGAAGACGAAGGAGATTGTTGTTGACTTCAGGAGAGTGCACACTCAGCATGCTCCTCTGACCATCAATGGTGCGACTGTGGAGAGGGTGAGCAGCACCAAGTTCCTAGGTGTGCACATCACAGAGGACCTTTCCTGGACCAACAACACTGTAGCACTGGCCAAGAAAGCACAACAGCGTCTCTACTTCCTCCGCAAACTGAGAAGAGCCAGAGCCCCGGCCCCCATCATGTACACCTTCTACAGAGGCACCATCGAGAGCATCCTTACTAGCTGCATCACTGTGTGGTATGGCGCTTGCAACGCGTCCTGCCGCAAGTCACTTCAACGCATAGTGAAAGCAGCTGAGAGGATCGTTGGTGTCTCTCTCCCCTCCCTCCAGGACATCTACAACACCCGTCTCACCCGCAAAGCCCTCTGCATTGCAGGTGATCCCACCCACCCGACACACAGCTTCTTCAGTCTACTGCCATCAGGGAGGAGACTGCGGAGTCTCCAGGCCAGGACCAGCAGACTGAAGGACAGCTTCATCCATCAGGCTGTCAGGAAGCTGAACTCCCTCCCGACCTTGCCCCCCCTCCCCTCTTTTGCCCCACGCACCACTGAACTCTGACCCTCCAACCCCCCCCTCCCTTTCCCACTTACAAACTGTGACCCGCACTAGTCACTTTGTGCAGCATTGGACTGATCACTACCCCATCCAGCATTGACTGCAAACTACCTCCTAGGTCAGTTAATTAAGACTGTTCTCTGAGCTCTTTAGCTCTTCATCACTTTAACACTGATAAGCTCTTTTGCACTACACTCATTACATCTGCACAGTTTTTTTGCACTACACCCATTATATCTGCACAGTTTTGTTTATTTAATGGTTGCACTATCTGCCATGTGCCTTACGCCACTTTAACTATCTCTTTTTTACAATGTCCTTATTGCATATCTGTATAGTTTGTATTTATATATATTTAAACTGTAATTATCTGTTTTTTTTACATTACTGTTAGTGTTTAGTGTTAACTGTATGCACCAAGGGTCTGAGAGTTACGCAATTTCAATTCTCTGTATGTATGTGCTGTACATGTGGTGGAATTGACAATAAAGCTGACTTTGACTTTGACTTTGACTTTGACTTTTGTATGTTCAGCACTCTTACAGTGTATTTGAATTGCAATTGTAATGTCACCAAAATACATTTGAAGTTTATGCTGAATGAATTCTGCATTTTGAAAATTAAATAAAAGAGTGGATACTTAAAGTGTACTTAAGTATACCTGGAATAATTCCACTTTAGCACAAACAAGTATATTTATTACAACTTTAGTTGAACTTCAGCACTGCTTTTGCACAACTAAAATGCATTTAGTACAAAATTAGTTGTTCCAATTTAGCAGACTTTAAGTTTACCAATTTATAGTGTGCCACAAATATATTTAGTTATACTAAAGCACATACGAATAAATTGTACTTAAGTATACTATTTTTTTTTCACTAGGGTAGCCTATCATTTACAACTGGCAGAGAGATTTGGCGTTAGTGTTTAAATGTACAAAACTGCAACTTCATAATTACAAATGTGTATTTGCAAATATACTGTATTTAAATATGTGACATATGTATCAATAGAAATGACACTAAAGCATATTTAGGTAGAGCTGGGTAAAAAAAAAAATATTGATTTCTCACTTTTAATCGATTCTCATTTTTGCGAAATGATGTTGATTCTTAAATCCCTAGAATCGATTAGTCTAGCCTGTTTTCAGTTAATGAACAAACATCATAGCACCTCCCATTCAAATATATATGCACAATTAGGTGTGCAAAAACATTACATTCATTCACATTTAAGTATATTCTTTTAAAGCATATTTCTCTAATAAGTAGTCTTTTTAAAAGTATGCTGAAGTGTACAAGGGCAGTGTCATTCACTGTCATGCTTTCCAGCAGAAACATGCAAATGAGGCCCATTATAGAATGCTCTGTAAATTAAACCTTTTTTTTTTTTTTTTTTTAGACGTGATACAAAATTGAGATGCATCGTCCACAACCAAGCTCTCAGAAGATTCCTGCAAACTGGCAAATTTGCTAGTTTTGCAAGCATGTTTGTGTCATCACCTGAATTACTTTAGCAAACCAGCTGCTACAATGATAAATTATTCAAGGTCAAAACAACAATATAAACAAAAGACAAAAATGTCCACCCATGATTTAATTGGGGGAACAGAAGCGTCACACTCATTAGTTAAAATCAGCACAGGCGCGTTTAATCTTTTTAAACAAGAGCTCTTCGTGGAACTGTAGTGAATGTTAAATAAATCCTGGATAATCCTCATTTGAATTTTGGAATGTTCTATTCAGAGATTCCGGCCCCTGAAGACACACGGTCAGCTCTCTTCAAAAGAAACATGTTCTGTTTACACAAACCACTTACAAACGAGTCCCTCAGGGTGAAGCAGATGACATGTGAACTTCACCGGCCACAGGAAGACGTCACTAAAATACAGTAACACTAGTACTACTAGTTATAGTACACAGCAGCTGCTACTGTGTTTAAATGTGGGCAGATGCCAAATGTAATCAGACATATTTACAATTAGAAGGAGAATTCCTGATGAAGCACAGAGAGCAAAATCTTGTGCTGTGAATCAAACTATAGGTGTTACAGAACAATACAGTTTAATACACAGCACCAGAGCATGTCTCCACTGACACCGTCTCAACTTTCAGCTCTTCTGAGATTTACTGAGATAAACGAAACTAACTTCTTTACATTTCAAAATATTGTACAAAAGAGTCAGAACTGTTGATTACTTTAATGTGAAATAAATCCTAATAAGGAAAAATCTATAAAAGCATTTTTCAAAACAAGCAAAAAAGGCAGATCACATAAAATGGCTGCAAAATTTCTAAATAATGCATTATTATGGTTTAATCTTTCAAAATATATACAAAACAGAAAATGAAGTTCTAATCGTAAAATTATATCAAACTATAATTTCTTTTAAAATACATAACGTTCCTTAAAAATGTGATGATTTAGTAAAATTAATATACATGCTTATGAGTAGGCCCAAATAAAATATAATGCATATTCTGTATTTTTTGCCAAAATAGCACCTACAGTAGGTTTTCACTTTTGGTGACTTTGAGAGCATTATTTTTACATTTTTTGAATACTATCATGGAGCATTAATGAAACTACTGGTTACAGATGAATTCATTTGTTCTATTTTATTTTTGCATAACTAAATATATTTTTACACACTAACGTTTGCCTTATTTTTGAATCCGGAAAATCCAGAAAATGGATGGAATCTAAATGGATAGTTGAACATTTATTCCACTGTCCATACATATATAGAGTAATATAGGAATAATTTCTTCATGGGAACAGATCTGGATAAATGTAGCATTGTATCACTTTCTCACCACTGCAGTGAATGGGTGCCGTCAGAATGAGAGTCCAAACAGCTGATGAAAACATCACAATAATCCACAAATTATCCACACTATACTAGTCCAGAAATAAAGAAGCAAGGCCGTCAAGATATATGCACAGATCAAGCAACGTTTACAAGAAAAACAGACCAAAACAGTTCAAATATTTTAGTTGATTATGGACTCATATTTTTGTCTGAAGCAAAGTCTGAAGATAAAAATGTCTTGATGGATTTGTTTCTTATGAACATGCAGCTTTTCACTTCAGAAGATATTAATTGATGGACTGGAGTCACGTGGATTACTTGTGGTTTCTGACGGCACCCATTCATTGCAGAGGATCCATTGGTGAAGTAATGTTAAATTTCTCCAAATCTGTACTGAACAAACTCAGGTTGGAAATTTTCAGCAAATTTGTTGGGTGAACCAAGTTGGCCTCCTAAATTTTTGTGTTAACATTGTGTTACCTGGTCTTGAAAATTTTATAAGCATTAATCTTGTAAAATTTTTAAAGATATTTCCAAATCAAATGAACAGGATACCCCAGGGGTATCCAAACTCGGTCTTGAAGGACTGCAGAACCTAGCTCCTCCAACTTGCCTCAACACACCTGCATGGAAGTATGTTTAGCAAGACCTCAATTAGCTGGTTCAGGTGTGTTTAATTGGGGTTGGAGTTAAACTTTGCAGAACAGTGGCCCTCCAGGAGCAGAATTGGACACCCCTGGGATAGTATTACATTTTAATTTCAAGGTTTTCTGCTGAGTTTATGTGGGCCAGCTCATGAGCTTTTAACAGACTAAAAAAATGAGCAAAACAGAAGCAAATAGATTAAAACAACTACAAAACAACTATACATCAAAACCTAAAGAATTACATAAAATTAGCTCTTTTTATCAAGTTGTACTCTGTTGTGAAGATAATTAAGGATTTTGATATTCCAAATCAGTTTTGCCTGTGTCCCTTCATTTATACTGTACATCTTGAGAGATATCTTGAGAGTTAGCATCATTAAACAGCATTTTTCCATATTATCTTCCCAATGTTCTACTAATATGAATAAAAAAATTAAATCTTATCTCTTATTAATATTAACTTAAAAGAACAATTTGGTCATGTGGCTGCTTTATTGCTCTGGTTGAGCGTGAACTTCTACCTCTGTGGTCACCAATACTGCATCTGCATTTGCAACTAGACCTGCATCTGAACCTGAATCTGCACCTTCATCCACATCTACATCTACACCCGCTTGTGTGCCTGTCATTCCTGCATTTTCATTGGCTGCAGCCTCGATAGGTATGACATCATCATAGTCCTCCTGTTTCTCTATCTCCACTTCATAGGTGTCCTGATCTGATGAGAACAAAAAGGAAAAGGTCAGCACCATTTCCATAAAGGTACACACACACACACACACACACACACACACACACACATACATACAGTGAGGTGTGTATTTGAGTGCCGTACCAAGAATGTTCTCGGGTCTCTTGGGAAGGAGAGGGAGGTTGAAGTCGCCATCTTGGTGGGTTTGAGAAGGAGAGATTCCATTGGCTTGTCCCTCAATGTCATCATATTCTGTCCCAGAAGAACCTCTCTTTCTGTCATCTTCATCTTCCTCTCCTGTTGGAGAAACCAAAAATGATTTATTCTTACATAAATAAATATACATTTAAATGAATTTATTTATACATTACACATTAATTTTTCTTTTGCCCTTTAAATTTAGGCAGTGTCACTAATACTTATTTTAAGTTTATCAAAAATAAAAAAGAATCAGTAATTTTTTTTATTAAAAATTTGTTGAGATTAACAGACTTATTTTACAGTTTTCTTAGTATAGTTTATTTATTTGAATGGACAAATGGATATGTAGGCAGGCAGGCAACAAAATAATAAATAAATAAAAAGTAAAATGAACAGACTAAGTAAGAGACTGATTGATTGTCATACACTGTGCGTTGAAATGAATGAAACTGACAATCAAAAATTGCCTGTTATTATAAGCCTAATATTTGAATATCTCACCGGACTTGTCAATGAGAGAATCCACATCCTCGTAGTCATCATTATCTAAAAACGATGCCTTTCCTACAGACAAATCTGAAAAATAATTCATATCTTTGCTTAAATAAATATTTTATAATTAAAATATGAATCATTTAAAAAAGTGAATATCATTGCTTTAAAACATAATTTACATATACATACATAGCTACATATAATCAATATACAGTTGTGGCCAAAATTATGAGAACACTGGTTTTAACAATGGTTTTAAGTCATTTATTTCTATCTTTTGCTGTGCTCGAGTCGCATTTTTATAGACTTCAGACTTGACTCAGACTCAAAATGAAATGATTCCAGACTTGACTCGACTCGAGGAAAAGGACTCGTGAATATTTTAAAAGCAACTCGAGTCTTTTATCCTTAAATACTTATATAATTGATATTCAAAAAGCGGACCGCATCCGCACCCCGACATCCATCTGGAACAGAAACACGGTGAGCAGCAAAATTATAGATTACTTTCACTAAAACACAGCAGAAAAAAAAACAATGCTGTAAATATAGATATTTTTCTTACTATCTATTTATCTATCTATAACCTATGGCTCTGACTGTTCAAACCAGATGTGACAAGACGTTTCTGGTCTACATTTAGCATTATTAATCTGCAGGCTAAGAACATTTCAAAAGAATCATGTAATTATAATTGGGAAAATTGTTGTTAAATGGCTAGGATAGAACTTAAACTTTGAAACTGCTAGTTATTTTTCTCTTCTGCAAAAGATGAGAACGTTTTTATTATTGTAGCTACATTGTTTTTAGCTAATGCTTTTAAGTAAAATATTAAACTAGTATAGATTTCAGGAGGAAAACCCTGAACAGTATTTTTTTCTGTCACATGGCCTCGCATGTATCCAAATGTATAAATATAATACATGAAAATGTACTCTTATTTATTTTTGTCCGGACCTCTGCTTGGAAGAAAATATAGAGGCCGCGCCTCTTTGAGCTTTAATTGAATACCCCTGACTTATATCATGAAGAAAAACTTTATTTGTATGGTTTTGTAATATCTGTGTAACAGGCTATTTCCTTATGTGTCATGGACTCTTTTTATTGAATTTGATTACAGAAAAACTGTTTTGAACATGGTAATGGATTAAAACATAAGTAGGCTACTAACAGGCTGGATGTATATTAACCTTACATCTTAACACCTCTTTTTTTTACAAAGCAGATCATAGATCATATATTTTGTCTATAGCCTATAAAACAGCTTCATAAATAGGAAGATTTCAATACATGAGGATTCTGAATGTGATTTTTTTTCAGCGAGCCATTAAATGACTTGAGACTCGACTCGGACTTGTGACCAAAGACTTGAGACTTGACTCAGACTCCAAGATAAAGACTTGTGAACATCTCTGGTGTGTCCGTAGGAAATATCAGATTACATTTCCAAACATTCATTTTTCCATTAATTGTAATAATCCAGTGAGATTTTTGTTTGCACAAGGAGTCTGAGAACAGCCAGTGCTCCACACAGAGATCTGATCTCATGAAGAAACAGAACAAACTGAGACAGACTAAATCCAGAAGAACTGTGGCAACGTCTCCAAGATGCTTCAAGAAACCTACCTGCAAAGCTACAGTACTGTTAAAAGTTTTAGGCACTTGTGTAAAAATGCTGTAAAATGAGGATGCTGTGAAAAATAATGTCATAGTTTTTCTTTATCAATTAACTTCTATTAATTAAATCAAATCAACATTTGGTATGACCACACTTTGCGTTTAAAGCAGCTTTTGCTCTAGGTGCACTTGTGCATAGTTTTTCAGGTGGCTTTGTAGGTAGGTTTCTTGAAGCATCTTGGAGGCATTGCCACAGTTCTGCTGGATTTTGTCTCGTTTGTTCTGTTTCTTCATGTCATTCCAGACGGACTGGATGATGATGAGATCAGATCTCTGTGTGGAGCACTGGCTGTTGTCAGACTTCTTGTGCAAGCAAAAATCTCACTCAAATCTCATTATTGCAATTAATGGCAAAATGAATGTTTGGAAATGTAAACTGATATTTCCTACTGACACACTACAGAAAAAGATAGAAATAACTGACTTAAAACCATTTTTTATCTGGTGAAAATACTAGTGTTCTAATAACTGTAGTTTATTGATTTTTGTACATCTTCCAATATCTATCTATCTATCTATCTATCTATCTATCTATCTATCTATCTATCTATCTATCTATCTATCTGTCAATCCGTCTGTGTGTGTGTGTGTGTGTGTGTGTGTGTGTGTGTGTGTGTGTGTGTGTGTGTGTGTGTGTGTGTGTGTGAATGATTTTGTCTTTTGTCTTATTAGTTACAAAAGTAAAATTAATAATAATAATAATAATAATAATAACAACAACAACAACAACATTTTGTCTCAATATTCACAATGTTCAAAGTAATAATAATTAAATGATACAGTATACCTCTGTCTTCTGTATCCATCTTATCCATTTCATTCACATCAGGGTTGATGTCTTTGCCATTCTTGTTTCTGTAATGTCTTACTGCAAAAACAGAAAGGTAAAAAAGTATGCTTTCTGCTGGCTTTTGTTTGATGTGTAGTGAGACAAAGAGTGGGAAACACTGCCATCAACAGGTTAAAAAGATGAAGGCTCTTCATATATCACTGTGTAACTAGATCATGTAAAAATGTTTATCTGCAAATCAGAACGATGTCTTTCTGCATGGTGCATGTGATACTCACAGGCTAAAAGTAGGCGTTTCCGATTTGTCCACATTAAAAACAAAATCAGCAACCCCAGCACACCTCCTAATAGACCCAATATCAGGCTCACTAAAGAATTACCTCCTTTTGGAGTATAACCTGCAGTTTTAATGAAACAGTTTCACAGGTTAGAATGTTTATTAACCTTTATTCAAATAAACTCACAGCTATTTAACTTCACGCAATAAAGCAAGCAGCGGCAAAACAAATCCCAGAACCAAAAAAAAAAAAAAAAAAAAAATCCTATATAAAAGTATATGGCATCTGTGTTTTTTTTTTGTTTTTTTTTTTTTACCTTTACATTTGATTTCAGCTCGTACACGACTGCATTTATCTTCTTTGAGATGTTGCACGCACTGAGAAATCTTGTAGTGTTTTTCTGGGCAACTAATTGTCACCTTTATTTCCTTGGCTATGTCCTGTTCATTCAGCAGTTCTCGACTATCGTTGCACTTGAGCACATCACAAACCTCCTTGGCATTAGCCTCATTCAGTTCTCCACAGACATATTCCCATTGCCCTTTATACATGATCCCAAGCTTCCCGCCACACTTCTCAGTGGAGCTGAATTTAACACTATCTGCAATAGAAATATAACTTCTGTCATTGGAAGTATAGCACAGCTTAGATATATTCTTTGCATATAACTAATCGTTTTAATATTTCATAACCTGCATACAGTATATCTGTAAATGTGAATTAGTACAAAAAATTAGTTTGTACTAATTAGTTTGTAAAAATTAGTACAAAATATATGAGTAAACAAAAACTGACTAACAGACACAAAACTTGTGGGATGTTTAAAAGGGGAACTGAACTACATTTCAACATCAATTCATTATTTAACTACAATAAAGAGTCCTAAATACAGTCCAACAATATGTGTATGACTCACCTCTGCAGGCCACAGAGACGATGCTTTTACAGCTGTCGTTTTTAGAGCCACACTGCCATAGCGACTTTTCCATGCCTGCGCAGCTGAAATGCCAGCAATTTTTTTCAGCAGAGACTGTCCCCCAATGGTAGATGGCCTTACCACAGTTGAGGCTGTCACATAACTTGTTGGACATCCCAAGATTCCAATGGGATGCACAAACATGCTCTTTATTTATGAGCACCTTGCCTGTGCAGTTGTTTGAGAGCATAATGTTTGGAGGTTTACCTGGAGAGGAGAGAAATCAGACAATCAGATATCTCTGTACTGTAAGTTAAGTATTACTCTTTGCGCAGGGTTGAGAAAAATTCAGCATTTAAGAACTCCTGAAGACTCCTGTTAATTTCAGTTCAGTTTAGCAGGCCTACTGGATCTTAAACGGGAATGACTGAACTGCAATAGGATATTCAACTAAATGGGCAAAATGCTGCTGTATTGTTAGGGTCCATTTTAAACACTTTGAGAGCATTTTGAGAAAAGATGTGTTCTTCTATTAATGTTTCTGTAAAAATAATGAGTTAATTTAGAATTAATTTATTAAATAAAAATATTTATTTATATGATTATGATTATTTTTTTATTTATTATTCATTATATATTATTTATTTGATTATTTATTGTTTTATTATATTAGTTTCAAAAACTAGTAAGGTTTCTTGAAATGTCATCATACAAATTTATAATTAATTTGCAATAAATAAATAAATAAATAAGTGTTCTATGGTCCATAAAAGTTAACTTGTTATTAAACTATATGTGTATGTGTTTCATTGAGATGCATTTTTGTTAGTTTTATTTTTCTTTTTTTTTTTTTCTTTTTTTCTTTTTTTTGTAATTTTAGTACAATACAAGTTAAACTAAATGAAAATTAGAAATGTTGTCTTGGCAACTGGCTGAAATAAAAAGGTTGAAATTTTTATGAAATATAAAGAAAAAAAACTAATTCAAAATATTAATAAAACCTGTAATAGTATATCTTAATGATTCAGAATTAAATTTGCAATGCCTTTTTAATCTATGTATCTATTCTGTTCATCTTCTTTAATTAGAGTTGACAGTGTTTGGGATGCTAACAAAAGTAAGAAAGAGATAATTCCTACGGTCACATTGGATGTTTAACTGCTGCTGATTCTGGATGGATTGATTATTGTTCTCGCATTCCCAAATATTCTTCTTCCCTGAACAATTATAGGTCTTCTTCCACCACTCTTCCGTGTTTCTGAATATAGTGGAGTGTGATATGTAATTTCCACAATGTAGATACTCGCACAGCTTTTGTCCTTCCTCTCGGCCCCATCCAAGCCCGCTGACGTGCTGTGTTTTTTCATATTGCAGACCATATACTGGACCACTGCATTCGCCTTCTTTATTATAGAGGAGCAATCGTTTCCAATCTGTTACATGAAGGACAGAAATATCAAAGATCTTGTTTCACATGTGCAGGAGCAGAGGTCAAAGGTCAGAATTGCAAAATCTACACACCTCACCTAGAGAGTGTGGTAAAAATTCCCCTCCGCACCTGACACAACCTTAAAAGTTCAATTATCCTCAGGTGACTTGTCTGACCGCATTGGAGAACCAAGCCTTCTTGGCAAAGATGACATTATTGCATCATTAATCTCTAACATATTTGGTTCTTCATGTGCAGTTCAGGAAAACCCATAGGCAAAGCAAATTTGATTTATGATTACTTCAGGTTGTTACTCAAGTCATAGGTTGTTATGGTTATTATTATATTCAGATAGACATCTAGTTGCCTTGTCCATATGCACAGTCCCGTTTCTAGGCATAGGCAAGCTAGGCGGTCGCCTAGAGTGCCACCAGCAGGAGGGGGCGCCAATGAGCGCACGTACTGGCACTACATTTAGCAGGGTTGTGATTGGCACGGTCACCCTGAAATATGATTGCCGCCCTCACTGGATCCCCCAACATCATTGGGCTAGAGTACTGTCATTCTGACGATGACTGTATGCCACTGGATCAGAGCGCTGTCAGTTGCTGCCTCTGATTGTTGCATACAAAGTTTGCATTTGGATTTGGAGGTACGCACGTTTTTAAAGCACTGTGAATTATAACCAACCACATACGATTCTGTTGAGCTTATGAATGCAAGGACCAATCAGAGGCGTTCAGATGAGTCATCGCTGAAACACGCGGTTTCATCACCGCGCGCGCTGTGGCTGATTGAATTCTAATTCTCTCATCAGAAACAACAAAGTGAAGATGTACGAATGTAAGTAAGATATTAATTTCAGAGTGTAAACAGCTTTAGAGATGAATATGACAGTTTTTGAGAGTGCTTGAACTTGATGAACTGAAGTGAAAATGTTCTTTGATATTGTAAACGTTCTTTGCTCTCTTCTTGTACACTGAAAATGTTAAAGGCTAATTAGTAACTTAATGTTTTTATTAAATTCACATTAAATACAAAGTCAGTCGTATTAAAAGTATTTTATGGCATGACACTCATATCTGGTACTTAAGTAAAAAGACTGCCTTTTATGTGTAGTTAATAGATTACAGTATTAGGCTACTTTGCCCATCGCCCATTATAGATCAACTAACATAATCTATAAAGGTGCCAAATTTACTTACACATATTTGAGAATCGAGATATTTCATGATATATTTTAGGGATATATCGAATATAATAAATAAATAAATAAAACCCCTGCTGAAAAAAAAAAACACAATAGACACCATTACAAAATTTGTAATGGTTTTACTGGTTATAATGGGACTTGTATTGGTTTTACTGGAAACTGTAATGGACCCTGTTTGTCTCTACTGGTAATTGGTTGCATTCTATTGGTGGCTTGTTAAAACCAATAAATCCTAATGGAATATGTCCTAAAACACACTACAGAAAACCATTTTTTAATGGTTAAATGTTGATGGTTTGTAATGGTATTTGTAGTGTAAACCATTAAAATTTTCTGTGATGGTTTTATTATTGTTGTTTTTTTTTTCAGTAGGGACATACGCCTATATCAGCCTATATTTTTGCCATGCAAGTTCAAAGGCCAATTTAAAATATTGGTACATAAAAAGTGCACAAAATCAGTATTTTGTTTATCATGTTTTATATGAAACTGTTCTAAAAGGTGTGCGTTTTTGCGCCAATGCATTGTTAAAGGTTCAGTGTGTTGTGTAATATTCCCATATGGGCTAAAACTTTTACAACCAAATAAAAAATATTGATGTAGTAAAATTCGCTAATTCACAAGATCAATACATCCTTTATTAAACCGCTTTGTCGAATTTAACGCATCGTTAAGGAAGTGTCGAAATGCTGAATCAATTAATTCGCTTCAAAAAAAAAAATAAATTTAATAAAAAAATGAATTCGCTTCCAACAGCGCTTAAAGGGAGCAGCGTCATACATATAGAGGGCAGAGCGTCACGTTATTTAAAGGGGAAGTTCACGCGACAATGAGTAATAAAAGAACAATGCTGCGTCCCAATTCGCATACTATCCGTCCTAAATAGTATTCGAAAATAGAATTAGTATGTCTCAAATCATAGTAAGTTTAAAAAAGTATGCCAAAGATTCCCGGATGGTCTACTACTTCCGGTTAGAATTCGAAGTGCCGATCGATGCACACTCTAACGGCTAATATTGCCCACAACACATTGCGCGGTGGACGAGGATTTGATTAGAACTACAAACACGCATAAAAAGTGTTAAAAACTACAAACATGGTGGATATGCGCGACCAACTGACAGGTAGAGAAAGGGATTTGAGTGATAAATAATCAATGTCTAACCTGATGAAAAAATATCAATTTAATGTTATCCACGTTATACTTCATCTGTAGCAACACTGTGAACTTTTATAATGATACGTTTGGTCATTAACTTTGAAATGCATCATTATGCAAATACATGAGCAGAGTTCTCGGCATGAAAGACCCGCGATGTGCTTCTTTATTTCTCTCCAATACGGTAGGAAATCAAATTAAACGAAATGTGGATGATGTTAACTGTGACAAGATGATTGACAGGGCAGTTTAAACAGTTACAGGATGCACGTAACTAAGCAACAGAGCGTTAAAGAAGCAGCTATGACGAAGTAGTATGTCTCAAAGTTTGCCTACTATTCTGCTACATACTCAAAAGTATGTACTTTTTCTTCACAAAAAGAGTACATACTTTTAGGGCATAGTATAAGTAGGCGAATTGGGACGCAGCATATGTAGCTGCATTCTGACTGCTTTTATGTCACTGATCAGGCTTTTATAGGCCTATGTAGTTTGGCGTAACAAAGAGTTTGACAAATAATAATGCAATAACTGACTGACACAACAACAACAAAACAATTGAAAAAAAAAAACAGTTAAAGTCAAAAAGTAGCCACTGATAATATCTAAACATGTATCCAAATCCAAATGTAATAAAATTAATTTATGTGTGATGACAATTTCTTAGCAACTAGGGATTGTTACATAGAGCTATACAAGTATCCAGTGGCTATAATGGTATCACAGATAATAAATTGTGCAAAATGTTTTATCTTAACAGTCAATATACAAATAGGCCTAATGCGTTCAAATTTGTGGAACTCACAATGCGCTGAATTTCCACAAATTAGTGTCTTTACTATGACAACCAATTTGAATGTGACAAGAAACTGATGTCTGAAAAAGAAATTTTTAAAAAATTCCTTCACAAAAGAAATGTCTGCACATCTGCACAAAACTAAAAAAGGTAAATACCTGTGCATTTCAGATAGCCGACAGTACATTTCTTGTCTGAAACCTTATTGAGGTCACATTTGGAGACAGAGTTGGCACTGTCCAGACATTTAATTCCTGATAGTCCTTTGGACTCTTCATGCAAAGTCCAATCATGTTGGTCATTCATGCTCTTCCCACAAAATAGCTCCTTGCAGATTGCATTTTTAAGGTTTGTATCAAGACTGTCGTGGCAGATGGGTGTCCACTTCCCCGCGTAAAATAGTGACACTTTTCCAGCGCATTTGTCTCTCGGATCCTCCAGTCTAGCTTTGACACTGCCTATGAAGAGTGTATCAAATAAATGTTTATTAAATGGCATTTTACATTGCATTTAATAAATAGTTCACCCCAAAATGAAAATTTGCTGAGAATTTATTCACCCTCAGGCCTTCCAAGATGTAGATGTATTTTTACATTGTAAGAAACAAATTCATAGAGACATTTTTAACCTCAAACGGTTGCTTCCCACTAAAATACGAGTTGGAAGCAACCATGACATGCTAATGTTTGTCTTATTATTGACACAGAAAATGGATGGAAACTAAATGGATAGTTGAACATTTATCCCACTGTTCATACATACATAGTGCAATAAAGGAATAGTTTCTTCATGGGAACAGATTCAGCACATCACTTGCTCACCAATGGATCCTCTGCAGTGAATAGGTGCTGTCAGAATAAAAGTCCAAACAGCTGATGAAAAAAAAATCACAGTAATCCACAATAATCTCCTGTTGTCCTCTCACATCAAAAGTTTTGGCTTTTAAATTGAGCTTGATCTGTTAATATTTCTCTTCTGATTCAGACAAGAAGACTTTTTCACTGGAGAAAGCAATATCATGGATAGAGGAATCGTATTTTAGTCGGAAGCAACCGTTTGAGGTTAAAAATGTCTCTATGAATTTGTTTCTTACAAACACCAGCTTTTCGCTTCACAAGATGTTGATGTTTTTATCAGCTGTTTGGACTCTCATTCTGATGGCACCCATTCATTGCAGAGGATCCACTGGGGAGCAAGTGATGTAATAATGGTAAATTTCTCCAAACTTGTTTCCACAAAGAAACAAACTCATCTTGGATGGCCTGAGGGTGAGTACATTTTCAGCAAATTTTCATTTTTGGGGGAACTATTCCCTTAAAGCCCATTTTAATCATGGATTTGACAATATTTCACACTTAAAATTCTGTAAAATTTGCCTTATGAAATATTAATGCACTCTGTACCGTCACAAAAAACTTTCACACACTGTTTAGTTTCATCATCTGAGACAAACATGTTGAATAGTGATGTATATCGATATGGTATGTATGTGGTGAGATTTTCAAATATTGCCATTTTCACACAGGTTGCATGTTCACAATGTGCTGTATTTGTCCAAATATAATTTTCACAAATATACCTGAATACCCAGGATTAATTACAAACCCAGGCTGAAGTATGTGTAAAACATGGAGCAAAACACATTTTAAGCCTTAACAATTTTAAGTGTGACAAGCTCAGAATTCTGATAAATAAAGCAGCAGTTAACAAAAACGTTTGGCCGTGAATAAAGCAACTGTATACATTACCTGTGCACGTCACTTGGGCTAGGGTGTTGCAGGAGGAGACTTTGTTGGAAATAAAATTGCACATGCTCATATTTTGCTCTTTTTCTGAGCAGTACACACTATAGAAGCTCACAGGTAGATTATTTATATTAAGTGTTAACTGTCTCTGAATTGGATCTCCACAGCCCAGGGTCCCACAGATCATTTTGGAGTCTTCATTTGTTCTCCAAGTGTCCCTGCAAACCCCTCCACATTTGTCATGTCTGCAGACGTTCACCGTTCCCCAGCATTTTTCTGAAAGCGGGTTTTGAAGCACCACCCTCACTAACCCTACAAGTGGCATCAGAAAGAATACATGCATTTTACACACAAATGCTATAGTATAAAGCTATACTATGTAACTTTTGGCCCTTTAGAAGTTAAAAAATAAAACTGCATGCATTTTGCAGAAGATAACAGTTTTTTTTGGAAATTGCAGTTATATAATAATGACTAAATGTAAATGTAATATATTACACTCATAAAAATAATTAACTACCCTCAATGTAATTGAAGAATGTTTATACACCCTATTTAATTCATTTCATTCAAAATAAATCTATTCAGCTGGGTCAACACAATTTAATTGGTTTAGGTCAAATTAATTAAATCTATTATGCTCAACTTAACTTTATTACATTTGTCAAACGAAATTTTTATGTGGGACCAATTTTTTTAAATTATTGATTTAATTTTCTTGTTTAAAAAATCAATTATGTTTATCATTATACACAATGCATATAATGAACAAATTAGAAAAGACTGGTTTCAGAACTGACACTAGAATTGTTATTACTCACTGAGTGCCTGCACAGCCTAAGCAAGTGACACTCTTTCGCACAATGGTAACCACAAAATTCAAAAACATTACAGAAACTCCTCTAAATGTCCAACTGAACATTAAACACTAACATGCATTTCTCTCTACTGAAAAACACATAAATTTATCTCTTAATTTACTCTCCTAATGCAGTCCATTGCAAAGCATGCTGGAAACTAAAGATCCACTGCCCAGTTGTTATGTCAACAAAAAGTAGTTTTAACACAAATTAATTATGTAAACTTCAATTCTAAATATATTAGGTAGCGTGAAAACAATAAAAGGCAAAAAAAAAAATCTTTTTTTTTCTTTTTTTTTTTTTTTTTTAGTGTAGGTTAAAAACAATGAGGCATTGTGGTGCCACATGTACTGTACCTGAACATGTGACATTGGCATGTGTGGTGTTTTGCTCCATTCCAAAGGAGACCAGAGATCCACACTCCATTGCGCTGCATATGTCTTTTGTCATGTTCTCTCCTGCTGCATTTGCAGGCAGCCAACGGCTATCACCATCAAACGGCTCGATGCGCACTCTTCCCTTGCAGGGTGAGTCACCTTCAAAGAACATACGTTCTTCCTCTGAGACCAAATATAATGAATTTGTGGTTACTGACTGTGCATGTTCTACAGGCAATATAATCAAAGTAACACCTTAGACTTATTTACTTTCTAAACAAAACTAAAAACTACTGAGATCATGCAAAGCATGTTAATTATGTAAACAAAAGTTTAATGTTGTAGCAAAACATGATCGGTATTATATTATAGTACTGGTTAAACATTTGGAATAATTAAGATGTTTTTAGAAGGAAGCTTCTTATGTCAGCTAACCAAAGATGTATGTCTATGATAAAAATACAGTAAAACAATAATATTGTGAAATATTTCAATTTATATTTAAATATATTTTAAAATGTAATTTATTCCTGTGAAGCAAAACAGCAATTATTCTAGTTTTCAGTGTCACATGATCCTATAGATACTGTATTATTATAACATGCTAATTTGTTGCTCAGTTATCATCAGTTATAATTGGTGTTCAATTATTAATAATGGTTATTATTATTATTATTATTATTAGTGTTGAAAACTTTTGTTTGTTTTGCTTTTTTGAGACACCTTTTTTAGGATTGTTTCATGAATACAAAGAAAAATTAAAAAATGTAAATCTTTTGTAAGATTCTAAATGTTTTTACTGTCACGCTTGATTAATTTAATGTGTCTTTAATGAATAAAAGCGTTCATTTTAAAAGTATAATTTTTTTTTTTTTTTTTTTAATGGTAGTCTATCATGGATTCCAGAAAAAAATATTAAGCAGCACAACTGTTTTCAAGATTAAGAAGAAGAAGAAGAAGAAGAAGAAGAAGATGAAGAAGAAGAAGAAGAAGAAGAAGAAGAAGAAGAAGAAGAAGAAATGTTTCTTGAGGAGAAAATCAGCATATTAGAATGATTTCTGAAGAATCATGTGACACTGAAGACTGGAGTAATGATGCTGACAATTCAGCTATGCCATTATAGAAATAAATTACACTTTCAAATATATTCAAATAAAAAACAGTTATTTTTAATTGTAATTATATTTCACAGTATTACTCCTTATACTGCATTAAATAAATGTAACCTTAATAAGAGACTTCTTTAAAGAACATTATAAAATTTCACTTATTCCAAACTTTTGACCAGTATGCTTGGTGCATATCATATTATCTTACTTTTGCAAATTATTTCTATGCTTTTCTCATTTTGACGTGGTGGCCTCAAATCAGTATTGTCGAAACACTCATGGAGCTTTACTGAAGAACTTTTACACCTGACATTCCATAGCCATTCCGGTTGCTGCTGTTCTCCTTCGATGAAAAGTTCTCTATTTATTTGAAAGGATGTACCACAGTTGAGATGTTGACACACCACGTCTGAATTCATAGTGCTCTTGTCAGAGCCAATGGACCTCCATGAGCCCCGCCATTTCACCTCTACACGTCCAGAACAGCGACCCAGACCATCACTCAAACGTACATCAAAGCTGCCTGCCATTAGTAAAACAAAACAAAACAAAAACCTATTGGTATGACATAGACTTTATCAGTTGGTGATTCTGGTTGTCCTAGATTCTGAGTTCATTATAATTACCTACAAAAAACCGTCTTTGTTACCTGAACATATAACTTCGGTTCCCCGGCATTGTTTTTTCTCACGAATTGCCAGACAATGCCACAGTGACTGCTCATCGCCCTGACACTCAACATTACTCAGCACATCATTAAAAGTAGAAGAGCCCTGTTTCACATCCAGCACCTCGCCACAGCCAAGCTCTCGACAGACCACCTTCCCCATTGTTTTAAGGGACTCAGTCAAATCCTGACCACTGTAGCACACTCCATAGTTAGCACCATTCACATCAATGGAAACATCTCCAAAACACTTTGTTGTGAAGTTGTTGAGTTTCACGCTGTCTGTGAACACAGCAAATGTAATTGTTACAATGCAAGGACAAAATTCTAATACATTGTAATAAAATATTTGTAGTTATAATTAAAAGTTTTATAAGATTAGAATAAATATGTTGAGCTGACATTTACAATGTGTTAAACTAGATATCGATAAACTAGATAAATAAAATCAGAAGAAAATTCTGTGACAGAAGGAGGTATTTTTTTGGCCTTTTTCTACCACTGTGTTTTGCGCTTCTTGCAAGATTAGAAAATCGAAAATTTTTGAAAATGTAATTATTATTACTATTAAAAATAATTTTAAAATAAAGTTGTCTTTATTATCTATCTATATGCATAAAAAGGATTTGATTTTGGTCATGTGATGCATCATTAAAAGGTTTTATATTTTTTTTAAAGATTTGTTAAATAGCTATTAATGGTCTATACTACAATATATGTACATAAATATCATAAATATACAAAAAATAAATATAGATATATCAGAAGAATTATATTCACATTAGTTTAACTTGACCTTGTAATGTCAACACACAATGTCAACCCTATTACTATAATAATAATAATAATCCTATTATTAAATTTCAACACACATTAAAACTTATTCATTTAACTTGAGATAGAACAATACAATTTATTAACACTAAACCATTGTACAAAAAACTTGTATTAATGCAACATTTATTTTTTTTGTAATTATATTTATTATTAATATATGAAATCTATTAATAATGGTTAATACGTATTTATATTTATTGATGTAATATTATTCAAAGCAAGAAACTCGGCATCACCTGAGCACGTCAGTCTGTTAGTTCCATTAGCGTTTGTAAAGTTTCCAGTGGAACCACAGTTCATTTGCGTACAGATGACTTCAGGACTTGTCTCCTGAGAAGGATTCCATGAGTTTTTTTTGACACTGTACTCTTCCACCAACCCAGAGCAAACATTGCTGCCATCTCGTAGACGGAACCTCCTGTAATCTGTGTAATACAAGTATTTCTGTGTAAATGTGAATTTTACCTCTCACACAAACCATGGAAATATGGAAGTATTGTATCACCCAGAAGGGGTTTCAGCATCATTTCATTTACCCCAATCTGAGCAAAGGACTCCATAGAGCTGTTTAATATTAGTAAACACTTACTGCTGCAGATCACACTGGCTCGCTCCGGGCAGTCTGACCACTCCATACACTGCCAAGAGTACTGCTCAGTGCCAACACAATTAAGCAATACATTTTTTTCGCTCTGTTGTCCTTTGAACACTCCAGGCTTGGGAATGTTATAATGAACCCCACAACCAAGCTCCTGACATATCCTGTCTGCTTCACTTTTATCTGGCCAAGATGATAAAATAAATACACACAACAACAAAGAAAATTCATACATAAAGTTTCAGCATCACTATGAATACTGAAGATTTTCTCAAATAATCTACTGTCAAATAATAATTTACAAATGTAAAAATGACACCAAAATGTAGAAGAAACCATTATCAAAGTGCATGAAATCAAAATTGTTGTTCTGTGGATTGTAGTCTGGCTTAACTTTGTTGTTTGTCGTTGCATAAAAAATTGTTTAGATTCTTGAAAAAAAGTTTGGTGGAAAGTTCCAACCAGTAGATTAAAAGCGATCGCAAAAATGGCTCTGAGTTCTAGAGTATCATTTGCTTGCACATGCTATTTGGTTTCATTCGTTAAACTGAGAAGAATCAATGAAACACATTATTGGTACAGTACGTGTACTTACATGTACTTACAGTGTACTTACCTAAGAAAGTACTGGTAATATAAGGTAACTACATGGGGTAGGGTTAGGTTTAAGGGTAGGTTCAGGGTTAGTACCTAGTTATTATCTAGTTATTGTAATTATTACAATAAGTTCATAGTATGTACTTGAGTAACAGGACTGTAAAATAAAGTGCTACCACATTATTTCTAAAAGAACACTAATAGTTTTCACATAGTTTCCACAAAAAAAAAAAAAAAAGTTTATTGAGTTTTAAAAAATGTAAAAAATAGACACACACTGCTCAAAATGGAGTCAAAATTGTTTGGAAGCTTGGGAAAAAAGTTCTGTGAACTTGAGGAGAACTGACTTCAGTATGATCATCTGATTAAAAGTCTTACTGAGAATTACCTTTTTTAAACGGCATATTACTCCATTTGTATTAATCTAACATTATTTATTAACAATTACATATTTAATATATCAACATACATTTCACAAAAAAAGGGTATTGTGATTTAAATTATATATTTTAAATCACAATACTATTATTAAATTATATACATATATATATATATATATATATATATATATATATATATGCACATTCTTAAACAGCACCTGAAGATTAGTTGATATCACTTTTAAATACTTACATAATTACAAATCATTATTTATGTTATAAAAGCACATTTTTAATGCACACATTCACAGCTGACTTCAATCCACTAAATGACCAGTTGATGAAAAGTCATTGCAAAAAAATGGCTCTGAAAAGTGCTGTTATTTCAAGGGCATCATTTGCTTTGAGATGACTTTTTTTTTGTGATGCAATGACATTCAGATATACTCTCTCATATTTTGGTCAATAAAGAAGGAATAGAAAATAAAATAAACTTCTTGTTTTTGTCCACTTACCCCATTTATTATTACAGACCCCAAAGGTGCCACTGGGTGTTGAGAACTCCACCACACCAGCACATTTATCACGGTGTCCATTCAGATTCAAACTCAGTTTAATATTTCCTATGGTGAAAAGCTTGGCATCAACAATGTGTACTGATTCACATCTATACACTAACTTGATGACAGGAATACAAATATAAAACATTTTTTTTTTTTTTTTTTTTACAGTTAAAGGAATACTACCTACCAGAGCACTCAACAGCAACAAAACTACCTTCATCACACTCTGCTTTATTTATGTGAACATATTGGCATTTCCAAAGGCTCTCTTCTTTAGATGTGCATTTCACTTCATCCATCCAATATTGTTGGGGTAGAGATTGATTTTTGTCGTGGGTCCTTTCTATATCAGAGTGTGTATGATTCCCACACCCTAATGATCTACACACAACCTCTCCATTTTCTTTTATCCACCCATAATGACACACCAAACCCCACTGCTTATTATAACCATGATACACCTCCAGCCGGCCTCTACAAGGGCTGCCGGATCCGCGTAAAGCCACATTGAGACCTGCAAGAAATGTAAATGTAAATGTAAATGTAAATTAAATTAAATTAAATTAAATTAAATTAAATTAAATTAAATTAAATTAAATTAAATTTTAATAAGAATTAACAATCTTTTTTCCAGCAACAATTATTTATTTCAAAAATAGCTACGCTTCTTTTGAATGCAATATAAGGAGTACAGTACATTGCTTTTATCAGACATCTTGAATTTACATTTTCATAAACAAAGCCGTACAACGACATAAAGAGTACAGCAGTTATATTTATAAATTAAAAGATATAATATAATATTATGAGGCTCAAGGTGCCTCTTTTAACCTTATATGGTCATTGGAAAAATGTGGCTCTGAGTTCTGAGAACAGATGAGCCACATACTCTGCAGAAACTGCTGCGGTCTCTTATCTGCCCGTGGTTTTCAGCTCTGAAACTCTGAAAGTTGCATGTTTATGCAGATTCTGAGATAAACCCACTTCACATAAGCATCAGTAAGTTAACCACAGGTATAACCGTGCCTTTCCACACAGGGTAATGAGAACATACGCTTGACACACAAACCACAGCGTGATCTTGGTTTTGGTCTGTTCATGTCTAGAACATTAATTAAAAATTATTGCAACGATCATATACATCTGAAGATGGACTCGTAACTCATGTAATGTGTTTTAATATGCATAAATATTTAAGTATTCCTGCCATTCTCATTCCACTAGATTAAATAAATAAATAAATGAATAAATATTACATCACAAAGATGCATTATCATATACTAATATATATTAATCACTGTAGCTATTTTCATTTAGAATGAATGCAACTGGCTTTGATTTTGCAGTATTAAAGTTGTTATTTTATACTTAGGAGACAAGGAAAAAAGAAAGGATGAAAGACATATTTATATTATATAATATGTATATGTATGTATAATCAAAACTAGTTATTTTTGTTATTTAATTAATTTATTGGCAAATTAATTATGACATACTTCAAGATACTTGAAATGATCATGTTATATATTTATTCACTTGTTCGTTCATTTAAATTTCTTTTTTAATTTAACACACATGTACTTGATAGTAGAAGCGCTCTAGTTAATCAAGTAGCTAAATAAATAAGTGTGTATGGTCATACACAAAACATCCACTAAAACTGCATTGTTAAACAGCACCCAAAGATTATTTAATATCACTTTTAAATAATCATAATAAATAATCAAATAGTTACAAATCATTATTATCATATATAGAGAGAGAGAGAGAGAGAGAGAGAGAGAGATATAGATAGATAGATATAGATATATATAGATATATATATATATATCAAATAACTAAAGCATTTTTTAAAGGTTGTCTAGTTGTAAAAACATACATCAGTATGATGATGTTTGGAGTGTTTTACTAGCCAGATTAATAATAATTAGATTAATAATAGTATATATAGGCTGCTCACCAAGGATGTATCTTTTTAATCAAAAATACAGAAAAAAAGTATTATTTAGTGAAATATGATTGCAATTTAAAATAAGTTTTCTATTTTATTATATTTTAAAATATAATTTATTTCTGTGAAGCAAAGCTGAATTTTCAGCATCATTAACCCAGCCTTCAGTGTCACATGATTCTTCAGAAATCATTCTAATATGCTGATTTATAATTAATGTTGGAAACAGTTGTGCTGCTTAATATTTTTTGGGACCTGTGATACTTTTTCAGGATACTTTGATAAATAAAAAGTTAAAAAGAACCGTGTTTATTCAATAGAATATTTTACAATATACACTACTATTCAAAAGTTTGGGGTCAGTAAATTTTATTTTATTTTTTTAAAGAAATTAATCATTTTATTCAGCAAGGATGTGTTAAATGGATAAAAAGTGATAGTAAAGACTTATATTGTTAGAAAAGATTTCTATTAACTTTTTATTCATCAAAGAATCAAAGAGAAAAGAATCACAGGTTCTGAAAAAATATTAAACAGCACAACAGTTTCAACATTGATAATAAATCAGCATATTAAAATTATTTCTGAAGGACCATGTGACACTGAAGACTGGAGTAATGACTGATAAAAATTCAGCACTGCATCTCAGAAATAAATAATATTTTACCACATATTAAAATAGGAAACCAAAATTAGAAATTGCAATAATATTTCACAATATTACTGTTTCTTCTATTTTTGTTTTTGTTTTTATTAAATAAATACAGCCTTGATAAGAGACTCCATTATAAAAACATTAAAAATCTTACTGATCCCAAACTTTTGAACGGCAGTGTGTGTGTATAGTTACAGGATTTTGAAAATGTTAAAACAAGGAATAGTTATATTATTTCTAGGTCAATAATTGGCCATTTATCACATTGATTATGCAATAGATGTTCATTTTTTATTCCTTTTATGCACAAAATGCTCTTTTGAACATCTTAAATCAAGCTGGAGAACATGATCATCATCATCATCATCATCATCATCATGTATGATTAATGTCAGCTCCAGCTGCCTTCACATACTACGCTACCTTTCCTCTGTTCATTCAGATTCCTCTGTTCATTTTTTGACAATATAAATTAATTAATGATACATAATGAAAAATGTTGCTCTGAATTACAAAATAATGCAAAATATAATCATTTTCATTAGCTGTCTCAGACTACTTTTGGTCCCACATTAAACACACATATGCCAAATAAATTAATTCCATCTATTAAATGCCAAATTAACAGCAGAATACATGTAAACAGGGTTAGAATGTGGAATTTGTTAATTATTAAATACAGTTGAACTTGCCTTGAATAGCTGATATTTGCAAATACAGGAGCAGGAACCACATCGTCGTAGAAAGGAGGACGGAGGAGAGGGACAGGCCAAATGTTGTACCTGCTTTTAAGGACTCTGTGATGCCACATCATTTTTTTTTTTAACATCCTGTTCACTTTCTTTAGCTGAGACCATTCATCTGCATTTTACTTGATAATAATGAGCTTTGTGTTTAATTTAAGCAATTATTTATTGATAATCAAGTCCAGATTTAAGGTGAGACACTACAGGCAAAAACTATTTCATGCAAAAAAAAATTATGCAACTGTCAATTTTGAGATTTTGGGCTGTTTGGTTTTCCATTTTTTATTTTTATTTCAGACTAGTAGACAGAAAACATTCAAAATACACTTTTAAGTGTTTCTTTGGCACTTTATCTATTTGGATCTGTGGAATTCAGTTATAATACATACATACACCAAAAATTACAGTTTTATTCTGTATCCTGGAGATTTTTGCAGAGGGTTTGTTCATATATAATTTGCATTTTATTCCTAAAAAAAAAAAGAAAGAAAACAGAGAAAATGTATTTCATTTATTTTTATTTATTATTATTTTTTCCTGGCTGTTAACAGTATTTTCTGATTTAAAAAGTGATTTAAAAAGTGAAACAAAATACCCTTTGTAAAAGAATTTTGAACCTGGCTTCATCCAATGTTCAGATTTTTGTTATAGACATTTATACAATTTAGTACATATTTAATTAGATAAAGCCTCATTTGAATATTTAAACATAACGTTTCAGAAAACTTAAGAAATTCTTAATGTAATCAATCAACTGGGAAATATAGCAATATTTATTAGTTCTTTTTTTTTTACTCTATTCACCTGGGGTGTCTCTCCTTAAAAAATGCATAATTGGCACTGGTTCTCGTCTGTACAAGTTTACATCCGTGTGGATAATTAATGACAAATTTTAAACTTTTGGGTGAAATGAACTTTTCCTTTCCTCTTGCACTCGCGCTGCAACTACTGCATCTGCGGCTAGAGGTCTGTTGTTGCGTAAACATTTCAAGTCCTTCATAGGCCATACAACTCACTCATAGCAAACGTACGAAAGATGAAGAAAACCAGTGATTATTTTGTACTGTTTTAGTGTATTTCTATTCTTGCAAGCAGTCTTGAGAGAAAAGGAGAAGCAAGAAGGTGAGAGAGGAGAGACAGACAGAGAGACCCTGAGATGTGGCAGATGCTGATCTGTGGGTTGTTCATTAGAGCTGAAGATGAAACGATAAATAGTTATCTTAAACGTTTCTCAAAACTTCTCAAAATGTAGAGGGAAAAGGAAAAGATAATTTTATGGTAAGAAATCTAAAGCGATAGTTTTAAATTCTGTCGTCATTTACTCAACCTCATGTCGGTCCAAGCCTGCGCAACTTCTTTCTGTGGAAGATCAAATGTTATTTATTTCATTAATACAATGTAAAGGGGTCTAATGTAGTGTGGACCTTACCATTCTTCAGAATATCTTATTTTGCATTAATAATGCAAACATTTGTAAAAACAGCAGTCTGAAACTTTTAAGTAAGGTTTAATGAATATCAAAGATAAAAGTATAAAGAAGTAGAACCTAGAAGGAAACTAGGCTACGTCTAAAGCTGGGAAGTAATCATTTTTGGAACTATTTGCTAATAATATTTAAAATATGCACATTTGTATGCCTAATGTCGAAAACGCAAAACGTTTCTCCTCTCACCACATTCAGTTAGGAATTAGCCTACACGATTCACTTAAATTACACCATTTTCAAATCAAAATGGCCATATTTGATGAAAAAAAGCAGTTTGCATAAATAGTATTTTAACATTTCTGTCGTAAAGCAGTAGTTAAATATTAAATGTTTTGACATTTTCATTAAAATGTCCTCGTTAAAACTGAAGTGTCTAGCATTGGCGCTCTGCTGCTGTGTAGAGGTCTGCAAGTCCATTCGGGCCTGGCTCGGACCATTTTTTTATTTATTTATATTTTTTTTTTTTACAGCTCGGGGTCAGGTCGGACTCGGGCTCATTTAGTTTATCTCCTTTTATTGTGCCCATATAAGCGCAGAGCACACATGGCTACTGTATGAAATACTGATTATAATCAGTATCAATCATTTTGACGTTTATGAGGCAGACCAGCCTAAAAATTAACCTAGCCTAAACTTTTAAAGGGGTCCTATTATGCTTTTTCACTTTTTGAATTTTAGTCAGTGTGTAGTGCGTATGTTTGGGCATAAAAAGATCTACAAAGTTACAAATCTCAAAGTCAACTCCAAAGGGAGATATTTCGTTTTTAAAAAAAATCCCTTTTCAAAAACTACAACAAACGGCTCGTTTGGACTACAAAGTTGTTTTCCTGCATTTGTGACATCACAAAGTGGTCCATTAGAATATCATTAAAATAAATCCCGCCTTCGGAAATTTGAATGCACGTTTCAAAATCGAAACCCGGTGTGGGTGTTTTTATATCACTGTATTTCTGATGGAAACCGACTGTCTTCAGAAAATTTTGGATGTCATTTTCATTTCATCTGGCATGTAATGTCTGATAAAGCAACGTTTGTGAGAGGAGCTCTGCTTTATGTACAGCGTTACTGGGGAAACATCGCTCTCTACCACTACAACAGCGCCTCCGCTGGCAGAGAATGAATTTGCATATACGTATATGCCGTCACAAATAATCAGAATCAGAATCAGAATCAGAATGAGCTTTATCAGAATCAGAATCAGAATAGTGCAACTCTGTGGGATTATGGTACAAATAAATTCAACTGTATAACAGTTTCACTGCAATTCATGTTATAATGTTAGAATTAAAGAAAAATAAACAATACATATTACCGTTGCACTTATCTGTACATAGTAAATGCAGTTATTTTTAAGCTGTTGTTGACATCCTATCTAAAATGTGATTTAGCAAAAAAAAAAAAAAAAAAAAAAAAAAAAAACAATATCGTTACCACTTTAATATGTCTTGCAATATCCGTGCGTGCAAAGGTTCTGCGCGATCCTCTTGTTCAATATTCTCGGGGTCTGAATTGATATGGCAATATTGACGAACTTGCTGTTTTGCCAAGGGGCGGGGCAGTACTGAAACACCGTCTAAGCTGTTCGCCAATCACAGCGCACTGGGACAGCTAACCAATCACAACACATTTAGTTTTTCGGAAGGCGGGCCTTCATCAAACCCGGAACTAATCGAGCCGTTTGAGCCAGGCTGGGGAGGAAGGTATTGTAATAATGTAAATTATATGAAAAATAATACGATTTTTTAAGGCGGGATTTATTTTAATGATTATTTTAATGATATTCTAATGGACCACTTTGTGATGTCACAAATACAGGAATACAACTTCGTAGTCCAAACGAGCCGTTCGTTGTAGTTCTTGAAAAAAGATTTTTTTTAAAAATCGAAATATCTCCCTTTGGAGTTGACTTTGAGATTTGTAACTTTGTAAATCTTTTTTATTTTTATTTATTTTTATTTTTTTTGGACATTTGATGCAAAGGCAAAAAAATACAAAGTATAGTGTTTATATGTAGGCCTACAGTACATACATTTAAAAAATAATGAAAATATACAAAAATCCTGATGACCATTGAACCATTATTAGCACTTTTTTCCTGCTAGGACTTATTTAATTATTTGGTCCGTTTAAATCCTGCTCCTAAATAGTCATGTTCATCTGCCTTCATTTTTGAGTGCAATTTGAAAATTCAATCAAACATTACACTCGGATGTACATCACAATATGGAAGAAAAGATCATTTGATACGTAAGTTTCATCGCAACTTTAAAGTCAACATAATAACATCTTCCATTTCCTCACATTTCACTATTAATTCCCAGAAGATAGCATCAAGCCCCTCCGTACATATTTTTAGCATTCTGTTCCTCTCTGAAATATCACATTTTAGAAGTTAAATGGGTTTTAAATGCCATTTCATGTTGACTTAACAGTAAATCATTGGCTGCAGTGTGGGTAATTACGCTCAGCTAAATTATTATGATTTAATGGCAAATTCTCACATTATGCAAATTGATAGCCAATTACACAGTGCTCTCTCAGGAGAAAACCAGAAAACAATTAGCCATGAGACTTTTAAGTGAACATCTGAACCATCTCGTTGAAGATTAGCGCTATAAAATATCAGATGGTGTCAGCACATCTGAAGAAAAGACCATAAACTGATGGCATTCAGACATTTTTGGGGCCATCGTTGATATTCAATAATGACACATTTCAAACAAAATAACTGATGCATATGTTTAGATGTGATTGAGAGCCGACACACTCTGTGTTTTCTGAGTTCTGTTCACTTTATTTGTGGAATAGACTTTACACCTCTGTGCTTTTGGTATCTAACTCTTTAATCTCCTACCGGGAGTCATTTCATCCAATACCCCCTGCCGAAAATGAGCAGGTGCCTGACCAATTACTAAATTTACCACTTCACACTGCTTTATGAAGCTGGAGAGAGAGAGAGGGAGAGAGAGAGAGAGAAAAAGACAGAACCAAAACGAACGTAAAAATAACTTAGGAACAATGCTTGTAAACAAGGTAACAAATATATTTTCCATCACAGTCAAGTGCAAATTTGCATTCCTCCTTTTTTGTACTAATTTCCATGTATAATTGTATCTTTCACTTCTGTTCTGTAGTAAAAAGTAATTACACTATTATTGCCTGTCTCATTGCTGCTTATGATTTTGAAATAAACATTAACAGATGAGCTTTAAAACAAATTAGAGAAATGCTCCACTGGACCGTTACATAGACGTGTTCGATGCATAAGCTATTGTATAAAAATAGCTAGCTAGGTTTTAAAGGTTACGCTTAATTACCAAGCCAAATGAAAAATAAGTTGAAGTGACTCTAATTACTACAGTAAAACTTGATGACAGTGGTAAACGCCCTCCTTTCACTTTAAAATGCTATAGAAACCTTTCATTTTCCCATGGGAGAAAACACATAAAAATACCTACAACGGTATCCATGCATATCTGTGATCAAATAACACAAGTCCTTCCCAGTCACCCATCACACACACTCACGCGCACACACACACACACACACACACACACTCATCGCTGACCTCAGAATTTTGAAAAGAACATGCCTGAATGTTTTTTTTGTTTGTTTGTTTGCTTTTTTATGTTTATCGTTCTTTTTTTCTAATGTGCACATCTGGTGCAGCACATTTGATCATTAATACTCTGTAAATATCGTCTTTTTTCATCAATGTCAAGAAAGAAAACAGGACAAACGAAATGGAGGTAAAAGAAGTACCATGCAAAAGTAAGTGAGAGTAGCATGTTGGTGGCTCCATTCTCTGCCATGGTATCTACTATACAACAACATGCATGTTTAGGTCAGAAATCTCCTCGTCTTTTTTTGTGGGGTTTTGAAGATGCATGTGATCTAAAGAGGTATGATACAAATATTGATACATATACACCACCTCCTTTATCTCGGCCGCTGTATTTTTCCCTGCAAAGATCTACGGGTTCGATATATCGATGTACTTTACCATAATTTCCACTTTTGTAATCTCTCCTGCAACTGTATTACGCAGTGGACGTATAGGCATAATTCCTGCTTGTTGAAACATTGCATATCTTTAAAAGTAAAAGGCCTTCTGTGCCACTACAACTGCTGATTTATCGTAAAATGCGATTGAGTTCGTCTGTTCAGTCTCCCCCAAACGCGAACCATCAGTCTGCGTGAATTGTCCGGGGCACAAAAAGCATGTCAGCTCATGCGAGTCCACATCGAATTGTCGATTTTGGAATGAAGCAGATTCGTTGCGAGATGCACTTTGTCTTTTCTGTGGCGTTTGTGATCTTTCCTGGGAGAAGCCCCCATCACTTCCTTTCCGTTGTGCAGTAGAGGACGCTTGTGTGCTTGTGGCGGTTATAAGGAGGAGATCTTCACTGTCTCATGGGTGAAGAAAGTAGAGCGAGAGTTGCGTAAGATTCCGGGAATGGCAGGAGAGGGCGGCAGACTCTCATCAGGGGTGTTGGCAGGTGGGGTGGGTATACTGATTATAGCCGCTGTGAAATCCCGATCCTCACAGTTTAGCTTCAGGTCTTCTGTCCGGGCGTTGAGACTGGAGCGGCTGTTTGGATGCACACACACGCACACACACGCACACACACACACGCACGCACGCACGCACACACACACACACACACACACACACACACACACACACACACACACACACACACACACACATACACTCACAAGAAAAAAGTTATAGGTTAGATGGGATCAACCACAATTTTTGTTGTAGTCATATACATAAAAATAGTATAAAAATGACTAAAAATTAAACTGTGATATTAGTCTAACAAGCTTTACTCAGAGTATCTTTAGAATTCATTGTTAATTTTGTATTAAATATTGCCAACTTCGTTTTTATATAAATTATGTTCTATGACAAAAAAAGAAAAGAAAAAATAAGAGAATTGATCATCTTTACAAATCTTAAGAAAAATGCCAAGAAATATTATTAAAGTCATAATAAGAAAGGAATTAACTGTTTTGCATAAAAATATGAATTCAAAACAAATATCGTACTTATTTATTACTGTATGGATAAATATGAAAATAAAATATTTATAATTATTTAAAATATACAATTATGAAATATTAAAAATTAAATAAGTTATAAATAATTATTCATTTAATTATTATGTATTTATATAACTTCCCTTAAATTATATATAAATGATAAATCAATATAAATGATTGTGTGTGTTTGTGTGTGTACATTTTCATAAAATAATTACACATTTTGTTATTATAATTTTTTACTTCTTTATAATTGTGTGGACATTTTCATGAAATTATTACATATTTCTAATTATATATTTTTACTATATAATTGTGTGTGAAATAATTACATATTTCAAATTATAATGATTTCTAAAAATAAACTATTAAAATCATAATAATTCTAATAATTATTAAACAATTTTTAATTTATATTATATCATATTAATTTATATAATATTTAACATTTTGGTAGTATTAGTAAAATAAAATATTTTTTCTAGATAAATAGGAAACAAATGAAATAATGATTTAATTATGAAATAGTAAACAATTAAATTATATATATATATTTTTTTTATTTTACAAAAGATTATATATTTATTCCATAACTATGCATTTATATAATTCACTATTATATTATATAAAGGATAAATCACTATAAATTATTGTAAGTATAAATTATTGGTAGCATTAGCAAAAATATCATTGTGTCTGGACTGGTTAATTTTTAAATTCTATGTTCTATTACAGTAATGAGAACTTTTTTTAATTGTAATAATGTAAAAATTCATAATGGCTCTAATATTACTTTTCCTTTTCTGTATGTGAATAAATCATGATGTGATGTCGTACCTTTGGGGTCCAGCAGAGGTTTTGTGCACTTGCAGAGTGTCCAGCTCCTGTACGCTGCCCCGGCTGACAGATACGGTGGAGTTGGCGAGGCGGATGGCTCTTCTCTTAGCCCTGCGGGGGCAGCAGGACGTCGACACCCCCTGCTGGCTGGAGATGGAAGTGCTGCGGCTGGTGCGATAGCCCACAGACTCAGTCATGCACATCTCACTGAACGTCAGCTCGTCTGTGAACTCATGGTTCTTTTGGAAATACAGGAGGAAATGGTTCATGAAATGCTTCATGTAGGATATTTTGAACTGAAATGTATCATAATTTGTGATCAGTAACAGACTGAGCTGTACTCACTGTTGTCTTTTCCAGACAATGCAGCAGGTGATGGTGTTGGTGCTCAAAGGAAGATTTGTTCTTCAGACACAGAGTGTTGTCACTGTCTCGATACTAAGAGATAAAAACACCACAAGAGTTTATTTAGGATGATCCATAAAAACCACGTCTTTAGATACCAGCAACTCACCTTAAAACATCAATCGAAAGTGGATACAAATCTATTTAAAGAGACCACGACTATTTACAGCCTTCAGAGGATGTTAGCATCAGCATGACTTCAGGTTTATTTTTGTTAAAGAACAAAAGTTCACTAAACATTTTATTCACTGTCACCTCAATGTAGAATGGCTGGATATGTTATATATATATATATATAAATTAGTTCCACAAAACAGTTTTGTCTTGAGAACAAAGTTCAACCATCTGGTAAAAATTTGGCTTTATTATAGTTATTATGGATTGATGGGAATTAGTCATAACTCCCAGTGTGGTCCATTTTTTACCCAAATGATTAAAATAAATAAAATATAATACTGTATTTTCTATAATAATGATGATGATAATAATAATTATAAATTCTGTATAAATGTAAATGTTTTAAAGATGTTTAGATAGATGTATAAGCAAATAAGTAAAAGTAAAAGTATATATATATATATATATATATATATATATATATATATATATATATATATATATATATATAATAAAAGAGTAATATTGTGAAATGTTACATTCTATTTAAATATATATTTTAATAAAAGCTCAAAAGATCATTTATTTGACAAAAATCTTTAGTAATCTTTAGTGTCTTTTCTCTTTTTAATTTTTTTTATTTTTTATCAGTTGAATTTGAATGCATCTTTGCTGAATAAAAGTGTGTGTGTGTGTGTGTGTGTGTGTGTGTGTGTGTGTGTGTGTGTAGCCTATATGATATTGGCAATTTTATATACAGATATATAGCTGTAAATCTCTCTCCCTCATTTCCAATTTGAGTGTTTTTTTTTTTAACAACATGTAAAACGACCACACAACATCACTGAGAAAAAAGTTGTCATTTCCCTATAACTACTGTTAAAAAAAAAATACCAGATCAAATATGTACATGAAAGACTGCTAAATATGATCCAAAACAGTCAGCAATGTAGTGAGTAGGCAGTGACCATGTTGTGTGACTTTGGCATGCTGGGAGATTCAAACTCTGTTCCTGCCAAACTTGCTGCTATGATACATTTCAGAATGTGAACTACTGTTCTGTGTACTTTTATCCCAGATTTACTTGAAAAAGGAATTATTTAACTGCTTTGAACATTGCACTGGCCCACTGAGGTTTAAAAGCATCATTGCCCTCATGTCCCCTGTGAAAAAAAAAAAAAAAAAAAATTCTTTCTCTTTATGTATTCCTTTCCTTTCTAGCTTGTACTTATTTGAACAATGCCTGAGACTTGTTGTTACAAGCACTTCCTCTGTCTGACTGCCTCTTCTAGACGAATCGCTTTATGTATTCCCCAATTGTAAGTCGCTTTGGATAAAAGCATCTGCTAAATGACTAAATGTAAAATGTAAAAAATGTAATTGACCTTGCTTCACCATGCAACTACATCTCAAGACAGACTGCTGTCTCTGATGCCACGTGCACATATCCGGTAACCTCTTTAACCTCTCGTTGTAAAACGATCACACGCAAGGATGTCGTGTCCTGAAGAACAAGTCTCTCAAGAAAACATCAGTCCCAGCATCTCCCTTTTATGCCTCCCGATAGCATCTGGCCCCTGAGCTCTTTGTAGCTCAAGTCAAGGTGGTTTATCGCCATTCCGGCCGCCTATCGGAGGCCTTTAAAAGCAGCCGATCTTATCGAGAAAACAGAGGACGGGCCGTTCGGAGTGGCTCTGACAGCCAGGAAGGATCAAGGACGGCTCTGTCTGCCGTGCAGGAAACGCCCCGTCAGCCAAAACCAAGGATGACTGAGAGAGTCGAGGCAGATAAGATCACCAATAACTGGACCTAAGCACAATTAGGTTTGTTTTTGCTAAACTAAAAGTCCCAAGTAGAAAGGCATGACGCAGCTATGCCGCCAAAAACATTGGAGAAAGTTTGATCACGTAGGACGTGAGTGGGAGCAAATAGCAATTCCTCTTCTCAGATGGAAAAACGAAAACATCTCAATCCTTTTGTGGCCCAACAGAACTGAGACAACCAGGAACATAATACAAAGCATTTCACTCCCATATAATACAACACGGGAACTACATTTAAAAACACCCCAAACCGCAAGTGTGTGAGCAAACAAATTCTAGAGAGCTGTTTCAATAAAGGATCCACTACGTTATCTTGACTCGCAACAATGTGATACGTCCTTCGGTGCGGCACGAAATGAGAAAATGAAAGAATCTCAATTTGTCTTAATCTATTTCCTGTTTGACCGAGGAACTCAAAGCTGCCACCCAATCGCAGGTGTGCCAGCGATAAATCCCAAATAAATACATTTCAGTCAAATCCACAGGCAGCGAACACTCCATCAGGAAAAGAGATCTGCCTCCCTGCGGAGGAACCTCAGAGGATTTTAAACCATCAATCACTGACAATTCCATTGTTAAAAAAGCGCTGATAGGGACATCACATTAACGACACAATTTTCTCAGTGGAGACAAGAGTTACAGCCACTGGATGAAAGAACTACCTGTGATGCATCAAAATGCAGGATTCTAAAAGCACCAAGGTTAGATAAGATTAAGAAATCTAGCAGGTCACTGGCTTTTGTAAATCATAACACCAACTTTTAAAAAAGATGTTATTAATGATGATAATAACAGTAAGTAAGTCAGGCGAGTTACCTAAATACAGGATGAAGTTTAACACTTTTTACAATTTAAAATGTATTATTATTATTATTATTATTATTTAATAATAACAAAGAGCATATAATACTATACTTAGTGGTGCTTACTAATGCAAGTATACTAATGCAGTTAAGATTAATAACAACAATACTAATAATAATCATAATAAATTGTTCTTATTATTATAGAATAATATTTACATTTAGTCATTTAGCAGATGTATATATATATATATATATATATATATATACACACACACACAACACAGGCGAGGAGACACAAAGGTAAGTGATACACAACAGCAGGTTTATTGAAATAAGACGGAGGGGAACCAGGGGAGCTGAGAGTCCAGGTGAGTGAGCAGAGAATGGAGAAGTTGCAAGAGTCTTATCTGGTGGTGATTGTTTGTTTCCTTTTCCAGGGGTCAGTGGGAGCAAAGGAGCGGGGAGACGGTGGAGTGCAGGAGCAGTGGAGATCGTGGAGATTCCTTGGAGGTAAGAGACAGGTAAGTAAACACAGGGTAGTCTAGTGATGCAGAAGGTATATGAACGGTAGACCCAACGATGAGTGTCTGAGAGGAGCATGAATATAAAGGAGAGATAATTAGTGGCTGCAGGTGTGGGGAATCAGAATCCAGGTGATTGTGATCTTGTGTGCACTGGGGCTGATGACTGGTGACAGGGAACTCGTGACATCACTCCCCCCTCCCCGAAGGCGCGTCCCGCGCCATACAACATCCAACGGGGAGGGGAGGTGGGTGCTCTGGAGGCCTCAAGGGGCAGAGTATGGGGACAAACGGCCTCCAGGGCGGTGCCTGTTCCGGGACACATGGTGGAGCAGGGAGCTCGGGAGCCCATGGCGGTGCAGGGAGCTCGGGAGGCCATAGCGGAGCAGGAGATTTCAGAGGCCATGGCGGATCTGCCTCCGAGGCCGCAGCCGCGGCCGCGGCCCCAGCCCCCGCCCCGGCCTCTACGGCTGAAGCCATACTACACCCCCCCCAAAAAAAAAATACTTGGGGGAGCTTACGGGGCTTAACTTGGGGACTGGAGCCCTCTCTGGGCTTAACGAGACATCAGAAGCCCTCCCTGGGCTTAACGGGGGATCAGGAGCCCTCACTGGGCTGGACTGGGGATCAGGAGCCCTCACTGGGCTGGACTGGGAATCAGGAGCCCTCACTGGGCTTGACTCGGGAACTGGAGCCTCTCCTGGGCTCGACTCGGGAACTGGAGTTTGCTTACGTGGAGCTGGCACAGGAGGGCGCTGCCGAGGAGCGAGCTCTGGAGGGCACATATGTGGAGCTGGCACAGGGGGGCGCTCTGGAAGTGCGGACATTTGGGGGAGCTCTGGAAGTGTGGACACTTGGGGGTGCTCTGGAAGTGCGGACACTTGGGGACGCTCTGGAAGCGCAGATTCTGGAGGGCGCTCTGGAAGCGCGGAGATAGGAAGGCGCCTTCGTGGCGCAGACATTGGGGGCGTGCTCTTGAAGTACAGACACTTGGGGGCGCTCTGGAAGTGCGGAGACTAGGAGGCGCTCTGGAAGCACGGAGATAGGAAGGCGCCTTCGTGGCGTAGGCACTGGGGGGGCGCTCTTGAAGCACGGACTCTTGGGGGCGCTCTGGAAGCGCGGAGACTAGGAGGAGCCTACGAGGCACAGGCACTGGACGAGGCACAGCCAGCGGGTTTGAGTAGGCCGCCGCTGCTGCCGACGGGCTTGCCATACTCGCTGCTGGCGGGCTTGTCATACTCGCTGCTGGCGGGCTTGCCTATACTCGCTGCCAGAGGGCTTGTCGTTGCCGCAAGCGACAGGCTAGTTCCGACTCGGGCCCGGACACTTCACAGACACCGGTAGACCCCCTCCTTCCAACACAGTCCTGTGGTGTCTGGGAGGTCCACGGGGCAGTGGTAACAGGCCCTGAGCCGGAATAGGTGGAGAATGGCCGCGTCGTCCAACGCGTTCCCCACGGCCAGTTTGCAGAACTCCCCGGCGAACTCATAGAAGGGGAAATCCTGATTGACAAGGGCGAGGAGACGAGCGGCGAAATCCATCACCGTCTTTGTTGGGTCTTCTGTCACAACACAGGCGAGGAGACACAAAGGTAAGTGATACACAACAGCAGGTTTATTGTAATAAGACAGAGGGGAACCAGGGGAGCTGAGAGTCCAGGTGAGTGAGCAGAGAATGGAGAAGTTGCAAGAGTCTTATCTGGTGGTGATTGTTTGTTTCCTTTTCCAGGGGCCCGTGAGAGCAAAGGAGCGGGGAGACAGTGGAGCGCAGGAGCAGTGGAGATCGCGGAGATTCCTTGGAGGTAAGAGACAGGTAAGTAAACACAGGGTAGTCTAGTGATGCAGAAGGTACATGAACGGTAGACCCGACGATGAGTGTCTGAGAGGAGCGTGAATATAAAGGAGAGATGATTAGTGGCTGCAGGTGCGGGGAATCAGAATCCAGGTGATTGTGATCTTGTGTGCGCTGGGGCTGATGACTGGTGACTATATATACATATATATATATTTATTATATTTATTAAATATAATATAATCATCTAGTGTGGTATCTGTATATTTAATAATATATATTAAATTGTCATTTAATGTTAAGTTTTTCCCAGGATGGCTATCATCACTCCAGAGTTTACTGAATGAAAATCTTCGAAAATCTAGAATCTATACTATTAAATATTTTACAGCCTAAAGATAAAACATATTTACTATTAAACTGTAGATTCACTTTTAATTAATTTATTTATTTCTATGCCTTTCCAGGTCTTAAAATTGCCATTTTTATCATATCAATTTTGGCATTTGTTAAATATATTAAGTTTCTACAATATATAAATATTTTAGAAACTTAATTTCCTGTAAAGCTGCTTTGCAACGATTTGTATCGTGAAAAGTACTATACAAATAAACTTGAATTGAATTGAAAAATCATTTACTGACGTTACTTCCCTCATAACAACATCAAAAACATGGCGAAAAAAATCTATACAAATCTCTAGTAACACGCCGTAAGCTTTGCAAAACAGTTACGATAACATTACCCTCCCAATATTCAGTATGTAACTTATGTATAACTATTAACAATAACAAAATAACAATGAAACAGAACAACTATTATTATTATATATTTTTATTAATATAATTTTATTTATTTTTATATCCTTTAAACATTTCAGTCTATCAATTATTATTATTATTATTATTATTGAAAATACACTATTATGTCACTTACTATGGCAGTTATAATTTATAACTGGTAAATCATACAAATCATTTCCTAATGACCTTTCATCAAAGGTCAAGACTCGCACAGACTCTTGAGTGCTGAATAACATTGTGCAGAGACAAAAGTAAGACCTAAGTAGAAATTCAAAGCCAGAACAGGCTGAAGAGTTGAAGAAAAAGCCTTCATCTGGTTTATAAATAGCACTGCAGGCCTGTTAGTAATGGGTTTATAGATCCATGCTGAAAAAAATACCCCCTCACTCGAGGATTGTAAATATTGGATTATTGTGGATTTCACAACCTGAGAAGATTCCAGAGAACTCTACCTGCCGCGTTAGTAAAGACGCGAATTGAATATCTCTCTCTCGCTTTGAACAGCTACTTTTCCTGTGTGGTGAAGATGGATTTGAGCAGTGGGAAAAGGTGTGTTGATGGAATAGAGCTCTGCTTTAATCCCTGCAGTTAAGATCTGATAAACTGACAGGCCACAAGTCTGCGGCAGATACGATTTCAAGACCGACACACCACAACACACTTCAAAAAATCCTGCAAGCTGTAAATCCTGCTTTCAAGAAACAGTGGAATATAAAAGAAGTTATCTAGCTTAGTTATCTGACAGCAGTGGTCAACATTCACTTTCATTTTATGGAAAAGAAGTTTGGACAATCACACATGAAATAAAGTCATACACATTTGGAACAAAATGAGGGTGAGTAAATAATGACAGAACTTTCTTTTTTGGGTGAACTGTCCCTTTAAACTTATACCTACCTTCAAATAAATTGATTATGAATAGCTGTAAACTAGTAGGCTTTTAGGTTAAACTTGTTTTGTTTGGTTTTATTAGCGGTTTTACTAAGCCAACACAACCGTTGTTCATACTTAAATAAACCCCAACAAATTCATATTAGACTTAAACATTTTTGTATTATGCTTAAGAAAACCTTACTTAATATTTTTGTCATTTTCCACTACAAATATCTAAACATTCTTAAACCAACATAACATTTTCTTAAAACAAGGAAAACAATATCTGTCAATGAGGTGAGAAAAGAAGATTCATTTAAGTATATGTTGAAATATTTGTACTGGAAACCAAGATAAAAATGCTAACTAAGGAAATAACTTTTTCAGTGCTACTGCAAGGTTTGCATGGCAAATGATAAAACAAAAAATCCCACAGGCTTCCACTAAAGGATGTGGGCCAGTAAACAGCCATTTAGAAAGCAGCCTAACAACACCCAAGCAACAACCCAGAACACCTTAGCATCATGCTGGCATGTCTGCATGATCAATCACCATATTTTCTTCAGAAAGCATAATCATCAGGTTTGCTTTTATTCTTTCTTAGTCTTTGAGTAACTTTGAATTTATGTTAAACAAATGGAAAAATCCATAAGCTGTTATTTACACTGTATATCTTCATCATACATTTTCCGCCTTTAACCGTGAAGTAGACTCTATCTATATTCAGAATGTATTACAAGAGCAACATGATCAACGACAAGCGCAGTAAACACACCCCGGAGCAAGAGGAACTGCAACGAGTGCAATAATTACATAAAACCACAGAGAGATACAGATATTTAAACAGGTTTGTTTTCCCTGGGATGGTAATTACGGCAGAATAATGATAACCAGGGCTTCCTCATAAAGGCAGTGATTGGAAAAGGGCAAGAGATTGTTTCTATTGGAATAAACATTGTACTTAATATCACTTAATGCAGTAGAGAAAATGCTATTTGAGAATTTTAAGGGGATAGTTCACCCCAAAATGAAAATTCTGTCATCATTTACACACACTTATGTCATTCCAAACCTATATGACTTTCTTTTGTGGAACATAAAAGAAGACATTTTGAAAAATGTTGGTTACTACAGAGTTTCAGTTCCCACTGACTTCCATTTTAAAATACTATGGAATGGGAACCAAAATTGTTTGTCATGATTTTTTGTCACAATCATGATTTTTTTGTTCAGCAGAAGAAAAAAATGCATACAGGAACACAAAAGATATTTTGAAGAATGTTGATGACAAAACCTTTGTGGTTCCCATTGACTTCCATTGTACAGACAAAAATATTATGGAACTCATCGGGTAATTAAACTGTTTGGTTACCAACATTCTTCAAAATATCTTCTTTTTTTGCTCAGCAGGAACAAAGAAAAATCATACAGGAACACATAAGAAGATATTTTGAAGAATCTTGGTAACCAAACAGTTTTGGTTCCTATTGACTTCCATTGTATGGACAAAAAATAAAAACAAAACAAAACAAAAAAAAAAAATACTATGGAAATCAGTGGGAACAGAAAATGTTCGGTGATCAACTTTCTTCAAGCAGAAGAAAGAAATACATAAAGGAACCCAAACGAAGACATTTCGAAAAAGTTGATAAAACATTTTCAGTCCCCAGTCACTTCCATTGTATGGACAGAAAATATTACGAACGTCAATGGGAACCAAAACTGTTTGATTATCAACATTCTTCAAAATATCCTCTTCTGTATTCAGCAGAAGAAAAAACTGCATACAGGTACACAAAATAAGTTATTCTGAAGAATGTCAATAGCCCAAACAGTTTTGGTTCCGTGGGAACCAGTGGGAACCAAAGCTGTTTGGCTATTGAAAAAAATCATACAAACGAGGATATTTTGAAGAATGTTGTTAACCAAACAGTTTTGATTCCCATTAACTTCCATTGTATGGACAAGAAAATACTATGGAAGTCATTGGGAACCAAAACTGTTTGATTATCAACGTTCATCAAAATATCCTCTTCTGTATTCAGCAGAACAAAATAAATGCATACATGAACACAAAAGAAGATATTTTGCAGAATGTTGATAACAGTTTTAGTTCACTGTACAGACCAAAAATACTATGGAAGTCAATGGGAACTGAAACGGTTATCAACATTCTTCAAAATAAATTCCTTTGTGTTCAGCAGAAGAAAGAAAGTCATAAAGTTCTCTCAACGACATGAGCGTGAGTAAATGACGAAAGAATTTTCATTTTCTCGTAGCATACCCACATGCTGGAAGGAGAAAGAAAACCTGTTGAAATACTTCGCAAACTGCTGAATCATACTGTGATAAATGACTTCATGAGGTAAAGCGCCTCATAAAACGACCCAGGAAGGAGAACCAGGTCAAAACTACATTTTCCTAGATCTCCAATTCTTACAGGCCTCCAGATGGTGTAGTTACGGCATCTACCAGCAGGAGGCTAACCGAAGCGTGCTAACCTGAACCTGACCCCTTGAAACAAAAGCCGCCCTGGGGTTTTTACCAAGATGAGCGCCAAGTGAACCGACTCGCCTTAAAGGGTCTCTGTAATTACTGCCACGCATCCCACCTGTCCACCATCACCTGCCTTTCATTCCCTGTTGTTAATTGCTATTTCCTCCCAGCAAGGACATGGTGCCCAGGGCACGGCCCTGAAACCACATTTAGCTGACTCTGAGTGTCAGCGGCCATATGAAAAAGCTGTTATTACAAGGCACTTGTGGGACTAACGCATTCTCAGAGGTCAAATGACTGACCTTTACACATACTGTAACACTGTTTGATGAGATCGGAAAGACCGTATGATCATTAATATCTCAGAAATCTGTTCTGTGCTTAGCAGCACGCTGGCAGCTGAATAATATACTGTACTTTTTACGAGATGGTGTGCTACGCTTTAATGACCCTTCATGTCATGTTGTGAATATGAATACTTTGATGCTGGAAGTGAGATTCTCTTGTTGCTGGGTTCCACTGTGATTTAATGTGTTGTATTAAACGTTTATAGTTTTATGCTTTTAAAATCTGAGGAATTATATTTCTGTTGCAGTTCTGAGCTGTGAAAGTTTCACTTTATTAATGGACAAAGACATTTTGATTAATATTTTAAGGATGGCAGACCTTTGGCAATTTTTAAACAGAATGAAAATGAATTTACCCTCATGCTTTTCCAAACCTGTACGACTATTTTTTTTTCTGTGAAACATGCACTGAAACAAGTCTGGATTAACTTGATTAACTGGACTTTCGTTTACATTCATTGTATTGATGAAGTACATACATTTTTAAAATCTTCTTTTGGGTTCCACAGAAAGGAAGTCATTCAAGTCTGAATCAACATGAGGGTGAGTAAACAATGGCAGTATTTAAAATCTGTGAATTTAAATTTCTTATGCAGTTTATTGCATTCTGTTTAACTTTTTAATGATGGCAAAGCGACCTCTGGCAATTTTTAAAAGAGACTGTTCACCCAAAAAATTTTAATTAATTTACCCTCTTGTCGCTCCAAACCTATGAAAGGAGTGAAATTATTCCCTTATGAAATTAATTCCTCATGAGGCCAAAACTCAGAAACTCTCGCAAAGACAGATGCCATGCAATAAAACCATAAAACTAATCTGGAGAAGAGATCTCCAAAGAGAATAAACACCACCACCCTGACCAAACTTATCTCCTTGTTTATTTTACGACCCCCTTCTCCCCCCTGCCCTCTCTGCCTCTCCCTCTTTTCCCCCAAAAGGTTTCACTCAAAGTTTGTTATCTTGTGAACCTGTTGTTTTTCTCCTTCGTGCTTGGCATCATTTTAAAGGTCTCTGTGTGATTGGTAAATTGATCTCAATTTCACAGCAGTCATTTATATTATGAGAAAGACTGAAAACTTTTGTAGAATTGTGTTCTGCTGCTGAGGAGTGTGTTTCCCTTTAGGGATCTGTGAGAATGTTTATCTATCTCTAGCCAGGTGCAACCCGGGAGCACGGGAACCTAAAAACCAAAAGGTCTTTGATGTTTTTACAACTGATTTAAAGATTTCTTTGTTTTTGTTCTGGTAGTATTTAAGGGAAAGTTGCAAATCACTCATTGCGTTTCTGTAGTCAGATCAGTCCGTAGTGTGGAGGGTATTTCATATGCTCCATACTATGTACCTTCCTGAAGTCAGGTATACATTTTGTTTTTATTCAAAAATGTAATTGTGTTAAACACATTGTGCCCATAGAGCACACTGTATAGTTGTTTGTGCTACTACATGTGCACATAGACTAGTGAAGTTTACTCTCTAAAACACCTGATTGCTTTGCTGTAAGTATTCTTTAAAATACTTAATTAAAAGGTTGTTGATGCTATGCATTTTAGACCATGTGTCTTGTGTTAAATTAGGATAACTGTTACATGTGTGACTATGTTAAATTTATTTGTCTCCTGCGTAGATCACTTGGCTATTTCCCATATAGCCACAGTATCTATGTACAGCAGCAGGGTTGCCACGCGGTTACAATGTGATTCACAATTGCATTATCCTTTCTAAATTGGCTTCTAATTGTTTCATTATGTAATTGGCATGATACAATTTTACCTGACTAATAAAAAATTGTTATATTTGATTTATTCTGATCTCTTCTGAAATCATTTTTTCCCCCAGTAGATTAGAGTTGTAGTCTAGTGTTTCCACAAATCTGCGTCCAGGACAGGTCATCCTGAAGTACCAATGAGTGAAGGGGGGGTTCATCTTTAGGGATCTTCTGATTTCTGTCTGTCTCTGACTTAACAAGTTACAGTTTTCGTGTTTATAGAAAAAAATACACTTTTTATTATGTGCTAGCAGGGTGCAGCCTATTTAAAGGTATTATAGTCACTCTGTATCCTCTGAGTAAGATCAACTGGCGAGTTTGTGCCGTGCGTTCACAGTTGGTCGAGTGTATTGCTAAGCGACTCTGGGTCGCTTATGAACGAATAACTGAAAGTATGGGATTTCTAGAATACTCAAATATCCAAATTAATAAACAATTGATATCTGTGATCAGTTTTTAATTAAGAATATTGCCTAAATTTAATGATCACTTGAAATTGGAGTCAGATTACACGGAGCTAGATTAAAATTGAAACTAAATCCTGATGAATTCAGAAGCGCAAGTAAAAGACCAAATACGCATTAAACCTTCGACCAGGCCGCCGGATTCGGTTTCTTGGGCTGGCGGGTGGAACCTTACACCTATATGACTACATTTTTTATGTAGAACACAAAAAACAAACAAACAACAACCAAAAAAAAAAAAAAAAAACTGTGGAAATTTGGAGTGCATCAACACTGGACCCTGCTGACTTTCACTCTGTGGATGAAAATAATTTTTCAAAATATCTTCATTTTGTTCCACTGAAAGTTAGAATTGTCATTTTTGGGTGAATTGTCCCTCTAAGGTAACTACTGAACAAAATGAATGTATTCAAGACAAAAAACATCACCAACTTGGCCAGTAATGTCCAGTGATGAAAATCAATTTACACTAATACTATTCCAAACCTGTATGACTTTTTTTTTCTATAGAACACATACACACAAAAAAGATATTTTAAAGAAAATTTGTCACAAAATCACTGGACCATTCACTTTCATTGTATGGATGGAAAAAAAAGAAAAAATCAAAAAATCATCTTTTGTGTTCCACAGAAAGAAGGAAAGCCATACAGGTTTGAATCAACATGAGGGTGAGTAGTTATTAAAAATTTAAAAATAAAAATTTTAATTTCTTTTGCAGTTGTATTATTTTTTTAATGACCTAAAAAAAAAAAAAAAAAAAAAAAAAAAAAAAAGTACCCTCATGTTGTTACAATGACCTTATGACTTAATTTTGGCATCAGGCAACCCTGTATGTACACGTTTATTTTATTTTATTTTACTTTATTTTTATTTATTTATTTATTTATTTTCTATTTATTTATTTATTTGTTTGTTTGTTTGTTTGTTTATTGTAGAAATTTGGAGTGCAAATACATTCGACCCCATTCCCTTTCATTGTATGGATGATTCTTTTTTTTTTTTTTTTTCTTTAATATCTTCTTTTGTGTTCCACAGAAAATCATACAGGTTTGGATCAACATGATGCGTAAATGATGACAAAATTATCATCTTCAGGTGAACTGTTCTTTTGAGTATCTATTGAGCAAAATGTACACATTTAAGACGAAAAACTTCACCAGCTTGGCCAGTAATGTGCATGAATTTTTTTGAGATTTTTCATTCTTAAATTTGCAGTCAAGCGAGAAGCTCCTGTTAGCCTCTAAACAGAAAACCATCTTATTATGGAAGATCCAATATCAAACATTTCTGCTGGAGAATCATTGCAGCATCTATTACACTCTGTGTAAGCAGACACAGTACTGACTGTAGCTGAGAGAACACTTAACGATTCCTTCTCAACGATACGACTTCCCAGTATACACACAAATATTACTGACTAGTTCTCCCTACACAGTTAGATGTTTAATGTCTGAGATAAAAGATTCCCCTTATGCTACAAAACTCTGTGTATCTTATAAAGATCTGATGTCAGGCAAACGTTGTCAAATCCTCAACTAGTTCTACTTGGATGAGCTCAGTGAGGCAGCCTGGAAGATTGACACAGACTATTGTTCTTTAGATCATTTAAATATATAGTTCACAGCAAAATTTACTCAGCCTCATATTGTACCAAACTTTTATGACTTCTTTTCTTACAAGGAACATAAAAAGAGACATTCTGAAGAATTTTAACCAGAAATGGGTGCTTGCAAGCTCCAAAAAGGACAAAAAAGCATAAAAATATCATAAAAGTAATCCATATGATTTGTGCGCTATAATTAAAGACTTCTGAAGTTATAGGATATCCTTGTGTTGGGAATAGACTGAAACTTTATTCAAACTGTCTGATTATTACAAGCTTGATTTGATATAAATGATGCACAACAGACTTTTTTGTTTTTTAGATTTTAGTGCATGTATATGGTTCAAAAGTTTAGAATCAGTAAGATCTTTTAAAAATAAAACGAATAGTTTAATTCAGCAAGGATGCATTAAATAATCAAAAGTGACATTTATAATGTTACAAAAGATTTCTGTTTCAAATAAATACTCTTTTGAACTTTCTATTCATTAAAGAATCCTAAAAAAAAAAAAAAATCAGTTTTCACAAAAATATCAAGTATTACAACGGTGTTCAACATTAATAATAATAAGAAATGTTTCTTGAGCATTAAATCCGCATATTATAATGATGATACTGAAGACTGGAGTAATAATGCTGAAAATTCAGCTTTGCATCACAGGAATAAATTACATTTTAAAATATATTCAAATAGAAAATGGTTATTTTAAATTGTAACAATATTTATTAATATTACTGTTATTTTACTGTATTTTTGATCAAATAAATGCAGCATAAGAGAGCATTAGCGAGCATTAGAGACTTAAAAAAATATTACCGACCCAAGCTTTTGTCTGCATACACACAAATGAGATTTGAGAAATTAAAATGGCTTAATTTTTAGTCTGTTCACAAAGCCACAGGTAGCTTGGACTACTTTTATGGTGTTTTTGGCCTCTTTGGAACATGACTGCTCCTGATCACTACTGTCCTCAAAATTTTCTCTTTTGTTTTGAAACAGGAAAGTCATACGGGTCTGGAACAACATGAGGGTGAGTACATGGTCATATTTTTCATTTTTAGACTAAATATTTAATAGAAACACTTGCATTTTATGAAAAACAAAACTACTCTCACCTGAAATCCTCCTTCTTCTTTGTATTGTAGGAAGGCGTTGGTGGTTCCCTTCTTGGCCAAGCGAATCCTGGCAAGTCGGACTTTCTGTAAAACAGAAGAAAATAAATCTGAATCGATCGTGTCAGCACTTGTTTCACACACAACTGCAGCGACTCACAGTAGTAATGATGCCAATGATACTGTTTAGTTACATCATGGTGTGTTTAATGCTATTTTTGCCCTTTTGGCTACTTTATTGCAAAGACAGCAGAGAGAAGGAATACTTAAAGAGAGAGTTCACCCCAAAATTATGTTACAATTTACTCATCCTCACGTAGTTCCAAATCTGTATGAGTTTCTTTCTTCTTTCAAGCACAAAAGAAGATATTTTGAAGAATGTTGGTATCCAGTGACGGTAGGCATCCATAGTAAAAAAAAAAAAAAAAAAAATCAATGGCTACCGTTAACTATAAGGTAACCAACATTCTTCAAAATATCTTCTTTTGTGCTCAGTAGAAGAAAGAAAGTCATACAGATTTGGTACAACTTGAGTGTAAATAATGAATTTTCAATATGACTTAAATTATGAAATATGACTTAATCTTTTTTTTTTTTTTTTTTTTGGATGAGATAAAGTAGAACTTAGTCAGATTAGTGTTTCTAGGCTTTTGCAAATATGCATTTCTTTTTCTTTTTGCAATATATATATATATATATATATATATATATATATATATATATATATATATATATATATATATATATATATATATATATACACACATAGTAGTCAAAATTTGAAGTGGATCAAAACAAATAAAAATAAAATATTTTGTGTGTGAAAACTTTATTATGAAGGTACTTTATCCAAATATATGAAATGGTTGATTTTTTTACATAAAAAATTAATAATAATAATAATAATAATAATAATAATAATAATAATAATAATAATAATAATAATAATAATTGAGCCAACCACTTAAATGACTAACAAAAATTTTTTAAAAAGTGTCTCATTTTCAGGCTGTGCTAGCTAAATAAATAAACAAACAAACAAACAAACAAACAAACCAACCAACCAACCAACCAATCAATCAATAAAACTTAACCCAATAATTTAAAATGTTAACAGGTAAAGATAAAGCATCCAATCAAGTTATTCTTGATTTGGCATAGCATCCAACTCTATCATATATTTCTAACAGAAAAATTAATTTTGCAAAGACTTATTTGTGAATGAACTATTTTTAGAAGAATTTCTAGAACAAATCTAGATTGAGATGAAGTGGTTCTGTAGTACCTGCTGGGCTCGCATCTTGTCCGCTCTCTGGTTCTGATGGTAGATTCGGCTGAAGTTGGAGACGATGACAGGTACAGGAAGGGCGATAACCAGCACGCCACTGAGAGAGCAGATAGAGCCAAAGATCTTTCCAGCGATGGTGTTTGGAACCATGTCTCCATACCTGCAACAAACACCAATGTCAGTCAAACACTTAACAACTCTATATGTGTGTGTGTAGAAGAGAATGACAATTTGTGTGCATATAATTATGCTTATTTAATGACCAGTGTTTGCTCAGAATCTATTTTGCAGTCGCATTTAATGTAATTGTGTAAATTAGTTTGGAAAAGTGCATGCATATTTCAATTCGCAAGGCTCCAAAGCTCATCTCTGAGGCCCCCGGGGCTCTAAAAGACCCCTAACACAACTCATTACCCATGTTTAATAGCAGAATATACCATCATAGAATTGCAGAATGCTATTAAGGTGATGTGCTTCTCATAAACACTCACACACACCGCAGCATTGCGGCAGCCATAATCACCGCTGTCCTCCTACACACTGCATGAGGGTTAACTAATTTACAGGGGTGGCCATGGTTAAGATGTAACTCATAAATCTCTGAGTGGAAACAGTATAGGTATGTTTGGAATGGCATAGTATGATATTACTCATATGATTTTTTACAGTATGCATACTGTGCACAATATGCACATTTTCTATATGCATGCAATTCCTGGATGACATTAGCAAAGGTGTATAGTTTACAACTAGAGCACACTGTGAAATACTATATCCCACAATGCAACGCACTCAGTTTGACTTTGCATTTCCAACAACTGTGATTTTTTTTTTTTTTTTTTTTGCATTCTTGGCTATTATTTGATCTGTTTGCTAACACAAAATTGTATTAAAATCTACTAGCTGAATTCATAACTAGCATACTATTTATACTATTAAAGAATACAAGTAAATGAATTTAAATAATATATTTAAGTTATATTGGTCAATGACAAATGGAAATTTAATGATCAAATAAAGAGTTTAAATTGAACATAACTCATTAGAACATTACTGGTGTTTCTATCTTTTTAGAATAAATTAAATATATATAAATTTAAATTATTTACAAATAATATTTTAGTGGGAAATTTTTATTATAAAAAATGTATGAAAGTATTTTATCTAAATATTTTAAATGGTTAATTATTTACAAAATAAATTTGAGCTAAGACTTTCACTTAATGACTAAAAATTAAATGACTAAATATCTAAAATTTTTAAAATAAATAAATACAAAGTGTCTCATTTTCAGGATGTGCTACATAAAATTAAAAACCCTAACCCTAAAAATAAATCCAACTGCTTCACACACTAAAAAATATATATATATATTTTTAGGATTTATTTAAAAAGTGTATTTATACATATAAATGTGTGTGTGTGTGTGTATGTATATATATATATATATATATATATATATATATATATATATATATATATATATATATATATATACACACACACGCTTTTTTTTCTCTCTCTCTCTCCCAAATAAAGTCTAATTTTCAGTCTATTTTAAATATAGTTAAAATTTAACAACATTTATTTTTAAAATAAAATCCAATCAAGTCATTCAATTCATGCCCATTCTGGACTAGAAAGTAAGTTCTGAGTTCCGAAAGCTGAAAGTTGCTGTATTTTCATAGCAGGTGCATCAATCTTTTTTATAACTCAAACAAGCAATAAAAATATGCAAAAAGTGCAGTTCACTATACCAATAACATCCATAGCTGCATATAGTTTTTGAATGGTGAGGCATGAAACAGCCAAAGCACAGTTATTCACAGCTTTACACACAGACAGCAACACTTTTGAAATGTCATTTTCTGATGTTTCTGAAAGGTTCCTGGTGCGATAAACATTTCTCTGAGGTGCACTCTGCATTTTGGATTAATCACTGACAACACAACAAAAGAGAAAAAGAGAGAGAGAGAGAGAGAGAGAGAGAGAGAGAGAGAGAGAGAACACAATCATCATACAGCACATTCACATTCACATCATGTCCCATCCCTTCACAGGAGACCGATCTGCAGGTGGCGTTAATTAAACCAATATTGGTTTTTACAGCGGTGTTGATGTTCTGCACTCATATTCTGTCTACAGCATCACCAGACGTAGTATTATTCAATAATACGGACAGTATATGCAAATCAAAATTCGGATACATTTTTCTGGAGTAGTGACATAAATAAGACTTTTAAACGAAGAGACTTGCACTATTGCATTTAAACTATACATTTTATCATTTCAAGCATTCCCTTGGAAACAAACCCATGACCTTGATGTTGCTAGCACCATGATCTACTGTTTGAGCTACAGGAATGCTATATAAGCCACTCGAGACTGTGCATTATAGAAATTTGACCACAGTTACGATGTGTGGTCAGCAGAATCAGGTACAACTCTGAATTTAAGAACTGATTATCTTCCATTTAATGAGTGTGAAATTAAACTGGCCACACCCACTAGATTTGAATGACAAGAAGAAGAAGAGTTTACTGAATTGCAATTCAAAGAAATTTAATTTCTCTAACCCAAGTTTGTCAGTAAAACAAATTATATACAGTATTATAAATACGGAGCCACTAAAGGGACAAGGTGATGGGTGAGAAATATGAGATGTAAGGAAAAAAAATATTTAATTTATTTTGCGTTTCCCTGAGAAACTCTGCGTTTTTCCAGAGAAATGTTGCCCTCGTTTGCAATAACTGTTGAGTTCTTTGCAAATGCAAAGTTTCTTGAGGGAACACAAAATATCTGTGAGAGAACTTAAAGAATATAAATATACAATTTTTTCTTACCATCTTATTTTTTTTTCTATCTTCATGTCTCTTTAAAGGCTCTGTATATATACTGTACATACTAAATATACTAAATTATTAAAAAAGAATTAATAAATAAATAAAAATAAATTAAATTGCAATTTTAATTTTCATTAATTATGCTTATTTATTGCTTAAAAAATGCCTTTTTTTCACACTCACAAATGTCTTTCATGCTTGTGTTAAATTCAAAAATTGCCAAATGACATATGCCATGTCACCAATTACAATGTAACATTAAAAAAATCATCCACTTTTGTTGCATGAACCAAAAAATTTCCTTTAGTGTTTCACAGAAGTAAAATAAAGGTTTGTGAGCAAATGCAAAATTACTCTGGGAATACAAAAAATTAGCAAAGGCATTGAAACATTTTTTCCTCTCTTCTAATATTTTTTTTCCATCACCATGTCCCATTAGGAGCTACATTTAAATATAATAAAATAAAAAAACTTAATTGTTAATAATTTTTTTTAATTATTAAAATGAACGACTTGTTTATTTATAGAAAACATTTTTCTCACTCATAAATCTTTTTGCTGCACAAACAAAGCATCTCCAAGACCAAAAATGTCCTCTAGTGTTTCACAGAAGAAGGATAATAAAGGTTTTGTCAAGTGTCTTGGAGGAATGAAAAACATTTATGAAAAGCATTGAAATATATGTTTTTCCACCCTTTTCCCTCACTTTCACTTGTGTTAAATTTAAAAATAGCCAAAAGACATTAGTTCTCATGTGTCATGTCACCGAGGATAACATAATACATTAAAAGAAAAAACACTTTTGTTGCATAAGCAAGTAATTCTAAGACCAAAACATCTCCTTCACAGAAGAAGAAAAAGAATACTGGAGTCAAATGACATGAGTCATTTAATCATGGCAGAATTTTCTTTTTCTTTTTTTTTTCTTTTTTTTATCACTTAAAGTGCTATTACACAAAATCATCTCCCCTCTAAACAGCAGTAATCATATGCCATATGCATGTGAACATGTTCCTTACTGTCTCTCCAGAGATCAAGAACAAGAAATCATCTCCTCAGAAAGCCTCCAGTAAAAGCAGTCACATCCAGGCCTGTCACATAAATCAGACCAGGGCTCTCTATTATATGTTATTGACACATCAGACTGATATGGGATTTCTCATAAGAGCGTGATCAGATGAGAGATTCAAACACACACTCTCTACCCACAAACCCTTTCCAACATCCCTCATTTGTCAGCCCCCCAGGACACACTGTGCTCCTGGGACTAATCCACATCGGCCCGGCCCCCTAATCTTGTTTCCAACTGGTAAACGTCCAAATTTTGGCATCGGCAGATGGCCCCGGGTGCACGAGGAGGGCAGGAAGCAGATATAGATTTGTACAACGACAGTGCCTATTATCTCACCAATGGTTCTTCATTTTCTTGATCTCTGAACATTCATTCAGTTGTTTACTACTGTTATTCAGCTATAAAGCAGAGATCAGCAGTTAGTGAGGAGGAAGAAGAAAAAACATTCGCAAGAGCAAAAGCCTCATTACCTACATGAGGAGGATACTGATAACTCTGAAACATGAAACCGTAAAACTGCTACATAAACAGTAAACGTTGCTCTGAAAAGGACAGGTAATGTAACAGGGCAACGTCTTATTTTTTTACTACGCAGCATAAATTCCTGCATATCGTTCAGGCATTATCCAGGAGAGCTCACTATCCCTTTAATTTTCCCGTAATAGAAAGTCTTAGACAGACGTCCCCTGGGCAAGAATGAGGCTGCCTGGCCTAGATGCCGGTCTGGAAAGGGGTCAAGGAGGTTTGCCAGAAGTTCACGGAGAACATCGAGCAGAAACGGGACAGCATGGAAAAGATCAGAGCGAAAACAGCAAACAGTTGTTTTCACGACAGCTGATGCTGAGTTTTTCCTCCCCTCCTGAGGCGCCAGTGCCGGGACATCACCGCTTACACTCACTCTCTCTCCCTCTCTCTATCGTGGAAATCTTGCTGGAAATAAAAAGGACGATTAGGTACAGGAGGACAGAATTTAGAGAGCCCAAAATGCAGCTTCCTCAAACATGTCTATTTTTGCCCTGCGAATCTGATACAATTCTGTTTCCCCAGCCTTGAAACATGACATCACTTTAAACTCAGCAAAACTGCTTTGAATAGCAGGGGTTGTACAATCGCAATTAGGAGCGCGTCATCCTGAAGTCCTTCACAGCATCACGGTTATACCATCACGCAACACACAAGGGCAACATGCAGAAATGACAGCTGATGTACTGCTTGCAGCACAGTATTTGCCATATACTGCATGAATGCTATTTATTGGCATCGAAGGTTCCATAAAGAACCCTTAACATCCAAGGAAGTGTTCCACTGGACAAAAGGTTCTTATAGTGGAAAAAAAAGTTCTTTAGATCATTAAAATGTTCTTTACTCTAAGAAAAAAAAATGTTCTTTTAAGAACTGTTCACTGAAAGGTTCTTGGTGGAACCCAAAAATGTTTCTTCTACACTCTTAAAAATAAAGGTTATTGGCATTAATGGTTCCATGAAAAACTTTTAACATCCATGGAAGCTTTCCATTGCACAAAAAGTTCTTATAGTGGAAAAAAATGTTCTTTAGATTATTAAAATATTCTTTGCACTAAGAAAAAATGGTTCTTTTAAGAACTGTTCACTGAAATGTTCCTTGTGGAACCCAAAATTGGTTCCTTTACACTCTTAAAATTAAAGGTTCTTTATTGGCATCAAAGGTTCTATAAAGAACCTTTAACATCCAAGGAAGCTTTCCATTGGACAAAAGGCTCTTCTAGTGAAAAAAAAAAATGTTCTTTAGATTATTAAAACATTCTTTACACTTAAAGAAATGTTCACTGAAATGTGGAACCAAAAATGATTCCTTTACACTCTTTAAAATAGAGGTTCTTTATTGCCATTGATGGTTCCATGAAGAACCTTTAACATCCATGGAACCTTTCCATTTCACATTTTTTAAAATGTACTTAAAAAAATGGTTCTTTTAAGAGCTGAGCACTGAAAGGTTCATTGGGGAACCATAATGTTTCTTCAGTGGCACAGCTGCGAAAACCCCTTTTTGGAAGCTTTATTTTTAAGAGCTTATGTCATCATATTGAAGGTGCACTTAATTCGATCTGATTAAAAAGGTTTTACAAAAAGAAATAAATAGTACCTCTAAATACATATGATGTGTAGAATATTCAGTATGTAAAAGCTTTATTCTACATGGAGCAGTTCAATTTTAGTTATTGGACACTAGACAATTAAAATGACTGCAACTAGCAAATTGTGCATCATCATGATAGTTGTCACGTATGAACACAACTTTTATGAAATTTGAAGCTTCAATACAATCACCAGAAGTAAAAAGAGAAACGTAGGCGATAAACAAATAACACCGCGGTCACTTGACGTCAACGTCACCATCGCTAAGCTTCTAACAATTAATTTAGCCTTTAGAATAGTATGAAAAATATGGGGAAAAAAACTATTGTCCCACTGAGTGCGAACATGTTTCTGGGTTTTGGCCTTAAAAAAATACATAATTTCTTTGGCACTCTATTAATCAGACTGAAAACGGAAGGTCAGGTAAAGCACGATGCATTGTGGGATACAATATTTTGTGGAGTGTGCTCTATTGTATACTTACCAAATGTAGTATGTATTTCAAGCAAACAAACCATTTGCACACTATGCACAGTATACACACTGCAGAATGGTAGTATGCTACTCTGAAGATGCACAAACATATACCTGACCAGCAGTGGGAGGTCAAAGGTTAACCGGTGAATGGGTGGTTTTCATCTGCTGGTGGAAATCGAGGAGGCTCGAGCACAGATTACATGTGGAAACACCGCTTCATAGATTTCAGCCATGCCATTTAGTTTTTTTACATTTCCCTATAGCCATCAATCTCCGTCTTTCTTTTTAAAACTCTCATCTAGCCCTGTCTTCACATTCCCTCCATAGCTAGTGTGTGTCCACACACAAGTCTCAATACAAATACACACCTCTGATTGCATTTACAGCTGTGCTACTGATGGAATCACCGTTCTCAGATGGCAGACATCTAAAGCTTCAAACTGAAGCAAGGCTAACAGTGGACGTGTCAATGTTGCGTTTTCTACTTAATTCTTAATTGAAGTGTCAGCTATTGTACAGACTGTTGGACTATTGGGGGGAGGTCAGAGCTCATCATACAATGCCTTCCAAGAAGGTCTATAATAAATGTAGAGAGTTTTCCACATTTCCGTTCATCTCAATAGCTTGCACATGCAGTCCTGGAAGTATCTGATTTGAATTTTGCTGTCATTGCACAAGAGTTTTCCCACATACAGGTAACAAGGAAAAAATATAAGTGCATTTCACGACTCTCCAAAACATATTATATATATATATATATATATATATATATATATATATATATATATATATATATGTATATATGTGTGTGTGTGTGTGTGCATTCTGATTTTTTTTTTTTAAATTACGTGCAATTTAAATGTTTCAAAAGCAACATTAAAATCGAAAAAAAAAAAATAATAATAATAATAATAACCTGAATGCATAGCTATATTTCGAATGGCTGTCAATAAACAAACACACTTGTTCCTACACTATATATATTTTTAAGTCATTTTACAGAGAATACACTCTGATAATAATAAAAATACAAATAATAATAAAAAAATGCTAAATTCTACTTTTATTTGAAACATACAGATATATTTTAATGATATAATTTTTTTTTTCTGGTATGCCAAATCTGAATTTTCAGCATCCAGTTTTCAGAGTCACATGATCCTTCAGAAATCATTCTAATATGCTGATTTGGTGCTCAAGAAACATTTTTATTATTAATCAATGTTTGAAACAGATATGCAGCATTATATTTTTTTGTGAAAACCATTGTGAAAAAACATTGTGAAAACAATTTTGCAAAAACCAGGATTCTTTAACAGAAAGTACCAAATTTATTTCGAAATAGAAATCTTTTGTAACAATTTAAATGTCTTTACTGTCATAAATGCTTCTTTCGATCAATTTAATGCACCCTTGCTGACTAAAAGTATTAATTTCTTTCAAAAAGAAAAACATTTTTTTACCGTATTGTGTATTTGCTATAAAAAAAAATGTTATTTAGAAAAAAATCTGACTCTCCCCTGGAAATTCCAGGTTTTTCATAACCATTGGAACCCTGTCTTAAAGATTTCCGTTAAATCTTACAACCACTACAAATCAACTTTCACACATCTTTGATGTTTTGATTCCCCAGGCAATAAATAAACATCAAGTAATGAATATGACGGCAACCGCACAACAAGTTTTGCTCAGAAAGATAACGCCCGTGTTGACAAAGCACAGACCATGTTAGCCTGACACAGACATTATAAATGTACATCAAATATTCATGAGGAGTCCGCCTACAATTACAAACTCAGCGTTTGTAGGATGCGCGTGTACCATAAACTCTGAAACACTCTCTGATTAAACACAACACTTCATTTAGTTCACTTCACGACTGAATACATCAGCTGTCGGGCCTGACAGCTAAACCGAGCAAAACAGAAATGAATGTGTTTTGACTCGGCCAACGATTACGCCTGACAGTCCCAATTATCGAGCACAAGTCTTCCACAGCTGACACACTCTCGCTAAGCGACTGACATGTCCAAAATTGCCACTTGACATGCCAAACGTTCCCCGTTCAAAAGCCGATCTCTCAAAATCCTTCCCGCTCAGATTTAATCACATTCAAGTAATTACTGATTCAATTATGAATGGGCAACTGTCAGCGCATGCTGAAAATTAAATGAGGTGTTGAAGTTTCCACACAGTGTGCTAATATCATTAATCATCTCTGCTTAGCAACACCTGGTCACCGTGAGCATGCTAAACGCTCATAGAGCCCGTGTATCATTCACCACTGGGACAGATCGCCATTACCTTTGGATAAACCTGAGATGATCGAGTGTTCTGCGCTAGATCATGTAGCTATTGTCTGTATGATTATTTAAGCCGTGTAACCGCATCGGTACATATATTTCGGAGAAAAGAAATTATATTTTGGGAGCCCAGTCTAGAGTTAAAACCAGTCAAGGATATTGACTGGATTATTGCATCATGAATAATGGATGTTATGTAAACACATACACTGCCATTCAAAAACACGGACAATTTTAATTAGGATGCTTTTTAAATTGTAATTTAAACAGCCCATTCCTAGCTCAGAGGAAAGAAAAATGTTTTATTTCTCATAATTGTAGCATTATATCTCTCAATTAGGACTTTAGATCCTATAATTGAGACTTGCATTATTATCTAAATCTTATTTATAACAATTGCAACTTGTGACTTTACATATCACAATTGCGACTTAAACTTCACACGAACTGACTTCATATCTCACAATCCCAAAAATAATTTTATTGCTCTTAATTGGGACTTTATATCTCACACTCACAATTTTATCCCGTAACATGGCTTATTAACTGGCAATATGACTTTGCGTATCTCAAAATCGCAAATTTTAAATTGTCTTTATCTTACAATCACACTATTATCTCACATAATGACTCTATAACTCACAATTATAACTTAATTTCTCCTAATTGTTACTTTTTATTTCATGATTTTGCCAATATGAGATACAAATGTGATTTAATCTCACACAGTGTGACTATAGCTTGCAATGACTAGATCTCACAATTGTAACTATTTCATAATTTAAAACTTAAACTTTATTGTTCTTAACTGGGACTTACATCTCATAATTAAAATCTCATCTAAATCTTATTTCTTACAATTGCAACTTTATTTCTCATAATTGTGATTTTATAACTGACAATGAGTTTAAATCTGATAATTATTAGCTATTTCATATTTTAAAACTTCATATTACAATTAGCTTTAATGCTGTTACTTTGTAACTTTACTTTATAACTTTATATGTGACCCTGGACCACAAAAACAGTCATAAGAGTAATTTTTTATTTTTATTTTTTAATTGAATAAATAAGCTTTCCATTGATGTATGATTTGTTAGGATAGGACAATATTTGGCCGAGATACAACTATTTGAAAATCTGGAATCTGAGGGTGCAAAAAAATCTAAATACTGAGAAAATCGCCTTTAAAGTTGTCCAAATGAAGTTCTTAGCAATGCATTTTACTAATCAAAAATTAAGTTTTGATATTTTTATGGTAGGAAATTTACAAAATATCTTCATGGAACATGATCTTTACTTAATATCCTAATGATTTTTGGCATAAAAGAAAAATTGGTCATTTTGACCCATACAATGTATTTTTGGCTATTGCTACATTGCTACTTATGTGCTACTTTACTTTTACATTTACTTTTAGTCATTTAGCAGACGCTTTTATCCAAAGCGACTTACAAATGAGGACAACAGAAACAATCAATTGTAGTATTAAAACAACTAAAACTAATCCAATACTAAAAGCTAAAACTTTATAAATAGTATATATACACACACATTTAAAAAAAAAATTAAATAAAAATGAGAACTGCATATGACAAAATTTCTAAACTTAACATTTAAATAAAGATACAAACAATTCAAAATATTAAGAGAACAAAAGGTATAAGTGTAATAATGATTTTAACATAAAACTAAGCTACTTAAGACTGGTTTTGTGCTTCAGGGTCACATATGTTATAATTGAGAAGTATCATATCTAAATCTTATTTCTCATAATTGTAGTATTATATCTCTCAATAATGACTTTATCTCATAATCTTATTTCTCACAATTGCAAATTTACTTCTCATAATTGTGACATTATATCTTCTATACAATTTTTCCTTTATGTCTCACTGTTATGATTTAAATCTCACACAATGTGATTTTTTTAACTCACAATATGATCTCTCACAAATATAACTATTTCATATTTTAAAACTTTGTTGCTCTTAATTGGAACTTTATATCTCACAACCAGGACGTATATTATTTCTCACAATTGAAACAGACTGTACAAACCACAACTTTATCTCACATAACGTGAGTTTATAACTCACAATATGTTTTTAAATATCGTAACTGTAAGTTTATTTCATGTTTTAACATTTAATGTCACAGTTTTTATTTCTTTTTTATTTCTTTTTTTTACACTCTGAGGTGGAAACAACTTCCATACTTGTATGCGGGCCACTTGTTGGCTGTTTTTACTTACTTATCCAGTCCAACTTATCCATTTCAAAATGCTTTTTAATAAAAAGCAGGCTAGCTTATGAAATTTAAGGAGTTGTTGTGCTCATGGGGCCATTTTCCTTTCCAAAAAAAAAAAAAATGCAATTAAAACAGGTTCATTGAAATTCACACATAGGCACAATTTATATTTGTCCACAGAACTAGCATAAGCATAAGCTGTTCTTAAGACCACAAGAAACCTCAATTTAGTCAAGCATGTCCCAAATTTTGTCAGGTAGAGCAAGCTAAGAAGTACAATACAGCTGGTCTATGTGGGTTAACCTCACAATTCTAATGTCCTGGAGGCGCACTGACTCCAACACTGTAATTCTTTGTGGTAATGATAGGGTGGGTGTTCTGGGTCTCCGACAGTGGCTTGATGATCGTTCTGGAACTGTTTCTGGCTGAGTGCATTCGGCTGTGCCAAGCGTGATTTATTTCTTCCCACAGAATACAGAGAAATCCAAGCGATTATGTCCACGTATCTCACATTCGGCTCCAGATTTACGAGTTTGTGCCCGGTGTCGCGCTGATGCAGGCTCAATGAGAACATTAAAGCAGAATAACGACGAGCATCCACCTGCTTCAATGTTCACATGTGTATATGCTGTTACGCTTGTATCCAAAAGTGGCTGTAAACAGATCAAAATAGAGCGCCGGCTGAAAATCAGGAGTTTGTTGGATCAACCGGCTGGATAGATTGAGTGTGTAAAAAAAGTTTTGTCAGGTAGTCTAAAAGATTTGATAAGGTATATACCTATATTTTATAGACAATATTATATCATTTTGCGCATATATATATATATATATATATATATATATAGATATATATATATATATAT
>CM077249.1:26366793-26561793 GCA_039654775.1 Spinibarbus caldwelli
TAGATAGATAGATAGATAGATAGATAGATAGATAGATAGTTTATAGACTCATAGAATGACAGAACGATAGATAGAACAATCTATATATAGAACGATAGAGCGATCGATAGAATGATAGAATGATAGAACGATAGATAGAAAGATAGATAGATAGATAGATAGACAGACTTATAGAACGATAGATAGAACGATAGATAGAACGATAGAGCGATCGATAGAATGATAAATAGATAGATAGATAGATAGATAGATAGATAGATAGATAGATAGATAGATAGATAGATAGATAGATAGATAGATAGATAGCATTTTCTGCATCCTACATTTGTTGATGGAACGCCAAGGTAAAATCTGCAGCACCAGATTAAATACATCTGGTAAAAACACCCACGATTACTTTAACACCAAAAGTGTGAATGCGCAATATGTGCAGAATACAAGAATAAAATATGCTGCAGATATTTAGAGGCAGCATTTCTGGTAAAAGACTCTCTTAAGCGTGTGATTATTTTGCACTTTCATTTGCAATTTTGGCTCTGGAAGAAAGGAAACCAAACACTGGATTACACCAGTCGAGTGTGACGGGAAAAACACCCTCGAGGAGATTACATTAAATCAATCCGTTTTTCTCTGCATGCTTTAGTTCTCTTGCCTTGCTGGTGTGAAAAGCCACTGTTAACATTCAATTAGCCAGCTACGCAGCGCTGTTCGGCAAGGCTGAGCGCGATGAGCCAAGAGTTTGGGGTCAGATGTCATCCCTATTGGACTGAGAGCTATATTTATCATCCACCCTCCTAGACCACGCAGCCTTGGCAACTAAGCCTCATGTTTCTTGTCTACCGCACAAATCATGAATTAACCATTTCAGAACATCTACAATACAGTAAGATACCAAACATCAGAATAGAAACGCACACAAGATATCCTGCTTTGATCAACAGGAACATCTCAGCGGCATTTGCAAATACATATTCATTGAAATAAGATTGAGATATGTCAGACGATCCCTAATCAATGAAACTATGATGAGTTGATAACAGTTTAGATGAGTGGTTTCCAATTGGTTTTGCTTCAGGACCAAGACTTTACATTTTATGCTGTTCAAAGATCAGTAACAGTTTTCTGTTTTGGTTTTTGAAGAAATTTATGTTTTAATTTAGCAAGGATGCTGAATAATCCATCCATCCCTCCATTCATGGATTAAATGGATCAAACTGACAGTAAAGACATTTATAATGTTACAAAAGATTTCTATTTCAAATAAATGCTATTCTTTTGAACTTTCTATTCATCCAAAAATTCTGAAAAATTAATCACATAAATATTAAGCACTGTTTTCAACATAGATAATAATAATAATAATAATAACAATAAATAATCAATTCTGACCAAGATCTCGATTAACTTGAGAGAATAAAGGTGCGTTCACGCCATATAGGAATTCCCGTAATTACGAGATTCCAACTTGTAAAAAGCGTTCACGTCCTTGTAGAACTCGTAATTACAACTTGTGAACTGGGAGTTTTCTGAGAGCTACAACTTGTACCACGTGACCGCTGTACCACCTGACCACCGCAGTCTCTGTTTAGGTGTTGATAGTGTTGCCATAGAAAAGCATAATTCCAAGTCTGAGGACGTGAACAGCTCCGAGTAGAATGTCACGTGTTGTCATCTCAAAATTACGATATGGCGTGAAGGCAGCATAAATTCTCTCAAGATGGCGCCGCACACGGCAGTCATGGTGCTTCGCTCTCCAGTTGTTTTAGTGTTTTTGTTAGTTTTTCCTGTTTTTTGTTTCTCAAACACGATCAGTTTTACCAGGGAAGAACTGCTGAACATTCGGCAGAACACACCACAAAATCTCCTACCAGTTTTTCGATTATTCGGATGTTTTGCTGGACATAGTAGTCGGCGGAGCCATAGACATCATAAATACCTAGACGCCTCATTGGCCGCTCGACCGCACGTCAACATCGCCGCCATATTGGTCCGGGCAACTCTTCATAACTCTCATATCGGGACATGAGAAAAGATACCGGACTCGTCGGCAGCTTGGCGATCTACAGACCGTCCCACAGTAATAAAAACAGATCTCGGGGTATTATCTTTCACAGGTAAGAATGAACAGTTGTTTTTGGTTGTTTTTTGGTCATTTTTAACATTATGTTGACAGCTTAATTAGCCACCAGTGTCAGACTATTAATAGCTAGTGATATCGCTAGTTAGCAGAGACTTTATAAGAAATGAAAGTTTAAATGAATTCTTATTAAGTTTTAACTTATATTGTAGTTTATATCGTAAAGTAAATTGTGCTATGAGCACAATATGTACAGTGAGCACTTTGACAAGACAATGTCAGACTGTCAAGATAGGGATGGAGCTAAAGCATCTCTCTTTAATTTCACTACTCATTTACAAAAAGTAAGTTTATCATAACTAGATTATAAGGATTTGATAGCTTATCATCAAACTGTGTACTGACTAATATATATATATATATATATATATATTTTTTTTTTTTTTTTTTTCCCCTTTTTAGCCAATTGCAAACAGGACAACACAAGCCTCAAAGAAAGCTGAAGAAAGCCTGTTCTCTGCATTTCCAAGAGACTATACCTCCACAGCCTTGTATTTGTACTAGTTAAAGCCCAGAACTTCCCCGAATGAATGGCCAGAATGACCCTGATCATATTCAAACCACGCTCTCTCTCTGTCTCTCAATCTCTGCCAGGGTCAGATATTAACTTTTCTATTGTGGGGTAATATTTGCCCCCGGAATAGACTTCCAGGAGCATTGTTTACCTTTGTAAGGGCAATTTTTATAACAATATAATTTAATATACTTACCTTATTAAATGTTTCTGTCGTTTTTGTCAAATATTTAAAATTAACCAGTTTCTTCAGTCATACACAATACTATAGACTGCATTTAAAATTATTTACACAGGCTGTTTAATGCTGATCACTTGTACTGCATGTGTATTTACCAGTGCTGTCAAACGATTAATCGCGATTAATCACATCCAAAATAAAAGTTTTTGTTTACATAATATATGAGTGTGTACTGTGTATATTTATTATGTATATATAAACACAAACACATGCATGTATATATTTAAGAAAAAATATGTTATGTTTATACATTTAAAATATTTATATATGATATAATATAATATAATATAAAATATAAGAATATAAATATATACATGTATGTACATGTAAATATTTTCAAAATATATACTGTATGTGTGTATTTAATATATACATAAATAAACAGTACACATACATATATTATGTAAACAAAAACTTTTATTTTGGATGCGATTAATCGTGATTAATCGTTTGACAGCACTAGTATTTACACAAAAACTGTTTAATGTAAATAGCCTAGAAATGAAAAACACAGGAACTTATTAGTGAGTGAAGCTGCAATATCATGACAAAATCATTGTTGATTATTGCTCTTGATGTTGTAATAATGATTATTAATTTTGATTAATAGAAAGTTTTTTTGGATGGGGAGCATGTCATATTTTGGTTTGTGTTAAACATAACTATACTTTGACATTTGTACAATGTAAACTGCACACACTCACAACCCAAACATTCCTATGCAGTAGCATATTGAAAAATAAACAACTGTTTCCAAATTTGTGTTTTCTGCATGGGTGTGTGTAATTTGCATTGTAGAGCAAAGTTGTTTACCACAGACCTTGTTTTACTCATTAATTGAAAAACCCCATTATAAAATATAGGAAAATCTTGAGGGAAGCAGTGGAGAATTAGTCTTTATTAGTCAGGTTTTGACGTCACAACTAAACCACTCTATTCTCAGAGAAAGCTAGAACTGAAAACTGAAATAAAATGTGTACCTCGAGCTGAGATTGATTCAGAGGATTTTATATTTTATTTTTTACTCAAGGAAGACATTAATTAAACACAATTTGGAATTGACGGCCATAATTTTTTGCTTGTCTTTAGTTGTGTCTTACTTTGTTTAATAATTATTACACAAATACTATTATAAAACTGTACTTTTCACTATCATTTAATTTACTTTATCATTTACTATTAATTTATTCTTCATTATTGTCTATTCTGTATTATTCCACCCTTGATATTACATATTCTACTTGCTATTATTTATCTGTTTTTATTCATTTATTTATTATGGTAAATTATTATTATTATTTATTTGTTATTCATTTATTTATTATGGATTTATTCGATTTTCTCAATGACGGTAAATTATTAGTACTTAAAGATGTATTATTTAAATTTTTCAAAGGGAATGAACTGTGTTCTTTCCTGAGGCACAAGAAAAGCTAAAATGTTGGGGTTGAAAACAGAGAAAGCAATGAAAAAAAATTAATTTAATTTAATGTACATTAAAATTACATGTATATATCACAGTTATAGCCTACTACATTAATATTACAATTGTTAACCAAAAAAAATCAACTAATTCAACAAGAGTAACAAGTGGTAGCTTTCACAATTTCTTACGAAAATTAACAATTTTCCAAGCCTAACTAAATAACTGGAGACAGAGTTATTTTTAACTCCATGTAGATCACAAACCACTGAAATTGATTGATAAATGTAAACGTTATCGTGGTTTTATCCATAAAAAACCGCAGCTCCCCTGTTTACCTTTGTTTTTAAGGCAGTCTTGCCCGGACAAACATGGTGGACTCATTGACGTATCGCAGCAATGGCTCAAAGCGGCCAATGAGACGTCTAGGTATTTATTATGTCTATGGGTGGAGCAGCGGTGCTGATCAAACGCAGGACCCGCAGATAGGGAAGCGAGCCGGTGCGCTCGTGAAGCTCAGACAGCGCGGATTTCGAATGCCGTTGCCTAGCATCCATCTGGCGAATCTCCGCTCTCTACCCAACAAAACGGACAAACTCCTTCTGCTCTCCTGGACAAATATGGATTTTTCAAACTCTGCTACTTTGTGTTTCACGGAAACCTGGCTGAATGAAGCCATTCCGGACAGCACACTTCAACTGCCGAGCTTTCAGCTGTTTAGAGCAGATCGCGACGCAGAATCAATGGGGAAATCGCGTGGCGGTGGGACATGCATCTACATCAATGAGAGTTGGTGTACAGATGTAAGAGTGTTAAAGAAGATGTGCTGTTCCGATCTGGAAGTGCTCTTCATTAACTGTAAGCCTTTCTATTCGCCATGGGAGTTTTGCTCGTTCATTCTCGTGAGTGTTTACATTCCTCCGCAAGCGCACGTGAGCTCAGCTTTACAGAAACTCGCTGATCTGATCACAGAGACAGAACTACAGCACCCGGACTCTGTTTTAATCATTCTAGGGGACTTTAATAAAGCAAATCTCTCCCGTGAACTGCCAAAATACAGACAGCATGTTACATGTCCCACCAGAAAAAGTAATATACTGGACCATTGTTACACCACAATAAAGAATGCATACCACTCCGTCCCACGGGCAGCTTTGGGGCTCTCTGATCACTGCCTGGTTCATCTTATACCAACCTACAGGCAAAAACTTAAATTTGCTAAACCTCCAGTAAAGTCTGTAAAGAGATGGACCAAGGAGACAGAGCGGGTTTTACAAGCCTGTCTCGACCTTACTGATTGGAGTGTTTTTGAAGCGCCTGCCACCAATCTGGATGAGCTCACAGAGACTGTAACTTCATATATCAGTTACTGTGAGGATATATGCATTCCCACCAGGACTTACGGTATGTAACATTCAACAATAATAAGCCATGGTTTACAGCAAAACTCAGACATCTTCGTTAGGCCAAAGAGAACGCCTACAGAAATTGGGACAGAGTCTTGTACAATCAGGCCAGGAACACACTGAATAAGGAGATTAGAGTGGCTAAAAGGACCTACGCTAAAAAGCTGGAAGATCAGTTCACTTCCAATGACTCCACTTCAGTGTGGAAAGGCCTGAAAGCCATCACCAAGTACAGGACACCATCCCCCAGCACTGAGGTGAATCAACAACTTGTTGAAGACCTGAATGAGTTTTTTGAAACCCCCCACACCCATCGTGACCATCTCTCTACACAACCGTTAACACCTCCAACAACCCCCCTCTCCCCCACTCCTGTACTTCAGATCAGTGAAGATGTGCAGCAGGTCTTCAGGAGGAACAAAAGAAGAAAGGCACCAGGCCCAGATGGTGTTACACCAGCCTGCTTGAAAACCTGTGCTGACCAGCTGGCTCCCATCTTTTCACAGATCTTAAATAGATCTCTGGAGTTGTGTGAAGTCCTTTCCTGCTTCAAACGCTCCACCATCATCCCTGTTCCAAAGAAACCCAAGATAACAGGACTTAATGACTACAGACCTGTGGCTCTAACGTCTGTCGTCATGAAGTCATTTGAAAAACCGGTTCTGGCTTATCTGAATGACGTCACTGGACCCTTACTGGACCCCCTGCAGTTTGCTTGCCGAGCAAACAGGTCCGTGGATGATGTAGTCAACATGGGACTGCATTTCATCCTGCAACACCTGGACAAATCAGAGACTTATGTGAGGATCCTGTTTGTGGACTTTAGTTCGGCCTTCAACACCATCATCCCAACACTCCTCCAGACCAAACAAACCCAGCTCTCTGTCCCTAGCTCTATCTGTCAGTGGATCATCAGCTTTCTGACAGATAAGCAGCAGCTAGTGAGGCTGGGAAAATACTCATCCAGCACCCGTACGATCAGCACTGGAGCTCCTCAGGGCTGTGTTCTCTCCCCACTGCTCTTCTCCCTCTACACCAACGACTGCACCTCTAAGGACCCCTCTGTCAAGCTCCTGAAGTTTGCAGACGACACCACACTCATCGGCCTCATCCAGAACGGTGACGAGTCTGCCTACAGACAGGAGGTTAAAGAGCTGGCTGTCTGGTGCAGTCTAAACAACCTGGAGCTTAATACGCTTAAAACAGTGGAGATGATCGTGGACTTCAGGAGAAACCCCCCTGCACTCTCCCCACTCACCATCATGAACAGCACTGTGACTGCAGTGGAGACATTCAGGTTCCTGGGCACCATCATCTCTCAGGACCTGAATTGGGACACTCACATCGACGCCATTGTAAAAAAAAAAAGCCCAACAAAGGTTGTACTTCCTTCGCCAGCTGAGGAAGTTTAACCTGCTACAGGAGCTGCTGAAACAGTTTTACTCTGCCATCATTGAGTCTGTCCTGTGCACTTCAATAACTGTCTGGTTTGGCTCAGCTACAAAATCAGGGATCAGAAGACTACAGAGAACGGTTCTGACAGCTGAACGGATTATCGATGCCCCCCTGCCCACCCTCCAAGAACTGTATACATCCAGAGTGAGGAAAAGGGCTCAGAAAATCACTCTGGATCCCTCACATCCAAGTCATCCCCTTTTTGAACTTTTGCCATCTGGCCGGCGCTAAAGAGCCCTAATTACCAGGACAGCCAGTTACTACAACTTTTTATCAATTTAAAATAAGCTTGCTGAATAAAAATATTATTTAAAAAAAAAGTACTGACCACAAACTTTTGAGCAGTAGTTTATACTATTACAAAAAATATTAAGCAGCACAACTGTTTCCAACATTGCTAAATAATCAGCATATTAGAATGATTTCTGAAGCATCATGTGATCCTGCTGACTGGAGTAATTGCTGACAAACAATAAGATTCATGATACAGTTTGCAAACATAGTTTGATGACGTACTGTATCTTCTGAGAAGTGTACAACCAGTAGAGATTTCTCTATCCTATAAAGCCACTAATGCACACTAATGTACTGTACACTGTTGTAAAGTGTTATATTTCTGTAGCTATAAAATTGCATGCAATCCCAACCTCTGGTATCTTTACCAAGGGGAATTGATGAGTAAATACAGAGTTTTGCTAGTGTGAATGTTACCTGTAGGACTGCTGACATCTGGGAAGAACTCTTTCTGCTTAGAGATACTGGCAGGTGGAGGAATATGAAGCTCCCTTATCTAATAAGACGAAAGTGATATGCGCTAGAGATACGTATTATTGCCCGAACTGTATGAGGTGTAACAATCCGCCCATGAGCCAAATGATAAGCAGAAGAAGGAAGTTCTCCCTAGTTTTACATATTATGAGATTGAAGGGGATTGTTGAAATCCCACTTTAATAGATCGCAGAAAAGGCGAGGAAGAACTTTGACATATTACTGGTGAGGTTTTGCACGAGCAGAGCTAAAGAAACTTACAATGGGTGAACAGGAAACACTCCAAGACGATCATTGTGATTCATAGACATCTATTTACAGCACATGTTGGCAGTTGGGCCTGCAAAACCGTCTATTGGAGGTCATACGTTCAACTCCCATGAGTGCACAGAAAGAGCTAATTTGCATACAGTGACAAAGTTAAAGTATCTCTCAATGAATGACAGCTTACTTTACATTATAGACAGTTAATTAACAAAAACAAATTCTGTTACTCTAGAACTGGTTATGTTTGTGGTGTGGAAACATATATTGTCTTACCTATTCATCCTTTAGCTACCATTAAAGGTGCAATAACTATTTTTGTTCATGTTTCTTATTCATCTTCCTAAGCAATTAATGCATGGCAATAAAGTTTTTAATTCGTCTTATTGAACTTTTTTTTTATAGATAAGTGTACTTTGTCTCACAGCACTGGCAGATTTTTTTTCAACTTGTTTTTAATTTGTTTATAAGTAAAACAAGTGAAAAATCTGCCAGTGCAGTAAGACAGATGTAGACACAATCTCTAAAAACAAGTTTTAATATCTTACACAGTGTTGCTTCAAGTAAATGTATATTGTTTTAAGGGTTTTTAAATATTTTAACTGATCATTTTTTATGTTATTAAATTTGTTAAAATTTGTTAAAATTTTGTATGTAATTTTTACATCGGTCTTAAAACTTGGATGCAGAATCACAACAAAACATAAAATAACGGAAGGTTTTTAGCTTTGTAAAAACTGTATTTGCATTTTCTTTTTCACGTTTGCCTTTTCATTTTAATATCGGCAGTCTTACCTTGAGATTGCAGTGAAAATAATGTCAAATCACCAAATGCATTTAATTTATCAATTTGACAGGGACAATGCATTGTCACAGTGAAAATTAAGATGAAAATTAAATCTTTTCATTTCATTTTCAATTTTGGCATATATTTTGCGTACAGTTGTCTATAATGAATTTGTTAATCTGGTTTTCATTTTCATTTATAATTGAATTGATTTATTAGAAATTGGCAGAAAATACCTGCCAAATAAAATAAAATAAAATACAACTAATAAAAACTTGGGTGCAGAATTACAGAAAAATAAATAAATAAATAAATAAATAAAATGTGCCAAACTCAAAAGAGCCTCTGTGTGATATTCTGGTCAGTAATAATAAAGCTGTTTTAAACTACACACATTTGTTCAAGCATGCAAACCTGAAAAATGTCTTGAGATAAACACATTATATAGACATATATATGGCAACCAGAACAACTGACTCCATGTTATTGAATTATTGAAAATGAATGCACACTACAGCTGTAACGCCCACTCCATTCTGCATCACAGCCACATTAGTATCTCGAGTGCACATTAATTTTCAATAATTCAATGGACTATCCTCAACTACCATTCAAATTTGTCAAAACTAGATCCACATTTGTCTAAACAGTGTTAAAATACATTCTCCCACATTTTCTAAACAACTTTACTAGCAATTTTACTAGTAACTGGGGTGGGGAGTGGCGTCTATCCTCACAGGAAAAGAAATCAGGTATAAACAGGCAACAGCATTCAGTAAATCAAGCCTGGCTTGTCCAGCTGTCTTGAAGCAGAAAACCGTGTAGATGACAAGGCATAATGGAGTCTCTACCTGTGCTTTACCAGTAATCACTCCAGAAAAATCTCTTTCACCTCATAACAGCTTGGATGAATTTTCTTTGTGCACCACTAATCATGAATAATAGATGGCACGCTGCAGATTGCTGAACCATATTTGTGTGGCTTTTAGCCTTGCCCTTCACCGTACCCCTGTTTCAAGAGGGGAAAATGCAACCCAAGACGATGCTGACTTTTTGGCTAACGGCCCGGAGCCGACGGCTGGAGTAACTGCAGCGCCGCTGTCGGACGTCTCTGACAACCTATTTGGAGCAAAGGTCAATTTACAAATGTTACGAAGAACAACACAACACGCGCAACATGATGCTAAGGTTGATTCAATGTTTCATTTACGTGTCACGTTAGACATTTAGCCACCTGACGGGTGCAACGGGGCGATCAGATGTAATGCAGATGATACCGGATGGGCCTCTGCACTGGTGTCAAAGCGGATTCAATAGCAATTCACACTTTTATATTGCATACAACGCCTCTGCAAGGATAATAGTGTTTGTTTTAAAATTACTCACCATCATGTCTTCATCAAACTTGTATGACTTTCTTCCTTCTGCAGAACACAGAAGATGACATTTTGAAGAATGCTAGGAACCAAACAACATTGGAGCCTATTGACAAAATGTTAAACAGAAGAAAGTAAGTCATGCAGGGTTGAAAAAGTATTACTTTTTACTAGTTTTCATTACTTTGTAATTATTTAGAAGTATTTTTGTGATTTATTGTGAGGTTTGCATTTACAAGCTATTTTAATGTTCGATAAAACACCACAGTTACTTGCATGAAGAGGGTTTTGGACACTATATTGTCATTAAAAGGTCCATCAAATGCTGTAAAATTTCTTTTCCTTCCACTAATCAAAATGTATTTACTTTCTGAGATATATGTTATGTCAAAACAGAATAATAGGAATAATGTTTGTGATGATCACATACTTTTTATGTGTATTGTTACTTAAAACCATAAGAAACTTGAAATAAAATTAATATTTAACAGAAATAAAATATATATTATAAAACGAATAGTTCTGGTCCTTGTTTCTGATTGGTTGAGCTGCGTTCTAAGCTGATGTAAATTACTCTACAAAACTACACTTTTGTTTACGTCTGTGTGTTCCTTGTCAACCACTTTATTGTAACCACAACCGTTTTTTGAGAAACTACATTGTTTGGCGGAAGAATAATGTTTTTATTAATATCATTACACATTACTTGCTCTGTTTTATTTCGTGAAACCTTACTATGTATATGGAATAACCATTTTATAAAAGCATTAAGCTCCGTGAAGCCATGGTTTACAGTGAATTTATAACAGCTAAGGGGGTTTTAGGCACTCCGCTTCACATCGTGCCTAACAACGCCCCTTAGCTGTTATAAATTCACTGTAAACCACGGCTTCTTGGGGCTTATTGCTTTATTAGTTTAACTTGACACTAAAATAATAGTAAAATAACTAAAATTGAAATAAAAAAATGATAAAAATATATAGAAATATTTTCTTTTTCATTTTAGTTTTATTAATTTTGTCGTGTTCAAACATTCACTGATGGTCAAGAAGGGAACACGATGCATTAAGAGCCGGGGGGTGAAAACTTTTGAACAGGATGAATAAGTCTAATTTTTTTTTTATTTTGTAGAAATATGTGTGTGTGTATATATATATATATATATATATATATATATATATATATATATATACACACACACACACATATACACACATACACACACACACACACACACACATATATATATATATATATATATATATATATATATATATATTATATATACACACACACACACTAAATAACACTTTCTGGTGTCTGAGTCTCATAATTGATCCCATTCATTTTCTTTTTCAAACCCATAAATGTTCTCTATAAAATTTAGCCATGGAAATGAGCATTTTTACTATTTTTAGCACTATAAGCCATTATGTACGTCATTGAGGTAGGAGCTCTTTTAAACAGGGTGTAAAGAGTTCAGACAGGACAAAACTATACATCAATGTCAAAACCGCGCTAGTGCCCGTGATGGCCAACAATCAGCCATCAGGACAAACCTCGGAATCCATCACTAAGAGCAAAACACAATATGAAAGATATACGGATTACCGGATCACAGCAGAATTCTAAAAATCCTCAGAATTCCATTCACATCAATAAAGTTCTGGCATTCTATGTACAGTATAGTCTGGAAAGTTTACCAACAACCTTTTCTTATGCTTCGTTATTCAACAGCATACTAACACTGTAAAGCTATACTGTCTCATATATGATATGTGAATTTCTAAAGCCTATAATTTATCAACATGATCAAAACTGTGCTAAACAACTTGTTGTACATAATCTTCTGTACTCCTTTTGTAATTTGATTGATAGCTTGATTGATTGATAGCTTGTATATCGTTTCAAGATGAACATTTACTGGACAGAAGCAACTTAGGTTTACTTGATTATCCATACATCATCTTTTAGAAAATAAAATGTGTTTAAATGCAAGTATCAAATATGACACATCAGGCTTTCGAGGAAGGTTTATTTGTTCATCTCTCAGTCATTATATTGCATCCCATTTTGCTCCTCACTATTAAAACTACAGAGCTTTGATTATAAAACTAAGCATTTAAATATCATCTTACTTATTAGAAGACATAAAGTTACAACTGATATTAATATGCATCTTATTTAAGTAGCCGGCTATACTGTTGTTGATTTATAAAAGCCATCAGAATTTAATCTTACTTTTTGATCAAATAAATATCAGCAACTGCACCAAATCACATATTTTTGCTCAGTTAGTGCGTCTGAATAAAACTGGGGTGTTGTCTTCCATCAAATATCATACCCAACAAAAAACACATACGCAAACTATTTTGGGGTAAAATAAAATAAAATAAAGATTTATTTCATATGTCAGGCTTTACAGGGTTAAAAAACAGTTTGAGCTTCTTGTCCTAGTCTATTTGTCATCTCTTGAATCTCTACAGAACTGAGCAAATCCAGTCCATCCCTGAGACTGTAATTATTCAGCGGTGAGGGGTGTTTGCCCTGAACATTTCTGTCCACTTTCTGTCTCTCCGATGGTCTTGGAAGTCTCCCCTGGCTGTGACTGACCTCTGTCTGTCAATAAAAGACCGCTAAACGGCTGTATGTGGAGACGAGCGCTGAAATCATTATCTGAGCTCAATCAGGCCCGGAAGCCATCGCACCTACCGCAGAGGACAGCAGAGAAAGAGCACCAGAGAGCAGAAACGAGAGAGAAATGATCGCAGACTGTTGCGAGAAACAAAGGCGGTGCTAAAGAAGAAGGGAAATAAATCCTGAAGAGCTATGGCAGGTGATTACAATGGCAATTCCAACTTTTTTTTTTTTTACTTTGCCTATATGAAAATGTGAACGGTGCCAATGCTGAGGGGGGAAAACAACATCTTCTTAATCAATATTTGTGTGTGGTTTTGTTATAAAAAATATTGGAACATCCTTAAAAGAACATAAATATATTTTGTACAATTTTAAGACTTGATTTCAGAGGATATATCATATTAATATTAAAAGTTTAAATATCTTTAATTGTTTTTAGTGCTAACCTACCAAAAAAATCACTAAATAATTTATGCAAAACAAATCACAATTTTGCATCTCAAATAAATTGATCTTTGATGTTCAGATATGTTTTACTGGAAAACAAGACAATATCCTGATTAAGAAAATATAAATGAACAGAAAAAGTGTTGGGTGAGTCATGCATTAAAAGTTTGAGAAAGTTTGAGAAAGAATAATAATGACCACTACTTAGCTGGCATTAAGCAGAAAAAGAAAATCTTCTCAAAGTTTTCCCTTATGAATGAGCTAATGGGCATGGAAGGATCAGATGAGGGAGATTGTGGTTCAGAGGAAGGAAGAGTGGAAAATAAGTTGATGTTCAAAAGTGCTTCAGTGATCGTGCTAATAGGAAGAATAGGCTAGTAAAAGAGAAAGTCAGAGGTGCCGTATGCAGCTGCCTGTCTGATGCATCTCTAGTCCTCTGGGTGACGCACATGTGATCGGAGCAAAGTAACCACACGCTTAATACTTCAGGAGAAAGTGTTCTTCTACACCTGCATAGAAGTACCAAAGCCCACCATGGATTTACTGCAGATGATCCAATGGTAATTCCTAGGCTTTTGCACACTATGATGAAGGTAATATCAGATATTCTTTAAAGCAACCTCGGTAGTACCATGGTATATGAAAATGATAATCACACTGTTCAGCGGTGAGAGGAGAAGCACGTGTCACTTATCAAACCGTGCACTCAGATCTATTTCATTTTTGCATCCGGTAATTTTGCTTTAAAAGCTGCTTCCCAAGCTGTGTTTTTGCTATATTTACAAATGGCAATGTGGCAAGAGAAACAATTATATGCTACTTCACCACAGTTTTTCCCACTCATTTCATGGATTGAAATCATAATGTCCAATTAACAACCACATCCTTTTTCCCCAAACAACTTCAGTATGACTTAATAAGCTATGTATCAACAAAACTGTTTGTTTATATTCATTAAAACAGATCATGTTAATGCAGTCGTGCAGAAAAGTATATTTGAAACGCATCATCAGAAATATGTAATATTTAAATAAAATAAAATAAAATAATAAAAAGAAATAAAATAAAATATAAAATAATAAAATAAAATGCATTTTTTTTACATTTTCTGCAAAAGTGTTATTTTACCATCAACATCAACAAAATTTTATTTTTATATTTTCATTATTATTTTAAATTATTTAAATTATTTTAAGTTATTTTAGTACATCAGTCAGAAAATCAATGAGAAATGTTGAGAAACTAGCTGAAAAAGTTTTCTTCTATTTTATTTTATTTGAATTAATGTTTATTTTATTTCAAGTGACAAAAATGTTTTTTTTTATAGCTTTAGTTTTACTTTAGGTTTTAGTTAACTATAATAACCCTGCATACTATCAGGCATCATGGGAGTGTTCTTGACATAAACAATGTTTCAAAAGTTAAATATCCTGCCTCATCTGACACCCGGCTGCATCCGAAATCGCATAATTCCCTACTATATAGTAGGTGAAAAAAGTTTACAAGAGTAGTATGTCCTACTATTTTCGCTGAGATTCTGAAGTGTGCATATGATGGACACTTTATTTTAAAAATAAAAATAAAAATAAAATAAAATAATAAAGAATTAATAAATTACAAAATACAAAAATAAATTACAAAATGTACAAAATAAATTTCAAAATGTAAAAAAAAAAAAAAATGGACTATTGAAAAAATTAGATTATATATGCTTTGAAATGTAATGTCCTGGTCCAAAAAAAGCAGGGTTCAAAACCAACAGTCACCCAGAGAAACAAAATTATGGCTATGGTGCATAGATAAAAGCTGGCCATTAACTTTATTAGGAACTCAAATATATGCAAAGATTGCAAAAAGTCCAATGTCATAGGGACAAAAATTAGTTTCAAAGCCAGTAAGAAATATTTATGGCCAGTAAAATTTTACAATTTATTTGCAATTAGTCGGTTTGGCAAAATGTTCATTTGTAGTGACTTTGCCAGTGTGTTGCTGTTGTTTTTCTGCCCGTATTTTCACAAACAAGGAAGGTCAAATGAACTGTGAAGCACATTTGTTATAAAGACACTGAGATAGAAAGTCAATACGACAACAACAGCGAGGTTACAACAGGACAACATACTCACAGACAACCAATCTGGAAAAACGTATACTTTGGCTCCAGATATCAACAAATTACAGCTACATTGTTTCACCAGAGCGCTTCAGACGGGAAGAAGATGTGGATACGGTTATAAGGAGATGTCAGAATCTGAAAAACAGGTTTTTGACTGGTTTTCGTGCATTATGTGATCGGGCAGATTAGACTCCGGCTGGGACGACTGCAGCAGAGAGAGGCGTCAAACGCGCCTGAGAAAGTGAGAAACGAGAGTTCTGCTCTGAAACCTAATCTCTTCACAGGGAGAACAACAGAAATTAAAGCTATTTATAGACACTGGGTTTATTTAGCTCCTTCTGTGGTCACAACATCAATACACCATCAGGGAATACACCATCAGAAAAGGACTGGAGAATCACCCAAGGGGTCATTATTTTTGGATTCTGTGTGCATTAAATAGTAACTTACTATAAAAGCTTTGGGGCCAGATTCAGTCGCCTGTTTCTGATCTCTGCTCGCCGTCCACCTATTGAGACATTTGACAGAGCACAAATTAGGATCCATCTGCCGTTTCACATTCTTTCCTTTTTTATCAAAGCTTTGAAGCTAAACAAACAGAACTAATCATAGGCTTGACTTCCAGCAGACCTCCATAAATGGAAAGCCGACGCTGATGCTGCCAGTGTGCTGAAAGGCCTTGTCCGCGAGATATATACGCGGCATCCACAGGTTAAATGGACCACCCGCTCACAAATATCGTCAGTGTAGAAAACAGAGAGTACAAAGCTGTGGTTTATTCCTGTACAGAAAAAAGGCCTCAGAAACAGCAGAAAAGTGCTCTTCGATAAAACCAGGATTTTATTATGCAATCTAAAAACATCAAGTCTGTGATTTATAACTACTAGGTCATGGAAATATGGAATCACAGTATAAATGATAGAGTGAAAATCTAAATGACAACACGCACCTGCTGTTTTACCATAAAAAAAGTTAACTATAATAACCCCGCATACTATCAGGCATCATGGGAGTGTTCTTGACATAATGTTTCAAAGATTAAAGATCCTGCCTCATCTGACACCCCAGCTGCATCCGAAATCGCATACTTCCCTACTATATAGTAGGCGAAAAACAGAGCATTACAAGAGTATAATGTCCCCAGATGACCTACTGTTTTTGGTGAGATTCTGAAGTGCATACACTCTTAAAAATAAAGGTGCATCAAAAGGTTCTTCACAGCAATAAGTACATACTCAAGAAAATATGTGATTTCGGAATCAGCCCCCATTTAACATCCCAAAATGCACTGCAACAGGCTCAGTGAAAAAACAAAAAAACAAAGCCAATGTGGTGGACAAGATGTTAAGTATTTATAATAAAGAAACTTATATTTCTTTCGGTAGTGAAAGCACTGATAAAACTAAAAATTAAATGATGATCATGATGATAATTTATCCGACTATATGTGTGCTATTGTGCCTTCAGATGAACAACAACCTGTCCTGAGAAACTGAGATTTCTTTGGAATGAAATGCACCAATGAAATATCGACAGTAAGACTGGGAACAAGTATTAGGAAAGTAAATAGGGTCCATTCTGATTTCATGTTGACTAAAGACAGATGAAATATTGAACAATTCTTCCAAAATTTAACAAAGTCAGCCAAGCTGAAAAGATTCCATACCCTGCAGTTTCAGTTTAATAGATGAAAATTAATTCCCTATTCCGTCATCAGACCTCCATCCATCTGAAATATAAGAATGGACATTAATTTAATTGAGTGAAAAAGTGTTTTATTGAAGTGTTTTATTCTTTTATTGAAAATTTGGCCAGAGAAATGCTGAACTAAAAGGAGCTTGAACTCTTAGAGAGAGACAAAAGCCAGTCACCAAACATTTGAAGAAATTTATAATATAAGACGTCTTTAAAAATATTAAAAATCTTCATCCCAGACTTTTGAATGACATGCAAAAGTTTTTATATATACATACACATATATATATATATATATATATATATATATATATATATATATATAAAAAATTTAAACTTTTGCATGTCATTCAAAAGTCTGGGATGAAGATTTTTAATATTTTTAAAGACGTCTTATATTATAAAAAAAAAATATATATATATATATATATATATATATATATATATATATATATATATATATATATATATATATATATATATATATATATATATATATATATATATATAGGAACCTGTGATACTTTTTCCAGGATTATTTGATGAATAAAAATGTCAAAAGAACAGCATTTATTCAAGTCTTTACTATCACTTTTTATCAATTTACCTCATCCATGCTGAATAAAAGTATTCATTTCTTTCAAAAAAGAAAGGAAAATCAATTTACTGACCCCATAATTTTGAACATACTTTTAGTGTAGAGCAGTAAATGCTGCTCTTTTTAACTTTTTATTATCAGAGAATACAAAAATCTGACTGGATTATTACAACTAAAACTTTTTCACAATATTGTAGAGAGACAAACATATTTATTGTTCATTTAACTTCCAAAAAAAAAAAAAAAAATCTACAAAATTAACCACAACTCTAACTCACGACATGGTTTACATATAGTTACTATAAATAAAAATAGATGTGCTAAAAACCTAACCCATCTGCCATTGGTCATACAAACAGATAGTCCCCGCCCCCTACTAGTACTTTACATAGTAACTACAGAAAACATTGTTTGGAAATGATAAGAGAGAAATGATCAATGAGTTCAATAACACACTGAAATCGCACTATTTGAACAGTGGCTTCACAGAAACTCATCAAATGCAAAGCTGCCTCTTGGCTTTTAGCATTACCTCATCAAGTACATGCAATATTTTGTAATGGCTTATTAATGGGAAGTACATTAAAATTGCAAGAGAATGGATTGGGAAATCATGTTCCTCCTTCAGCCCCTGATAGTTGATTGTTTACACCACCTGCCCCAATAAAAAGCTGCACAAACCCAAGATCAGCTTGCTACGGCATCTGCATGATCCATATGCTGTACTTGAGTCTACTCTCAGTGCTTCAGTTTATGAGACAAGAGCGCAAACAGGAGAATCGTATCAAAGTTTCATTTCCAAAGTTTCATTTCTGGAAATCTGTTTCTAGTTCTGGCCATCTGGTATGCAAAGAGAAGGCCAGAAGTACAGGTCACGAGGAACATGTTTATGATTAAATTAAAATTAAAAGGCCTTAATTTAGACAGAACAGACCATGATGTGATTACAGAGTAATCTATTCCACATTTACCTTTCAATTTGCATAGTTTGTGGTGTACATACAAACTAAATACGTTTCTACTTGAACGTACATATACATGTTGTTCATAACACAAAGCTTTCAGTCTATTCTCGTTTATGGAAACCACATAAAAATGATCACAGCCCATGTTCATTCAGGAATCTGACCATTTGTCACATGCAAAGGGTCATATATACATAGAAGTTTTAAAGGTACAGTAGCACAAAAAAGCTGTTTCACAGCGCAGTGTGTGTTTTTGCAAAACACCATGTTTTCCATGGTTGTACAGATTGAACAGATTCAATTAATCCAATTTTAGTATATGCACACACCTTAAAGTATTTTTACACAAAGCTATTGAAAAAAAAAAACACTTTTGATTTAACACACATACACTAGATCAGGGGTGGGGGATGTTAATCCTGGAGGACTACTGTCCTGCAGAGTTGAGCTCCAACCTTGAAAAAAAAAATCCCATCCCCATCCCCTAGATCATTTGTGACAACATGCCCCAGTAGTGAAGTATGTTGTCATACTCTATGGGGTAAGTCGTCACAACAGGAACTTGCCATTATAAAACAGTAAAAATGTAATCAGGTTTTAACAGGTAAAAATGTAAAATGCAAAAAAATAAAAAATAAAAAATAAAAAAAATTATATATATATATATATATATATATATAAACAGAATTTAAGTATTAAAAGTTAGGTTTGTTGAGTCGTTTTGTTCAAAAGCTTTGAAACTTCGAAATTTCCTAACCCTATTAGGATGTATATGAGTTTCTTCATGAGAACAAATTTGGAGAAATTTAGCATTACATCACTTGCTCACCTCTGGATCTACTGCAGTGAATGGGTGCCACCAGAATAAAGGCCCGTTCACACCAAGGACATTAACTATAAAGATAACGATAAAGATATAGTTCTAAAAATCGTTCTCAATATTAAAGAATAGCAGAGTCCACACCACAGCTATAATGATAAGAAACGATACCACTGGAATTTCAGAATGATTTTTTTTTTTTCCAGCTGATGAACAATAAAAACTTTGACACCCAATCAGAATCAATCCTGCTTTAACGAGCATGTGCTGAGAATAAACAGGCGATATTGTTCGATGGTGTGGACACTAATATCGTTATCTTTATAGTTATCGTTCTTGGTGTGAACGGGCCTTAAGAGTCCAAACAGCTGATAAAAACATCACAATAATCCACAAGTAATGTAAGTAATCTACAAGCTGTGTGTTTGTAATAAACAAATCCATCATTAAGAATTTTTAACTTCAAACCCAAATACTGGATGGCTTGAGGGAGAGTAAGTTTTCAGCAAATGTTCATTTTTGGGTGAACTATTCCCTTGAGGTTTAGAGGCAGTAAATAAAAGAAAACTAAATCTGGGAAAAAGGCTTAAAGTGCTACAAAAATGTACAATATGACTGTTTTCAGATATAGAAAGCTACAGTGGGACCAAAATGAAACAGGCTATTGTATCGGTGCATGAATCTGTCAGGTTTCTTCCAGCTCACATGTTGGTTATGTGCAGACAGTCAAGTGTACGCATCAATGCTTTAAATTAAAGCTGGCCGGTAACACAGGAACACAGTCCAGCCCAGTCATACAAGCACTCAAAATAAGAAAGGTTGCATGGCTGCCATTCATCATGATTACTGTCAGATAGAGCTGAGGCTATAAATGAAAGTCTTTTCCAATCAGGCAGAAAGGTGATAATGGTCTCTGGGATGAGGGGAAATGGCAGGGACTTAATTTGACTCCACATTGGAAGCTGTAGAAACGTCTAATTAAAGATCTGTGGACTGCACACATGCGACCAGAGCTCAACGTGCCCGTTAGTCTCAGCTCTTAAGTATTATTAGCGTGTTAGACCTCTGAAAAATGAACGGTTTAAACTCAGATAATCCATGTTCCTATGCAAAAAAAAAAAAAAAAACCAAAAAAAAAACAACATGATGTCTGCTCTTTCTGGAACATAATGAGAGCTCTTGGGATAAAATGATAAAGTGCACCCTGTTTTAAAGCTGATGAAGTGAACATGTAGAAGCACTTTGTCTCTTTTCTAATACCCTGTAGCTCATGAGACCTAAATATAGCAAATATATAAATGTCTCAAGGTATATTTAATTCATAACACATTGTTGCATAATCAGGTCAACACTAATAACTCTGTCCCCAAAATTATGGCTGTTGGTGTTATAGAGGAGACCAGATTGGTTATCACACTTCTTACTCTAGTGAATATTTCTTAGGGTGGGATAATTCTTCAATGTCTTTTTTTTTTCTTTTTTTTTTTACAGAAAAAGTTCAGTTTTAGTTCAGTTTCAGTTTAATTTACAGTTCATTTGATACACAGATATTTTTCTTCACTCAATGGGGTGCATTGTCATTAAACAGCCTGTTGTAAAGTTTTCAGCAAAATTAAACAAAATAATTATAAAACAAAACTGTAAAAATGACATGATCAGTAAGTTGTCAACAGGTTTTTCCACTACTTTAACTCATTAAATCAATTCAAACTATTTCAATTTCATTCTACAAGTTATATGTTTTAATTAGATTTTTTATTTATTTATTTTTTTTTTTTCAGTCTGATGTCATTTAAGTTGAAATGCAGCAACTGAACTTAAGTTTTTAAGTTTAAGTAGGTGGTTTTTTTTTTTCAGTGAAAGCAATTAAACAGCAAAAATGTGAAATTTATTAAAATATCAAACTCTTTTGGTCAGCAGAAATTGTCATTAATGTATTATAATTCAAATTAAAACACAAAATATAAATGTTGAATTTCCCAAACATATTCTTTATAAAAAAAAAAATTTAAAATTTAAAAAAATCGAATTCAGGGTTTTGTACATATTTCAGTCAAAACCTTCCTGAGAGACATGTGACAACTAGCTCTATACTATATAAAAAAATGTTAAAAATATAAGTAAAAAAGAAAGCAATATCTTTCTTACAAAATTATACTGCTTTCTACCATTACTTGTTATTGAAATGCCCAAACGTACATTACAAACCATATTAAAGTAAATGTAAAGGTCCTTCTTTTATAGGTGACATTGAGCTCTGAGTTTTCCCTCCAGAACCGGACAAGTTTAGTGGGCTATAAATCAAAGGCACAATGAACAATGAACAGTTCTCTAGATGATTAAAGTGATTAACTATCAGAGAGAAAATGAATGACTGTGTATATAAGCGCTAACTAGTTAATAATGAGAGAAAAAGTAGGAACAGAAACAGGAGGGGCAGATGAACACTGGGCTTGCTAATAGACCAGACTAGATTAGACTGGACTGGACTTTATAAAAATAAATTTTTAAAAAATAAAATAAATAAAAATTCATATTACTGTATTGGAATAGAATAGAATAGAATAGAATAGAATAGAATAGAATAGAATAGAACAGAGTGTTGCCAGACAGCTAGGGTCTTAAAATGTCCAAAGTGTAACTTTTTTAGTCCTAAAAAATTGGCCCACATAAAGTGATAATTTTTTTTCCAATCCAGCTCTTGACCTAAAATGAATTTGACATCCCCCTACAAAAAGGACAATCCCCCTGGAGTAACCTGGGGTTAAGTGCCTTCCTCAAGGGCACAATGGTGATAATTCATGGGACGCTTCTTGCTCCCAGGGAATGAACAACTTTAAACATGAAACGTATAGGATTTTTAGCTGCGTGATGACAAATTAAAGGGATAGTTCACACAAATTTTGAGGTGTGCTATCCCTTTAAGAGGTTTAAATCTTTAGTTTACATTTCATTTCTGATTCAGAATGGAGTGATTCACTTGTGTCGTGATAATTCATGATGTGTGACAAAAACCATTTTCTACAGAAAAACACAGGAAGTCATCTGCATCTCTCAGTGAGAAGATTATCCGTCATCCGTCATATTCTGTCAAGTGCTCTCACTTGAACCTCATGGTCGGGAAACTGTCACACCACATTTTCAAACCTGAGCACACAAGGCTGAAGTGGATACACACCTTCACAAGGCGCACATGCAGCTTTCGGTGCGTAAATGGATTTGTACTTTCAGGGTCCCACAGGTTTGCTTGCAGCACGGTGCAAAGACGATTGATTCCCTTCCAGCACATTTGAGCGCGAGAGCTTTCCTTCATGCAAATATGCTCAGTGATTCAAAGACATGACCTGAGAAGATCTACAGAATTCTCACCAAACCAACATATCAGAAAAAAAACATAAAATCTCATTCATAGACGTCTGCATTCTAATAAGTATCTTATACATATGAACTATATGGCTCTCAATATCTTGTGATCATTGCAGAACATAAGCATACAGAAAGGAACAATTACAGATTTTATTCTAAAAGCATCATATATTTATCACATTTATGTTTTTTTTAAATAATAATGAAAACCACAAAACTATTATTTAATAAATAATAATATTAATAAATGTATTAAAATTATTTTTGTTATTCTTCTGTTTTGTTATTATTATTATTGCTGTTGTTGTTGTTAATACAGTTTGACTATTATTGTTATTAGATCTATTTTAAATTAAATTTAGAACAAAACAAGTGATTTTTGCAGCTTAGTTTCAATAAACGCTCTAAATAAATGCTACATTTTCTGAGGGTTACTGTATTTCTACTGTACCATATTTTATAGTACGTGACATTTTAAAAATAATAATCAAAATAATAATAAAACTATTATTTACTTAAGAAATAATAACCTAAGTCAATTTATTTTTGTTATTCTTTTTCTTACTATAAAATATTAATATTATTAATAAAAATAGTTTTGGTAGTAGTACTAGTAGTTTTATTTATAAATTAAAATTTAAATTAACCCAAATCAGAATGAGTTATTTTTCAGCTGGAATTCAATAAACGCTCTTTTTAGACCAAAGAGGAAGTTTTGATTGCTGAAAACTGTTTCCACTGAACCATATTTCAAAGTACATCAAACTCTTTTATCATCTCAAAATAATTAAGGTAAATTTGATTATTCATTATATGACCCCTTTAAGTGAAAGTTTGTCATTAGTAATACATATCTGTCAACACAATGACACATTAAGTCTTGCTTGGAAGGCAAGTAGCTCATTAAGAACCAAACATGACAGCAGACTCTATGATGCACATGCAAATTGCTATCAAAGCAACAGCACTCTGCACTAGCTGCTTCCACAGTGCCTGCACTTCAGTCTAGTGCCGCAGTCTTCCCTTTCTCTCAAGCTCCTATGGGAAAGGTGTGGACCTCGCCGAGAGGCACAAGCAAGAGAGGAAATGATGTCAGCTTTGTCATTTTTCTCCATAAAAGCAGTAAATGGGTCAGGCTCATGCACACAGAAGGACCACAGCCAGGGGCCACCTGACTGAACAGCTACAATTATTTTTGGATAGGAAGGAGGTGTAAGTTGGCCAAATCATGTCAGGAGCGCTGGAGAATGGGAGGGAGCGTTTTTGCAACGGCACCACGGAGATGAATTGTGCACAGAGCTATCGTTACTTACGAGCACTTTGATTAAGCAATGCCTCTCGGTATGACAGTTTGAATGGTTTATATACTTGTGATGATTAATCTGGGTCACTGTAACCATAACCAACCTCCACATTCATAGATGTGTCTGATGAGAATTACATGCATGGGTAAAAAAGATAATCATTTTGTAACTTCAAAGAGCTGGATTTCCTGACCGTGAGTTAACCTTCTGAATGATGTGTTATGGGAACCTCTATTTGAGCTTTCGTTCAACCCCAGTATTGCGACACAAAGCTAGTTCTGATGGGAGTGCCTCATGGCTCTGTCCTGGGCCCGCTATTATTATCACTGTCAAATGGATTTCTCCAAATATTCTTCCAAATATCTCCCTCTTCCTGACCACTGACGCTTATCCTAGATTTACTGAACTGCAAGGATAATACATGCTCAACACCTTACTTCCAAGGATATTTGCATTTGTGTCATCACCTCTGCTGTCTCCGCACAATAAATAGGATATTTACACATGACCTTTTGACATTTAATTTTCTGTTCTCATGTATGTGATAACCTGCAACCTCATAGGCAATGTAAAATCAGACCTCTGAAATTTCATTGAATCATTATTCCTTATGTTGCAAAGTTGTTTATCATTTTAAACATCTGAATGAAATGACTAATAATCACCATGGGATACAGCCGAGAGGCTTTTTCACTCTAATCCATCATACGGCACCATATGACTCTCTAGACCTCAACAAATCCCTTTATCTGCAGCCAATCCAGGTGTGATCTCTTTTCCCTGTAAGATTATGAATTGCCTGTTATTGTCTGGACCCTGAGAGCTGTCAGGAAGCCAGCATTAGTGTGAACTACAGCGTTCAATACAAGTCCTTTAAGCTTTGTTCAGACAGGCAGAAAAAAAATCTTCTTTGGAGTGTCTAACTCAAAATCTGATTAGTCTTAAGATAAAAATAAATCAATAAACAAATATTAATGCAAAATACTAATTATATATATATATATATATATATATATATATATATAATAAAAAATGATATAAAAAATATTAACTACACTTAATGACTGCAAATAACAGTGCAGTCCTAAAGATCGGATTTGATGACTAAATTGGATTGGCAGTATGAAAAAAGCCTTAGAGTCTATGAATCACAGAAAAACAGCATAAAATGACATAAGAAATTGCAAAAATATGTCAAGATGGGTGGCTGGAAAACAGATGGACTTGGTGACTTACTCAATTGTGCATTTGTTAGCTTTTGCAAATATACAAACTGTATTATATTTACAGCCATGCAGCCATACACTTTTATCCAGAAACCACACAGATCACAAAGACTGTGCCATTAAAAGCTGACAGTATCTAACCTTGATCACTTCTTCAGCAGTACCTGGAAGTGTGGTGGAATTGGCAGAACATTTGAGACACTGCTTGTGCTTCTAAGAGTGATCTCTACAAGTCAGACAGCCCGAGACACCTGACAAGCACACCGTAATTACAGATGGAAAGACCACAGACAGCTGATGATCTTGGTTTTATTCCAGACCAGAGAAATTCATTTGCAGGGAGGAAGTTGGTTTGCTTTGATTAAGTGGCAGAATAAATTTACTTAAACATCCATCAGTATGTGACATCGCACTAAATTATAAAACACACAATGTGCCAGCTGTCAACGAAAAGGTCAACAGACTCATTTCTGGAGGAATTAAGTTAAAGGTAGAGTTCAGCCAAAAATGAAAATTGTCATCATTTACTCATCCTCATATCGATCCAAACCCTTTCTTTTTTCTGCAAAACACAAAAGCGGATGTTAAGCAGAATACTGAAAGCAAATGCAGAAGAATACTGTCAAAAAGCAACATTAAATTACCTTAAGTAGTTCATACAAGTTTGCACTATATTCCAAGACTTCAAGCCATATTTGTGTGAGGAAGGAACCCAAAAGTCATTATTTGCTTCAAATCTTCCCTTGCACTGAACTTCTCAAATCTCATTTGCATTTCCGCATATTCAATGCATGACATGTGAAAATCAGTTCAGTTTGGCATTACTGACATCAAATCACACTTTGACATTTCATAAATATTAATTAAATATACAAATCTTTAAATATAAACTAAAGTGAATGAGATTAAAGAAAAAACAGTTTTGGAACAACATGAGGGTGAAAACTAAATTTATTTTACTCCCCGTCTACTCAATGTTTTTCTCCCGTCTAGTCAATGTTTTTCTCCCATAAAAATCATCTTGAATAAACAAAATGGCATATTTAATTTCTTCATGTCTTCAAATGGCTTAAATGTAACTCTACACCTATACAACTATATGATGATCTATTACTATGCAAATTACTCTCCGCCTTCACTCAATCGCACCAGCTTTTGCTGCGTTCCATTTACCTTGGAAGTCGGAGCTGGGAATGACGTCACACCCAAGTAAACCGTGTTCCAGTAGAGGAGCCAGAAAACCAAGATGGACGCATCCATTGTTAGCAATACCAGTCGATTAAAAACACATAAAAAGAGGTATTTTGCACAGATAACGCCATAGTATCATGTACACATATAGAGGATGGATAGTATTGTGTGCACCACTGAGTTCATTGAGACACAGACAAACATAAGTGCTAATAAACAATATATTACTACTGTTTCTCTTGTGTTGATGCACTGAGCAGCCATATTGGATTCTTAAGTTGGAGTTGTTGAGATTCCTTCGAGGATTCCAATTTGAGATTCCTTCAGAGGATTCCGAACTCTGACTAGGGAAGGCGTTCCAGTTAAAAGGTCCTACTGGGAACTTGAAATTTCCAAATTCCAAGTACAAATGGAATGCAGTATTAGACCTGCTCCACTTTCACTTTCAGTTAGCAGAAGTAGTAAATGCTACACAATGGTTGTGGCAATTGTAGATTAATGGTTATCGCTGTGTCGTTCATCTTAGTTCATCGCAGCCTCATTCCGTTATAATCAATGAAGCTCTACGCTGCACAACATCGTGTCTACACCTTATTTGTTAAAATGAGAGGATGCACGAACAACCAGAACTCATATTAGACTTAACTTAGATTCTGACTAACTTAAATGCCTCTGATTGGCTGTTGAATTCAAGAAATCAACATACATGTCTGTGATTGGCTATAATACTCAACACTGCAAAAACATGTAAATAGAAACCTTTGACCACATATGAAAAGTCCTGCCGTGCATGTTGATGTTACAAACAGAAAACGGGCGATTTTCAAACCGCGTTTTTGAGACTGCCTTTCAACTGCAGTTTTAAGAAGAAAATTCTCGGCAATGGTGTTGACTGAAGAATTTGCATATGGTTTGTCTTTAAGCATATTAAAAACACAAGACAGACGTGTAAACAACTTCAAAAACTTGATATTCACCACAGGGTTATCTAAGTTTTTAACAAAATGCAAAAATTTACTTTTCTGAAGAAAATGTGAGTACTTATACCTCAAGCAAAACTGCTACAATCCTAGACTGGCGTAACTGTGTGTTGTTATGCGGTTGCTAAGCTGTTCTTGATGTTTTTTGTGTTTTTTATTTGGTTGCTAAGGTGTTCTGGATGGTTGCTAGGATATGGTATGTTCATGACTCACACTCATAAAAGACATCTGACCCATCATGTGAAAACGAGTAGAAATCATAAATCCTTCGTTGAACTGCACCATTTCCACACCTGAATTCAATCTGTTCTCAGGCAGCATTATCTCTTATGCCACAGTCAAATACCCCAGCCAATCACAGCCGACCTTTACACGCCAAAAAAAAAAAAAAAAAAGCATGTGGTTCCCGCTGCCTCCAGCACGAGATGAATTATGTGAACTGAACCAAGACCAGAACCACATTACATCACTAATACATAATTCTGACAGGTCATCAGTCTGAGGAGAAAAAAATAATAATAAAATAAGAGACCCAATCCCATCACACAGCCTGACAGCTTCAATGAAGTGATAAGTTGAGTGGTTTCTGTCACAGCGCTTAATGTGGCTGCTGTGAGGTCTCTTGGGTCTTGCATTGTTCAAGGATGATGCTTTTCCCACAAGACACTTATATAAGCCAACAGCAGATGGTGAGTGTGGACTCTAGAGAGGGACGCTGACGCTCTGGGACAAGTTTTGTCGTCTTGTAAAAGGACAGATTAACGTTACTCCCTAACTGGAAAAAATTTTGAACAGCCCATCACATCTGTTATTGATAAATGATAAAACAAGCAAAGAACATTTACAAGCATACTGTGGTTGCACCATGATGTACATGATGTAGTAGGGCTGAAACTCATTTGAGAGCCAGTTAATCTGTAAATGTTTTTTTTTAAACATTGTATTTGGTAACACTTTATTTTAAGGTGTTCTTGTTACATGTTACATGTACTTACTACTATAATAACAATAAATTATGCATAATTACATGCAAGTAAACCTAAGCCAAAACCTCATCCTAACCCTAACCATATAGTAAGCACATGTCGTTAATTAATATTACTCAGTACTTAAATGTATAATTACACTGTAACAAGGACACCTTAAAATAAAGTGTAACCTTTTATTTCCTATATTTTATTGGAAAAACATGCAATTCCATATCTTCCCTAATGTGTGCTTTGAAAGCTATAAGAAAACAAATGTAAATGTTTAAATGTATATATATATTTATCTATATCTAATCTGTATATTCTGTGCAAAAAAATTATAATGGTTAGAGTCAGAGCTGCAGTGCACATGTTAGGACATAAGAGCTGCTCGCCCACAGGGACCCAGGTTTAAGTTTGACCTGGGTCATGTCCCAATCCCACTCACCTTCTCTCACCCTATTTTCCTATTTTGTCTACACTCCACTTTCCTTAAAATGAAAGGCAAATAGGCTGAAAGGCCAAAAATAAATATTAAATACAGTTATTTATTTTAATACAAGCAAGTATATACATATACATATATACAATAAACATTCAATTTTCAACTGTTTTTAAACTTTTTTTTTAAACTTAAGGTCAACAATTCAATTCTACAGTTACAAACAACTGTTACAGTATATTCATTCCTTTGAATTTCAATTCATTTTAATTCTACTTCCCAAATTTGTATCAAATTCAAATTGCAATTCTGCATTTTGTTTGCCATCTCAATTCGCATTACATTTCCTCTTCATTACAGCACATTTTTAAAAACTCTAAGCAGTCAAGGTAACTCCCTCTGCCTAGATCACCTCGTTTACGAGCAGCTTCTGTAATGTCTTACACTGGGCTACTGTATCCTGCTTTCTCCCAGGTTGTACTAAATAATAACTTAGAGGGTGCATTAAACATTTAACAAAGTATCCAAATGGAATGAAGCAGACATCTTAATTCAGCAGCTCCAAACGCTGCCCTGTCAAGGTCAAAGGAGAGGAAGCGTAAAGTTGGATATTAAGTCCTGGTAATGTGAATTCCACTCAGCTGCCACCACAGACCGACCAATCGAATCTTGCACTCACTGAGAGTTCTTTCTGCACAGTAAGGCTAAAGCAGAGCATTTATCCGGCTCTCTCCAGAGGGAACACGGCCAGTAAACCCAACCCGGAATAAAACATTAATGCATCAGGTGATCTCTGTACTGCATCTTCAGGAACACCCACAAATATATTCATTTATTCAATTCAAACATTCATTAACATGCACGCTGAAGCACCTGATGGAGTTATTTGCCTTTTCATTGCCCGGGATATTCAAACCACAGAAGTGCATAATTATATTTGGAAAATATGATTATAGGGTTTATAATGCCATACTCCTTGTCGCTCTGTTTTTTATGCATATTAACATATAAATTCAAACAGAAAGCACTGAATTTGAAAACTGAACATTACTTTTGCTGTTCCAACATGACTGCATCCAGATTTGATTTGCTTTGGAGACTATACAACGGTCACATAGCCGGGTCTATGTAAAAGTAATTAGTTTGAGGGTGAAATGTCACTGATTAGGTTTTAAAGTTGCTGGATGGCATCACAGACTTATTCTCCAGACACAAACTTGCTTTACATCATTATTCGCTTCAAATCTTTCCTTCTGCTATAGCTCTTAAATCTCATTTGCATTTCTGCATATTCAAACATTCCGGTTACAGTGATTTGACAAATTATTTTTGTTTAGTTTAGTTTTGTTTTCCTCATTTAAAAAAGAAATACAATTGAAATCGGGGGAAAAAAATAAATAAATAAAAAATTCAGAAGAAAAAATTCCTCAGGGGAAAAATAAATATATAAATAAATATATAAATAAATAAATTCCTCAAGCAAAACTGTCTTATTAGGCATACTAGATATTTCCAGGCAGACAAAGCCTGCTTGTCTTTTTAGAGACAAAGTGAGTGGCACTTGCCTAAACATAAAATCCTACTATGCAATCTACAGGCCGTTTTGACCTGCATCATTCGCCAAGAGAAAAATCATAAAATTGAATCACTTAGAAATACAATACTACACCATTCTTCAACAAACCACATAGTTTAAACCAACACACATGACAAATGTGTGACACAGGTTAAATACTTTGTTCAAATAAGCTCTAACTATGAGCAACAGCAACAGTGATTATTATTACTACTAATAAGCACATTGTAGATGGCTTCAAGATGTAATAGTCTGCATCACTGCATATATACAGATAGACTGAAACCATAACCTCTAACATTAATGAGAACCATCTGTTTGGGAGCTGCTCTTCATGAAGTGGGCAAATCTAATAATATATACAGATTATATATTTAGGTGGAAGAGATCATATTATACACACAGTTCAATATGCACACAATTTTATATAAAATATGTAGACTTCTAGATAGCAATAACTCTGCTCAGATATGGTTATCACCGTCTTCCCAAAGATTAATGTATAAAGTGTGCATGTCATTTGATGAAAAACTGCTGAAAACCTGATAGCAGGTAATATATATATGTGTGTGCGATGATCACGTAAACAGGATGATGTATTGCTTGAGAGTGTTAATACGCAGCTCCTGACATTTGCACGATAAGATCAGAATTATGAGTAATATGGTGCTATTTCGCACATTTGCATAATGCACAGGAAGATTGTCATTAACACTAATGTGAATCTGATATCTAAACCTGTCCACTATTGTTACAGACCATCATCATTCGCCCACTGCCCAAGAGCAACAGAAATGTAGTTGCACCAAATTCAAACACAACAAAGCTGTGCATCAGTATCCAATGTATACTGGCTGCAACTAAATATAGGATGTGAAACCATATGCCATATGAAACAATATACATTACAAATATGAGTTTGGGGCATAACCCCCAAATCACTATGATACAAAGTGCAATTGTGACTAACAACATTTTTTTTTTTTTTTTTTTTTTTTGCAATTTTGGTTTTCAGACGGATTTTTCCAGTAGCCTACATTTTCTCCACAGGGATTTCGAAAAACTCTTTAATAAAGAATAAAAAGTCATGAATGAAACTGAAGGCGTGACTCATAAAATTACAAACTCTGATTTAAAGCCAAAATTTGAAACTAAGAAAATGAACCGCAAATTCCATAATTAAATAATTTTGATTGATTTCTGTCATTTTAATATTCGTTTATATATTGAATATTACTCATTGGCTCAACCAGTAGCATTAGTGTTCAGGGAATTGTTCAGATGAATAGATATTGCTGCCAGTTCATTCATAACACTTCAAAAGGTAAGTCAAATCAAGTGTGTTGCATTGTGGGATATGGTATTTCATAGTGTGCTATGGTTATATACTACGCTTTCTGCCAAACATAGTAGTTCATTCAGGCGTTCCATGCATACAGAAAACTAGCATACTTTGTGCAGTACTTACTACATACTGAAAAAAAAAATAGTAGTATGGTATGATAGTATGATATTGGGAACACAGCCTACATATGCTATAATCTGCATCACAATACTGTGCAGCATCTGAATTATTCTCATTGCATCTGTGTGGGTGTTTTCTACCCAACAACAACATGTAAAAAAGAAACCATATTGAGATATTTTGCAAAACAGCCAAACGTTTCAGGAAAAGTTGGAGAAACACACACATAATATGACTATGCTTCATCTATCCTCCTTATTCTCTGCTCTGAAGCGCAGTGACACAGCGTTCCACTCTTCATCTATCACTCTGAGGGATTAAACTGTATCAATGAACAAGAGAAAACTGGACTCTGTCATTTCTGCTTCCCTAAAGCCTGACAGCAAACCAATGGCCAGAGACTGGCTGAAGACTATTATGCAGAAACAGTGCATAACTCATTCACAGCACAGTTTATGAGCAAATGACTCACTACAGAGAACTATAAGAGAGGTTTATAGTTCAGGGCATAACTGGGGGAATCAAAGGCGCATATACTGGTTTTGTAGCTGGGGGTGATTTAAGTTTCTCTAAGCTTGCAAATTTTTAACATATAGACAGGTGTCTTACCTAAATGGAAGCAAAAAGAAAAAATACACCGTTACTAGAACCATTAATTTTTTTTTTTATTTTCTAAATAAAAAATCCTGGAAATAATAATAAAAAATTATTAGCATTTATTTTATTTATTTACTATTTAGAAATAATACTAATTAAAAAAATTATATATATATATATATATATATATATATATATATATATATATATATATATATATATCATTCTGCTTAAAAATATCTAATCATAAAAATAATATTGCTTTTGTTGCATCAAGACTTAATCTTAATTAACAAATTAAAATTTTTATTAAAAACTGCAATACTAAACCTGAATGCTGGTATGCAAACAGTGTTCAATTTTATCAGTCTTAAAAAAACAAACAATAGCTTAAACAATAGCTATAACTTTAAGACAAAACTCTGTACATATTCAAACTCATTCTTCACTGCAAAAGTTTCCTTTGAACTTTTATATAAGAACACCGTCAGCATCATAAATGAGCAATGAAGCTGTAAGTGGTTTGGATCACATGGGAATTTTCTAGAAAGTTCTTAATGGACCTCATCTACTCCTTCCTTAGCTTTTCAAATGCTACCATGGAACCAGTTTCACTGCAGTCCAACCAAACACCAGTCGACAGTCGTAAAAAACACCAATCTGTCGCATATTCAAAACATCACGAGCTGCAGATAAAAAGGGAATGGACTTACCCAAGTGTTGTCATGGTGACTATGGTGTACCAGAAGGAGGCTGGGATGCTGGTGAAGTTGGTTCCCTTGGTGCCTTTCTCGGCGTAGAACATGACGGTAGCAAATATGATGATGGCCATGGTGAGGGAAAACAGGAGGAAGCCCAACTCGGAAGCGCAGCTCTTCAGAGTATAACCCAGGATCCGCAGGCCCTGAGAGTGACGCGAGAACTTGAAGATCCGGAAGACGCGGAACACCCTCAATGTGACGAATGCGCCGCTCACGTCCTCGTTCTCAGGCATGACCAGGCCGATGTAGTAGGGCATGATGGCGACGACGTCGATGACGCTCATGACCGAGCGCATGAACTTGCAACGGCTGGGTGCGGCAAAAAGCCTCATGAGGTACTCGAACGTGAAGATGAGAACGCAGGCCGTGTCCATGCAGAAAAACGCCAGCGAGTACTTCTCGCCGCACGGCAAGTCTTTCTTGCTGCCTTTGAGGGGTCGGCAGGGGACGGTTTCCACCACATTCGCTATGACCGAGACGGCGATGAAGAAACCCGTGACATAGTAGAAAACCAGAGCCATGGTGCTCGTGTGGGGGTTTTCAAAGGCGCGCCACAAGCGTTCCCGAGATGTGCTGTGCGGCGGAAGTGGAGTATCCGTCGCCATCTCGGCCTCTGTGTCCTCGGCCAAACGTTCCTGGTTCTCTTTCTTGCGGTCCCTGTACTCTTCCATGCAGCAGTCGCCGATAATGTCCGGCACGATGCCGTAAAACGCCAGCTCCTCGTCGAAGGCCTGAATGCACTCCTGCCTTGGGTAGTGAAGCTTGCCGGTTCGGTAGAAGTTCAAAATGTGGCGAAACATCTCCGGGTCCCTGTCGAAGAAATACTCCTGAGTGTCCTCGTTGTAGAAAAACTCCTTTTCCGAGCTGCCCAGCAGAGTGTCGGGATAGCGGTCCAGCGTGTTTTTCCATGTCTGGAAGCGGATCCCGCTCACGTTTACGAACAGGATCTCGTCGTTGCGGCTCTTTTTGTCCACAGGTGGTTTGGGCATGGTTTTCTTGGCCAGAGGAAGCCAGCCGACGGCCGCTGCCCTGGCAAATGGTAGCCATGTTGCCACTCCGGCAGCCATGTTTAATTTGGTGGCTAAGCGTTGTTAATGAATCAAACACACCAATGGGGAGAATGGCAGTTGGTCCTGAGAAGCTTTTCTGAACCTTTCTGGACCAGAAAGAGTCTTGCCAAACTAATCATCCGAGCTGAAGATCTCAGACTAGTACTTTGGTTTCTCTGTACATTTAATATGCTAGGAAGGAATCCTGTGAGGTAAATGGAAGTAGGCGAATGTTTTCATTATCTGCTACAAAAAAATTGGGGGCTGTCAGAGTGTCAAAGCCATTTGAATCTCAGGATCTTCACATATCAAAAACGATTCTAAAACGGCCCATTAAAATTCTTTAGCTCAAGTCTTTTGTTTGCAGATTGTGGCTGTTCAAAGAATCAGTTCAGCCATTTAAAGGGTTAACCCTCTTGGCCATTTCTTGCCGGCTCTGCCGGAGAATACTGATTTGTTGCTGCACTGTGTCGTTTCAAATTTTTATTAGTCTGTGATGAGGCTTTCTGAAGTTAGCAAGAAGACTGTTTCTCCTCTACTGTTTCCATTCTTTCGTTTGAAGGTGTTCGCTTTCCTTTTTATGCAGTTTCAAGACTCTTGCCTTTATTTTTCTTTCCTTTCTTCGAGTGGCTACTCAATCTCACAAGAGGCTGAGAAGATTTTCAAATGGAGACCTCAGAACCACAGCCACCTGAACTCCACGTCTGGCCATTCCTTCATGCACCTGTCATGAAACAACACAACAAATTCTTAGTTGATGTTTCAAAGCAACATGGGACACAGTAGCTACTTTCGCCAGCTTGTTTTACGTCAGAGAGACTGTTAAAATAAACAAGCTTCACAGTCTGTTTATGAAAGCTCTCGCACACTAAAGTCATTCACGTTTTGCACTACACTGAAAAACGTGCCATTACATTTTATAGATATATAAAATAGTATATTACAATACACAGAAATACATTCATAAATTGCATATAAATATATATTTATACTACATTTAAATAATAAAAATACTTTGCACAGAGAACTGTCATTGTCAGAGAACACTACTATTTCGTACAAGTAAAAAAAAGTTGTGTTCAGGTTCACAACAATCAATATGCAACGTATAAAGTCAATCAATAATGTGTTTCCCCACTTCTAAGCTAATGCAACTTCCTGTTGCATCTAAATGTCTCAGTATGAAGAACCTCCCTAATCAAGAATCAGATTTTAAAACCTACACAAACTTTTTAGGGTATCATCACAACCACACGGCTGCCCTTAAGGGTCCCGTTGGAGGACAGGTGACCCAGCCCAGTCCCAACACAATCAAAAATCAATAACGCATTACTCTACACCTCCTGCACCATGCGCAAGAACATGCACGTAGAAGATAAACAGTAAATTCTGGGTTTACTTTAGCACTAATGCAGCTCTAGAGCAAAACACATTCACCAACTTATTCTTTGTTTTTTTGTCAGACGAGAGGGGAAACGCAAATGTAGGTGCTTCTAAATTTCCTTAAATGCACATCTCTAAAGTGACTCCCAAAATCAATGGAAGCCGTAAATAAAACGACATAAAAAAGTCAAGCAAGTTGCCAGCAGTAGTGATAAGTAACGATTTATCTTTAAAGACTTGTTACCTCTGAGACAGACGAGAGGATGAGGAGTTCAGTGTGACGGAAAGCTGATGAAAGAAAGAAAAAGGAAAGAAACGGCAGTCTCTCTGCAGCAGTCCTGGCATCTCGCATGCAGCTTGTGAAGGAGCGACCGTAACGCCTAGTCCTCCTTGCCTCTCTCTCCTCTCCTCCGCTGTTCTGTTGCATTCGTGCGCTGCCTCTCTCTCTCTCTTTTACTCTCATTTGCTTGCTCAACCTCCCCACCCTCTTTCTCTCTCTCTCTACACTTATACACATCCATTTAAAGCTTAATATCTCTTGCAAATGCATCCTGCCCTACAATGGGTCATAGAGAACGAGGAAATAGCTCAGGTTTCACACAACCTGACAATACTAGATCACACAATCTACTTGTGCCCTTTGTTGCAGCTTACTGCATTCAGACACATCGCATCCTCTCCTCTTTCAACAGATCGTTTCATGTTGCTCCACCTCTCTCGGCAGTGGGAGCAGCACGAGAATTTCATTCTTATTTCAGTTTGCTCAACTGCTTCCGAGCACAATGGGGTGCCATCACACTTCTGAAAGGTGGAGAATGTGTTAAAATCATTGGAGATGATGAGAAACCTCTGGGAGATGCTTTGTGAGGTTTTCATTAATGATATATTGCACACCTTTTTCTGATTTAATTTCAGCAATGTTGGATATGTCTTGTCTGGTATCATAAAATTGTATTATATACAGTAGATTATTAGTCAAAAGTGTGGACACACTTGATTGAATTTATGTTGCATCTTTTTACATAAAGCAATGGGTCTCAAAAAAGGAGGCCCAGGCTCGCTAGGGGGCCTCAGTAAACGCCCAAGGGGCCTTAAGATGATAATTAAAACTATGACTTAACAAGTATTAAAATAAGCTAACACAACTAAAAATCAAAATTTTAAATCACTCAGCAACATTTTTTTTTTTTTTTTTTTTTTTTTTTGGAAAAGTAAAAACAATCTTAAAAACTCAGGGGCACTTTTATAATGAATATATTTTCATTTTAGAATGTTTTTTTTTTTTTTTAATTTAGCAGGTAAAAATGGATTGTTAGTAAATATACTGTATACTGTACATAAATACATATAGTATATACACATATTTATATATATATGACAGAGAGAGATTTTTTAAATTATATATACATACCGTAACAAAAGCATCCCAGCATTCACAGCATGAAGCTGACTAATGAATGTTCAGACTATGTAGAGCTGAAATTTAGACAGGAAAAAAAATGGTTTTCATTGGTATAATGTTTTCTTTAGGGCGAGTCATCATTACATAATTCTCAAATTTCCATTGGTATAATTTCATATTTGACTTAATATTATTCTCAAATGTAAAAATGGAAATGGAAATATTAATCTTAATGAATGAGGAGGTGTGTCCAAACCTTTCATTGGTAGTATATAATCATCCATCTTGATCTCTAGATATCAGTATCAGCATAATCCACTGAAAACCCATATCAGCCAACCACTAGTTTACATTCACAAACTGTTCTTTAGTCTACATACTGTATTATTAATGTGGACGAAGGCTGAATTCAGCAGCCTGACACTCATTCATGTAGCATTTATAACAACTGCGCTTTCCATTCCTGTCTTGCGGATGCAACACACATGCAACTGGGGTCTCTGATTGTTGTGCTCCACCTAAAATAGAGGGATTTGATTACATTGGTATTTATATCTGTCCTGTGTACCCTATGGAATTAACAATTTAATGTAATAGCATACTGTACACACATGCACGTAAACATTGTCTGGTTTCAATTATAGAGCAGGCATTAAATTTCTCAGCGAAGTGTCACATTAGGGACAGACTGACGGGATGTGCAATTCCATTTGGAGCCACTAGTGGCACAAAAATTACACACATCAACTCCATGGCAAATCTATAGTCTCTTTTGGCATGTCAGTCCTTTCGATCAAGCCTCATTTTAAAATGAAACACTCTCTTGGCCGCTTCCAAAGCCTACTTGAGCAAAGAAACAGTTGCTACTGTAATTCCCAGTGATAGCATCTGTTACGAGGATTGAACTAAAGGAGTTTTTGCAGTAAAGGAAATATTGCAGTTTCGATATATACGGAGTGGAAAAAACAGGCAGTCTCACATAAGAAGAACTCCAGCACACTGGAATAGAGTGAAGTAAGCCGAGATGATGGCAGAATTGATTCCTGGATGGATGGATGGATGCTCAAATCAATGGATGCGTTACAGCTGGAGTCTTCAAAGAAATCCTGGGAGCAAAACAGGTCAACAATGCAAGAGATTAGTTTAAAAATAAAGAGAACAAAGCTGTGTTAGTGTTATCGTGCGTCTAGTTTCATCCAGTCTTATTAAGAGTAACAAATAACTGCAAAATATGCTATTTATTTTAATGCAGACGTTCAGATGTAGAGCTGCGCATTGTGCATCATCAGAATGAGATTATTACAGACTAAATAATGAAATTTTGCTTCAAGTAGGGACACACCGAGAACAGAAGAGTGGTAGTGCATGGAGTACAAGAGCAGATCAGTACAAAAACATCAATAATTCACTGATTTTACAAAGATCCTCTGTGTTATAAAAGCAAGAAACCCAGAAAAATGTGAAAAAGGAGAAAAAAAAAGAAAAGAAAAAAGAAAAGAAAAGAAAAATGATATAAACAGGGCCTCAGGGTTTTTGGTATTTTACTGAGCAGATTTTAATTTCCACTTCTTCAAGTTTCCACTTCCTGTCAGTCTCATGGGATGTCTCTGAAACGGTCGAAAGTTTGCATTAACTAAAGGAAACAGATTGATCATGCGTTCACTGCACTGTATTACTGCCTTCAACGCACTGTCATATTAATGAATGACAATGTTATATTAATTGGGCTTGTTTTGTATATTTTTCTAAGTCTAATTATCCAATTTCTCTGTGTTTACAGTCACACCCTGACAGATTCTCAAAGTTAAAGGAGTAGTTCACCCAAAAATGAAATTCTGTCATCAAATATTCACCATCATGTCGTCCCAAACCAATATGACTTTCTGTCTTACAGGTAGAACATTTCAGGAAGAGATGTTTACCCGGACACACCATCAACACCAAAAAGTGGTCCAAATGACTCTTGCGCTAAAGTCTTGAACACTCTGTGGGAAAATAAGAACAACATTTATGTCTTTATTCATTGAAAATATCTCTCAAATCTCAAATATTCAAACTAAATGCACAAATGCACGTTTAGTCCTTTTTGAAGCTTGCTCCACACAGAGAAATGAAATATTGTCGGAGAGGCTGGAATTACAGTGAGAGCCGTTGCGTCATACTTCTGGAGTCTTTCTATGAATGATTGAAGAAGATGGGGAAAAAGCTTTCCTGCAGGTCTCTGCACTTTACTGCAATACTTCACTCCACAATGGAGGCCAAAATACTGTAAGACGCTAAAAATGTGCTCTAAATGTACCCGAATGCAAGTGAAATCAAACCTATAAATATGACTGAGTATACAGTTATGTTTATATATCTCTCTGAGACCCACTGCATAGCAAAATACTTTTTAAGCAATACCCATTTTTCAATAACTATGGCTTAAAAACTACACATAACAGCAGCTCACACTCTGAAATGTATCATAGCTGAGTGATAAGAACATTTATAAGAGGGAAGGCTTTTATAGAGGTGCGGTGCTACTGTGTTGTAAATGTGCATCTTTATACCTTATAGGTCAGTGAGGTGCAGGAATAGTTCAGGAACATCAGACTTTAGACAGTAGAAGTTGAATGAATCCATTTCAGCCTCCTACTGTAGCTGAGAAGGTTCCTCAAGAAAGTCTAAACCAAGAAAGTCAAAGCATGTATAATTTTATATTTAATTATAACAGTGATGACCTTTTTCAACCTTCTAAAATTCTCCCCTAAAAGAAATATGCATAAACATCATGATTTTATAACCAGTGACTCCTAAAATGTTTCAGTGCATAATCACTGGAAGAAATTGCTGCAAAATGCTAAATAATAAGTTATAATAACAAAATATAAATATATAATTAATCTATTTAATATATTTAATATAGAGATGTGTGCAATAAACTGTTGCAAAATGTAAAATATGGTACAATAACAATTTAACTAAACATACACACACACAAACACACTATATGTTAGAATATATAACAATTTTTTTTTTTTTTTAAATATTGTGTAACAATAAATATTTGTCATACAGACCCATCAGAAAAAAAAAACAATATATTTATAGCCTATAAACATATAAAATATATTTGGATGTGTCTGTATGACAAAAAAAATGTTATTAGGTTTTGTTTTGTTTTTTTTTACAACAGTTTATACTGTCATATTGTTTATTACATTTATTTATATAAAGACTTTAGGGATACTGTATAATAAATTATATTTTAATTCAAATTCTGATTTAATAACTATGAATATATTCAGATTTTCTATAATTATTATCACCTGTTTTTTAAATATAACCATTGTAAAAGTGCCTTTTGCAGGTGAAACACATAACTATTGCACAAACAACCCTACTATTAGTCATTTATACTACGCCATCATCCATATCACTAATGGATGTGCACAATATGACATACTATAACAGGTAAGGTTATGAGGTTGAGCAAAATTGCTCTTTGGGAAGCAAATACTCCATTTCTCAAATCCAGTTTACTGTCCATAATATATTTGTGTGGCATTCAGAGCATTAGTGCAGAAACTATTGAGAAATGAAATGTGAAAGCTGGCAACTCAGAAAGGGTAAAAATTCTGCAAACTTACCAGTTAAAAGCCCTGAATATGGGATTGGGAATGTGGTCGAGATAGCATTTGACAGCACGCTTAAAATTCAGAGCACAGCCTTCTAAATCTACTAGTCCTCTGGGAAGACAACCAGCACAACACTGGATCCATTTATGCGACAACTGCAGAAGTCTACCACTAATACACATTCAACCCTCACCCTATAAAAGTCAGACTGTCCTCACCGTCGCCAAGATAAATATTAGTAACAGAGACGAGAAGAAGCACCAGTACAAAACACAGCTTAAAGAATGCCAGAGAAGTGTGTCATTACATCTTTTTAAACAAGGTACAGTTGAATTTGACTATGTATTTGTCACTCTGAACTGGTGCTGCATAGCAAGTAGATTATTCAGAAGCCCACAGCAAAAATCATTTTCCACAGTTATTGTTTCATTATTGAAAATATTGTGTCCACTTTTATAAATAGTCTGCAAAATATTCACATTAATTGATATTTTTATAACTTCACCTCAAGGATTCAAAAAAAAAGTTGTTGAATGAGAATTTAGTTTCAACTTCAAGTTGTCAGATTGAGTAAAACTACAAAAGTTTTGTGTCCAAAACCTAATAAATGTTGGATCCAGTGTTTGCATCACACCCCATTTACTAAAATAGTTTCATAGATGTATCTGAATAAAAAATGAATAAGAATGTGACCAAATAAAATGGCATGTGATAGAGCAGTTGAAAGCAGTAAACTTGTGTATAAATGTCTTTTTTTTCCAACTTATCAAAAATAATCTAATATATTTATAGCCTATAAATATATTACATTATGACAAACATTTATATTATTTTTTGTTTTTTTTATTATACAATCTTTTATATGGTCCATTTATTACATCTCTTTATATAAAGACTAAAAGAATAAAAATGTGACAGTTTTTTAATTATTATGATACAATGTTTTACATCATTTTATTTATTACAATTATTTATATAAAGACTAAAAGAATAAAAATTTGACTGAAAACAGCATGTGATAGAGTGGTTGAAAGCAATAATCTCATGCATAAATGTAATTTGTTTTCAACTCAGTCGCAAGTCATTAAATACTTGATTCTTACTAAACTCACTTGAATTTCTTTGGTATCATCAGAAGTAACATTAGGAAGCTGTTGCAGTATGTGTTTCAGAACAAAAATAACTATAAACGCACAGCTAGAACTATTATACCACATACAATGCTATGTAAATAGAATTAGTAATGATGATCCGTGCACTAAAACAGAAATAAAAATCAGAGTTTGACCAGCAGTATAAATTTAGGCACAAATACAATGAATGTGCATCTAGAATAAAAGTTTAATCTCTGCTGCAATGCCGCTGGAGAGTTTCTCTCTGCCCTCCAAAACAGTCTAATTGATGAATGTGTGTAGTCCACACTTTTATGCAGATAAAAAGCGCTAGGCCTGCTGCTGATGTTATTACAGGGACTGTTATCGTGTGCTGTGAATGAGCGATGAGCGGCACTGAGGAATCTGGGAGCAGGGGAACACATAAACTTTCGCTTGCATGTCACATTTTTACCTCCCTGAAGGGACTCTTCATTCGAGGGCCGGCTCTTTACACAAGCACTGTTTGCTTGTCACAGGAAGCTTTGCTAAAGCACAGAGCATATATATTAACACCTACAAAATTTACCATAGTAACCACAGTTCCATAAAACCAACATTGTCACTATATATGGATTTGTTTTAAAATTTCAATTTAGTTTTGTTATTTGACTCATTTCAATTTCACAAAGAAATGTGCAGCATTTTGTCTGAGAAATAATAAGGACACTTTCATTTATAATTTGTCTTAAATCTCATTTTATTAAAGTCGTGAGAAAATTGTATTGTGAAATCAGTATTGTGAATCATATTGCATCATCAGTTGTGTGAATCGTTACATCCCTAATCATCTGACACTGAAGACTGGAGTAATGATGCTGAAAATTCAGCTTTGATCACAGGAATAAATTACATTTTAAAATATATTAAAGTGGAAAACTGCTATTTTAAATTGTAATAATATTTCACAATATTACTATTTTTACTATAGTTTAGATCAAATAAATGCAGCCTTGGTGAGACTTTTCACAAACATTAAAAAAATTTGAAATTATTCCAAACTTCTTAACGGTAGTGTATGCAGAACAGGGTGGGATGTAATACATGCTAAATTCAATATTTACTGTATGATCAGAGGATCTAAACAAAACAGGTATCAACAGCTTGCATGCTGGCAGATACCTCATAATATGAACATTGTAAGATACCTCATAATATGAACAAAGCGTAATAAGCTAGCATGAGAGGTGATGCCCATTCTGGGCTGTTGGGATATTTTACGGATTGTTGTGCAGATAAGCTCCCTGCCTAATAACATTTGACAGCAATATTTCCGTTGTTAATGGCAAAGCAATGGAAAGTGCTTAGAGTGCAACTCAACGAGATCATTTAGAAAAAATCAACAACAACCAGAGAGAATTAAAACAAAACTTAGGAAAGTAAACCTCCGTAAACTTTAGCTCCATTCCTTCGCCTAAATGTGCACATTATCTACAGAGAGAATGTAGAAAAACAAGACATTATGGTCCTTTGCATTTATTCTTATTATACAGACTAAGTTGCTAAAGATGTTGGTTCTAGTTGCCATGGTTCAGATCTTTCTATGAGAACAAGGGTTATTTCTTCTCCAGTGATTCAGATGTTTTTATAATGATGTACATTAGCAGGTTTAAAAAAACACACTCACATACTCCTCCATACTGACTCCAGTGAAAAATCCCTCCGCTTTCCCATCAACCCCATCTCTTTCTCATGCGAAGGAGTGTTTCCTTCATGCAAGTTCTCCTCTCTTGACTCATCAACTTGATTAGATTTCAATTACGCCACCCTCGCCCCCCTTTCCAGGATGAACCGAAAGCTAGCAAGAGGAAACCCTGCTGAGTCGAGTATTGACTGAGAGATAGAGAGGTAGAGGGAGAGACAGCTGAATATAAAGGAAAGATACAGGACACATTATTTATTCATGATGACTCTATAATGATTCCTATTACCCATAGATTGCCTTCTTTTAATGGCCACTCTCATTTACCCTCTCTATATTTCTCCTCCGTCATTTTTATTCACTACAACAAAACGTCAATGCGGCAACAGCGGACAGTGGTAGAGTTTGAGAGTGCTGTATCATATAAACATGAGGTCTGGTCCATATTGTAGCTTATTCTGGCTATGAAACACCCAATTAGACAAAAAGCGGGATGTAAAGTGATCAAGAACACTTCCAATTTAGGATCGGGTAAATCTGACATAGCATGTGGAAACTGAACATATAGAGTAGTAGGTGGTCAAAGATATCCTACCTGGTCTCAAACGCCACCCTCGGCCTTCACCATCCTCCACAGACTCTACAGTTTGCCGCATGGAGTGCTGGGTAATAGTCCACTGTGAAGTCCTACTATTTTCCTGTTGCTTATATTTTCAGTTTGATGAGGAATATTCTATATTAGTAGAGGGGGGAAAATAGACACTTAGTCATCTATTTATTTATTTATTTAGTTATTTATTTATTTTATCTACTTGTATAGCTATGGCTTAGCTTGGCTGGAAAATTGTATTGACTCATCAGAGATTGGGACTGGATCGATTGATTTTATGAACATATCTTTTACAGCTGTATTCACAGTGAAACACTATAAAACCCCATTTTTTAAAAACAAAATAGCTAAATAAATAAATACATGCATAAATTAACAGACAAAATGACAACAACATATACAGAGAACAAACAAATAAACTATCAATTGATAGAAAGATAAATAGAATGATAGATATACAAAAAGAATGACACACGTATAAAACAAGGATTGAACAAATGAAAGAACAATAGAGCGACAGAATGACAGAACGATAGATAGAACGATAGATAGATAGATAGATAGATAGATAGATAGATAGATAGATAGATAGATAGATAGATAGATAGATAGATAGATAGATAGATAACAATCAAACAATAGATAAAACGATAGATAGAACGACAGATTGATAGAACGATTAAACAACAGATAGAGAACGATCAAACGATAGACAGAATGATAGATGGAACGATAGAACGATAGAATGATTAAATGATAGATAGATAGATAGATAGATAGATAGATAGATAGATAGATAGATAGATAGATAGATAGATAGATAGATAGATGGATAGATAACAATCAAACAATAGATAAAACGATAGATAGAACGACAGATTGATAGAACGATTAAACAACAGATAGAGAACGATCAAACGATAGACAGAATGATAGATGGAACGATAGAACGATAGATAGAATGATTAAATGATAGATAGATAGATAGATAGATAGATAGATAGATAGATAGATAGATAGATAGATAGATAGATAGATAGATAGATAGATAGATAGATAGATAGATAGATAGATAGATAGAGATAGGTATTATTTTCTCCTCTCATCTAAATTCACACTTGTTTATCAACTGATTTATTTAAAACTCTTTTGGAATTTGGAACTCCTTCAAACTCAAACTGAGTGAATCACTATCAATTAACTTTAATTAATGCTCTTAAAAGCCTGACTCATCCACATTGTTTGAATCAATTGTGCAACTCGTCTTCTGGCCCTTTCTGAAGATATGAAATATAAATCAGAAATCATTTATGCATAAATACAATCATAATACTATAAGCAGTTCTAAATAAATAACTGCAGTAATATAATCAATGCCACTGTCTATAAAAAATTACAAACAAGAAATGCACCACAGCACTTTCAAAATCATATTTTCTCAATTTAAAATGTGTGTGTGTGTGTGTGTGTGTGTGTGTGTGTGTGTTTAAACAGAAATCTTGGGGAAAAAACAACTTTAAAATGTACATTATGCCATTTAGTTCTTAATAGTGAGCGAGAAAGTGAATGAAACATATGACAACATCAAACCGTAAAGAGTTAAAAAAAGGCCTTGCCAAACCAAGCAAGCATCCACCCACATTCCAGAGTCATTAATTGAGAAATAATCATTCTAAAATCTGCAGAAAAACCTTCTGTTTGAGAAAGCCAGCTTTTTAGGCTGTTAGTGGGCAACAGATAAAAACAGCCACTTCTATCTGCGAGACAAACCACTCTAAGGGCTCCACAGACGATAAAGCTAATTCAACTCCATGACTTTAGCCAGTAAAGGAAATTTCAGGGCCAATCACTTGATTGTTTCTGACAACTGTTTACCAAAAGCTCTGGATATTTATGGAGGGCTCTTCTTTAAACACGCATAAAAAGATGGCAGTTCTCTAAACAGGTCACAGACCTTTTGGATCGTCCGGAACCTTCCATTGATGCAATTAGACGCAACAATGCACACAGGAAAATCTGTGCACATATTCATACCGCCATTGGAAACTGGGTCAAGTATTGAAGTGGCTCACATATCAGCTACTTTGAGCTTAGTAATCTGAGAGCGGTTTCTGGTCAAGCCATGATTTGTTTTGGAATAATGTCTTAGACGTGCCTATTATATGAATGTCAGTGGGGTTAAAGCATCCAGTTGTGCATCAGTAGCATGACCTGATCCATCCATCCATCTGGCTGAAAGAGGAATAGTGAGTTTTATTTGTTTGCACTGGACATTTTGTCTAAGTGCAACATCAACTTTATCAGGACGGCACGGTGCTGCATGAAAAGGCGGATCTGGTTGTGAAATCAATATGAACCCCATTCAGGGCCGTTCGCTGACCCCTCGTCAGCACCGATCCCGTATCTCTTTCATTATCATGTCTGGCTGTGGCATGTCAACCTTTCTTAAGCCTCAAGTAGATGATAGATAATGGATGAAGCCACGGACTGAGTGTGCCGCCACTGCCACAACGCAATTTAATCTCCCGCTGCTGCTGCTTGATGCAAAAGGGCTTGGTTTTTTTGAATCTGGTCAAAGGGATCTTCACTGTAACATTGCACCGGGACATGCAGTGTGAGCCGAAAGAGCATCACTAAATGGAAACGCAAAAATAATGACCGTTTGCATAAGATGTGAACACTCACGTGGTCTGATTTCAGTTGCACACATAGATTCCTGTCCCCTCATCACATTTAAGAGAAAAGATTCCTAATACAAGTTACAAAAGCCATTTCATGAGTATAGAAGACTTGGAACATGTCATATCAACCAGTCATGAAAAACTGATGGCAATGCAAAATCAATGCATACATATGGCATAAAAAATTTGAATTACATAAGGGCAAGTAAATAATGGCAAGAATTTGCATTTTGGAGTGGACTAGAGAAAAGTAACATGTAAAACGTAACTTGAGTATGGCAAAAAATTAAAAATTAAAAACAAAAATCATGAGGATTTGTCTTGTTTTCTAGTTTAAATATCTAAATATTCTTTAAAAAGATTTATTTATTTGAGAAGCAGTGTTATCAATGTTATTTTAGTATAATAAATACTGTTGTAGTTTAAATATTTTGAATTCATTTTCGTTTTTTAAATTTCCATTTTAAGTTTTAATAGTTTAGTTGTTTTTTTGTCATTTTCTTTAATGTCTAAAACATTCCTTTTCATTTTTATTTCAGTTTTAGTTGTTTTAGTGCTTCAAGTTAAAAAAAAATGATACCTTGACAACTAGCTGAAATAAGTTTAATTTTTTAAATATTTATTTTATTTCAGTTGGTTTATTTCAAGAAAATGTATATTATTTATGATTTTAGTTTTAATTTTAGTAAACAATAATAAATATTGTTGTTAACTAAAATTATTAAACCCATTTTTTTTAACTGAAATAGCTGAAAAAGCTATAATAAAATAATGTTGTTGTTTTTTTTTTTTCTTAAAAAAAATAAATAAATTTGCCTTGGAAACTAAAATCTTTTTTTTTTTTAAACATAACTTTAAACTAAAATTAAAATAAAAACTGAAAGAATAAACATAAGAGATAATTCAAAATATTAATAAACACTATAATAGTATATAAATAATACTAAAACATCATTTTTGAAAAGCAACAAACGACTTTAAGCGCTATACTTGCTTTCAGACTGCAACTTAAAAATAAGTCTATTGTATCTTATTGCACTGGCAGGTTTTTTCCACTTGTTTTTAACTTGCTTATATGTAAAACAAGTGCAAAAATCTGTAAGGAGAAATAAACTCGCATTAAAGATACATTCTCTAAAAACAAATCTTAACATCTTATGCATCTTGTTACAAGGATATTTTAGTTATTTAAACTGTAATCAAAAAGTCAAAAAAGCCCAATCAAAATCGTATTAAGAAACTATTTTTGCAATGTAAGCAGTATAGTTACAGTCACAATGTTGTTCTGCACCCTACAAAAAAAAAAAGAAAAAAGCACTGTTTGGTTTAAAGGTAAACTCTGTCCTGACAGTACTATGTTTAATCGAGGACTTCTGGGCATCGAACCGACTCTTAATGGAGAATTTAATGGACTGTCACCATCAATAGAAGCTCTGCACCAGTGCATCATGGGCCACGGTTTTACAAGCACCCAGATTGGCTAATGAATTAGACAGGGTGAATATACCACATGGAGAAGAGAAGTGAAGAGGGCACTTCTGTGTGGTAAAATTGACCATCGAGTCGAATTAGTCATCCCGTACAGACTCTAAAACACTTGTCATTACGTTATAAACGCTGTCGCTCACGGTTAAGCCGCGGGGCCTCCGAGCTCCGAAATTAACCCTGGTGAAAGTCCCATCCGAACGTGTATACGGTTCCAACGACCGGGCTCAAGTGACGGATCGATACCCCAAACAAACAGATAATCTCTGGCCACTTCAGAGATGACGAGCCAAGAGCTGAAATTCCATCCCGCCATGAGGCCCTCCTTCCTTCACAAAGGACTGTAAAGAGAACGAAATACATTCAACAGCATCTAACCGCTGGCGCACAAAAGCGAGGATTAGGAGATGCTGCAAAGACTGACACCTCCAGAGCTGCTGACGGAGCGTGTGGGTTTAGGCTTCGGAGATTAAACCAAATCAGATTGTCGCTATTCATTTTGGACGGTGAGTGTGCGGGCAGCCTTTTGTCTCAGCGGCCCGTTTCAAACCGACAGGCTGCAGTTTTAAAATCCACACAAAACACCATCTGGATCATGGAGTAAACAGGAAAAGTTTCAACAAACATGTTCATAAATGCGGTGCATTGTATTTTGACTGAATAGGCAGTGCGAGACTCTTTTTTTATAACGTTATATAAACATTATTTTAAAGCTGTAGTCAAAGCAATGTTTTGACCCTTTAAAGCCTGACGTATTGTAAGTCAGAAAATGCAATGTTTTGAAATGGAACAGTTTATTCAACCTATTGAATCATATTTGATACATCATGCTTTTAAGGCACAAATAGTATGATATAAGGGGGAAAAAAGCATTCAGAGGCATATAATAAAAAGCATATAATGCAATGCAAAATAACGATGATTGAGAGATGAACAAATAAACTTTCCTCAAAAAGCCTGATGTGTTATATTTGATACATTTTAACAAGATTTTCAATAAAAAAGCTGTTTTTATAATCAAGTAAACCAAAGTTTAGTTTAAGAAAATCATTAATGATTTCACAGCAAAAACAAACTGAAGAGGATTTATACTAAAATATTTTTAGCAAGTAAAATGCAACCTACCAATCAGACGACAGAAAACATGTAGTACATTGTGTACAACAGGTTTTTATAATAATAATAATAAATAAAATATAATATTGATTATTTATTTATTTAATTAATTAATGATTTTGCTGAAATATGACCCAGAGTTTATGAGATTTACCTATACAGCTGGAAGTCAAGTAGGAAAATCCCACAGCCGACTCTGAATGGAAAGCAGTATAAGATAAGGTGCCCTCTATAAAATGAACTTTGAACTCTTACTTTACTGTTTTTTTTGCACAATAAAAGGTTATTCATTCATTCCCACTATCTATCTGTGACTGTAAAGACTGTCTTTATATCAAAACTCAGCCTCCCGCTATCTCTGATGTATAGGATCAGTTGCACAAAAATGGGGCTGTTTCAGGATAGATTTCGTCTTCTTTCTCAATTTAGACTCAGATAAACGGTTCTCCAGGAATGGATTTAAACCTACAGTACCTCGATTCATCCAATCTCAATTAAGAGGATCTTCCTTTTCCTGTGTCCTATCACACTGCTGCAATAACACGCTGTGTGTCCCATCCGGCAGATTTTCTTACACACTGACGTTCAGATGAGGAGAATCAATACATCCTTTTACAGCTTTACACTACACCTGCCAGAGCACAAAGACAAAAGAGGAGAGCACAGCAAACAAAATCACTGCTGAACCAAAACTCATTTGCAGGACACCCCTGATGAAGGCTTACACTGAAATGTAGGCAGAATTCACCCAAAAATGTTTTAAAACATTTTTTTTTTTTTACACATTTTTATTTAATGTCATTATTTACTTACCCTCATGTTGTTTCAAACATGCACAACTTACTTTTTTAAATTAAATTGAATTTAAATTAATAAAAAAATCATTTAATTTATTTAAATTTTTATTAAGATTATTTTTTATGCTTTGAATTTTAGGCTTTTTAATTTGAATTTAATTTAATTTTTGAAAAAATACAAAACCTGAAATCTATTGCATAAAAATTTAATTAAAATTAAATTAGCTGAAATTCAAAACATAAAATAAGCAATTTAAATAAATAAAAAATCATTTTAATTTATTTTAATTTTCATTAAAATTATTTTTATGCTTTGAATTTCAGGCTTTTTTTTTATAAATCAGGAATTTGGAATTGAATTTTTATGATTTTACGTCTTTTAAACTTAAATTTAATTTAATTTACTAAAATTCAAAGCATAAAATTCATTTTTATTCAAATTAAAAAGTTTGAAATTCAAAGCATAAGAAATTAATAAAATTAAGCTGAAATTCAAACCATAAAATTTTTTATGAAATTTTAAAAAGTAGATTAAAATGACACAAAATCAAAGCATAAAAACTGATTGAGTTCAGTTCAATTAAATTCAAATTAAGATGTTCAAAACTCAAAGCATACAAACTAAATTTCATTAAATTTCAAAGACTGAAATTCAAAACATAAAAGTTTGTAATTTATTTAAATAAAAATTTAAGTAAAATTAATATAAAAACATTGAAATGAATTTTATTAAAATTGAAATTAAAAATTAAATGAAATTAAATTGCTTATTTATTGTTTTGCCATGGGAATTTGAATACCACAATACCAATGAAATGGTAATGGTGTGGCGATACATGAAAGGTTGGTGAAACCTACATCTCAAGATATGTGAGAACTGATGACATTTGGCTATTGCATGGCTTTAGAAAAAGTGAAATATAGATCTAAATAAATCTTCTTTTTGTTGTTCTTCTGTTGTGCCTTTTGTCATTTTGGGAGCTTGACAAACTCCGTCCTCATTCATTTTCACTATGGAAAACAGCTCCACATCATCCTGTGCAGGGACATGCAGAGAGTTCCTCAGGGGTAGGGGCTCAAATGTAAAAAAGGGGCAATATGAAGGAGAAAAAAAAAATTATAGGTCAAAAGATTTGATACATTACTATTTTATATTTTTTGCAAGAAGTCACTTATAGTCATCAAGCCTGCATTTATTTGATCAAAATTTTAATATGCTTTATTAATTTACTTTATTTACATTTTATGCAATGCTGATTTATTAGCAATGTTGAAAACCTGTGATACTTTTTTTCAGGATTCTTTGATTAATAAAAAGTTAAATAAGAACAGCATTTATTTAAAATATAACTTTTGTAACAATATACACAACTGTTCAAAAGCTTGAGGTCAGTAGGCTATTTTTTATTTTTATTTTTTTTAAAGAAATTAATTTTTATTCAGCAAGGATTTGTTAAATTGATAGAAACAGTTATTGTAAAGATTGATATTGTTAGAAAACATCTCTATTTTGAATAAATGCTGTTCTTTTTAACTTTTTATTTATCATTGAACCCCAAAAAAGTATCACAGGTTCCAATAAATAAATAAATAAGTAAATAAGCAGCACAACTGTTTCCAACATTGATAATAAATCAGGATATTAGAATGATTTCTGAAGGACCATGCATTGAAGAATGGAGTAATGATGCTGAAAATTCAGCTTTGAATCACAGAAATAAATTATATTTTATTAAAACAGTATAAATGTATATTAAAACAGAAAAACATTCTTTTAAATTGTAATAATATTTCACAATATTAGGCTACAGTTTTTTTCTGTATTTTTGATCAAATAAATGCAGGATGAGCATAGGACACTTTCATAACGCTGCATAATTATCAAAAATGGTAATATAATAAAGTCCTTTAACGTCACCATTTCGCCAGCCTACACTTCACATAACAGGCCTGTAAGGTGGCACTTGGGCTTAAATAACTATGATAGTTTCTTCAAATAGCAAACGGTGTGTATATCATACATAAATATAATTGAATTGAATAGCCTACTGATTACCATTATTGCGACTTTTGGCTCTGCATGGTTTTGTGCAGTGCTCTTGTAGTCATTTAGCATACATTTTCCCAGCGATGTAATTTGATTTATAAAATGAGACAAACCACAGATCCAGATCGCTCCACAAATAAGCTCGTCTGTCCCATGTAATTTTCAACCAATTTATGAATAAGAACAGAAAATAACCGCTCCACTTCACATATTGTCCAAGGAAATTTGAACTTCTTGTGCCAGATCATGATTGGTTGGTATATTATAGCTACATGACTAAATGGCATTGATGAATTAGGCTATGTAATATTCCTATAATATGTGGATTTTTAATTAAATCGACCCACTAGCTTTGATTATTGATGAAAAATGTTTAAAATATTGTTTGGTTTATTTTTTTTCTTCCGTCGACCCATAGGCACTGAAGCAAAACGCACGCATCCCATAGCTACAACTCAGATTGACAGTTATGTAAAAATAACAGGAATTTTCCGACTTTTGAGCTATTAGTTACTGTTTTGTAAAAATTGTCATGTTAATCAGAATTCAAATGCATTTTGTTTTATTGACCATAATATCATGCTATTTGTCCGAGAGAGGCACTTTTGATTAATTTTGAAAAGGGGCAGGGGCTCGAGCCCCCAAAGCCCCCCCTTCTGCACGTGCCTGATCCTGTCTAACATCTCTCTGTGTTTTCCATAGAAACTAAATCACCAGGAAGAGTAAATGATGACAGAATCTTCATTCTCGGATGAACTATCATCTAACATCACAGGAGGGTTTTTTCACTACTCACAGTCTCATTAAAAAATGATGCAGGCGTAATTATGAACCCCTGGCAAACATGTTTAGCACGACTCTGAGAGGGAAATGAACTACAGTAGATAATGAACGTCTGGAAGGGAGCTGATCTCAGATCGTCCGGGAAAAGACTAACGTGCACTGTGTAGTTTAATACTTTAATGGGAGCGCAGAGATGAGATGCAGACATGGTGATCTCGTACAGATGTCCCATGTTGTTAGCTTCCTTTGTAAGACTGAGAGGAGAAGCTATTTATAGACGGCAGCAAAAAGGAATCAAGGAACTAGTACATTTTTAAAACTAGTGACTCAAGACTCTAATCTCTCAGGCCTCTCTGCTCACCTTTCCTTGCCTCTGCTCTTCCTCTCCCATCTCTGTTATGTCTGTCCAAAGGAGACTGGAGACGCTTCGAATAAGACACGTTTTAAAATAGCTTCAGGGTTACGTCACGTCCACATGGTGGAGAACATCAGCTCCTAAAGTGTTCTGAATTTAAACATACAACAAGTGTAAATGGTTAGCTCACAGTTCAAATCATCATTTACTTACTGTCATGTCGTAAACGCGTATTGGGGTAATTTTTCACTGCAACACAAAAGCAGATTCTTTTCTTCCTTTTTTTAGAATTGTTTGGTCGATATTACTTCATAAAATGAAGAATCAGGCACTATATTTCAAGGTTTCATAAAAGTAAAAATTAAATTAAATTAAATTTGAAATGTAAAAAAATCAAAGCATAAAAATTAACTAATTATATAAAATTAAAATAGAACATTAAATTCAATTCAATTCAATTCAATTAAAAAGACAGAAAACCAAAGCATAGAACTTCAAATCAATTAAAATGAAGACCAAAATTCAAAGTATTAAAATTAAATTAAAATTAAATTAAAAAATGACTGAAAAGTGACTGAAATTTGAAGCATGACAAATTTGATTCAATTCATGGTCTATGAACTACTGCTCTATAGAAAAAAATTATTATATACACTTTAAATAACGCAAAAAAATTTAAAAAAAATATGAATAAATATATTAAAAGATATAAAAATAAAATAAAATTTAAAAAAATTATATGCACTAATATTCAAATGTTTGGGGTTAGTAAAATTTTTTGTAAGAATTAAAATTGATAAAAAGTGATAGCAAAAAAAACTGTTTTTTTAATCTATTTCAAATAAATGCTGCTTAACTTTTCTACACTAATTTAAAAAAAATGATAAGAAGAAATGTTTGTTGAGCAGCAAATAAATCAGCATATGAGAATGATTTCTGAAGGATCATGTGACACTGAAGACTGGAATAATGATGCTGAAAATTTAGCTTTGCATCACAGGAATAAATTACATTTTTAAATATTTGCAAATAGAATAATGGTATTTTAACTTGCAATAATATTTCACAATATTTTTGTATATTCAAACAATTAAATGCAGCCTTGATGAAAATAATTAATTCAAAAACATTAAAAAATATATTACCAACTCCAGTTTATTGAACAGTAGTGTATAAACATATTATCACAGACAAAGAAAGAAAGAAAGAAAGAAAGAAAGAAAGAAAGAAAGAAAGAAAGAAAGAAAGAAAGAAAGAAAGAAAGAAAGAAAGAAAGAAAAAGAAAGAAAATGCTGTTTGAAATGACATGAATTTCTATTTGGGGTGAACTATTCCTTTAAGGAAATCAAGCCCTGTTGATGCTCAGTATTAGGTGAAGGATATTAGGTCACAACTGACATTATAGTCTTCAAGTTACAGTGTATTTACATACGCTGTTACTCAATAACTCTAATTAACTACAAGTGCTTAATGTATGGGGGATACCAGGATTTAGTTGTCTCACCAAATACATATTTCAATCAGAAATCGTCAGGATGTATAACATTACATAACGCATAATGAAAGATGACCATCATGAGGAAGATGACAAAAACAAATGTTGAATCAAGTGACATTTAGTCACATTGGGATGTCCTGCAGTGACACATTCTCCAGCAACAGCTTGTGACAGATCTGTCCACACATTTCAGCCGAACGAAGGCACGCACCAGCAGATCTTAGCTGGCACAACACGCAATCTTATTTTTTGCGCATTCAGTGTGAAAATCGGGCTCCGTTCCACTCTGATGTCACGTTCAACATTTCTCATCTGTTGACAAGAAATAATTGAGTTCCCCTTTCAGTCGGTCACTCCGAGTCACGTCGGATGACCGACGAAATTGGGATCTCGCCAGAGAGACCAATCCACTTCGAGTGTAACTAAACGAGCCAATGGACATTGGCATGCGATTATTGCATCCAGCTGCCGCTGATCACAGCGTGAGCATAAGAGGCAGCTGATGCACCGCATCAATTATCCTTTCGCTTCGGAGCCGAGCGGTAGTGGTTAAAGCTACTGCTCTCCCTTCCAAGAGAGTGTTCTGCGAGCGAGTGCGGGCGTTACGGCGCGGCAGCGGTGGTCACGGTGTCCGGGAGAGAAAGATCGTCTTCCTGCTGACAGCCACACTAGGAGTGTGCGGTGGCCAGCTCCCCTGCGTGCTTCAGCACTAAAAGAGCATTTCTCTGAAAGAGCAATTTCTCTAAAAGAGCAACACGGGTGATCGCGTCTTTTTAAAGATGTCTTTTCACCCGTGCGTTTCTGGGTGTGGTCGTTTCCTGGCGCCTCAGGACGGTCACGATCGCTTCCTCACGTGTCTGGGCATTCAGCACGCTGAGGTGGCTTTCGTGGATGGTTCATGTTCTTCTTGCGGGGACATGACCATCTCGGAGTGCGACTCTGCTATGTCAAACATGGCAGAGTCCCTCTGCCTGCCGTGATCCGCCGTGCACACTGGATCCGGTGGAGTTAGAGGTGATTTGAGGATTACGGTGAGGGCTTCCCCAAGTGGAGCTCCTCACCCCTCAAGCACTCCGCAGCCGGTGGAGCTGCCGAAGGAGCGCGCTGGCCACGCGTTTCCTTCGGTGCCCCCTCTGACGACCAGATGTCGATCACCGCATCGGAGGGCGGGCCCTCTCTCTCCGGGGATGACGACCCGGCTGCGTTGCCCCCTTCGGGTGTGGTAGCGTTGTCCGTGCCAGACCCAGAGATGACGGCTATGCTTTCCCGGGCCGCCGAGAATGTCGGGCTCGTGTGGAATCCTAAAAAGCCACCGTGTCCCGATCCTTCGAGGCTGGGCGAGTGGTTCCTCGGTGGGGGTGGCGCTGGTTCTCAGCGCCCCCCTCCGGTGCCATTCTTTCCGGAAGTGCATGAGGAGCTGACAAGATTGTGGAGGGCACCTTTCACTGCCCGAAACACATCTTGTAGTTCTTCCGCTCTCACCACCCTCGATGGTGGAGCCGCTTTGGGGTATGCGGGTATCCCCTCGGTGGAACGTCTGTGGCCATGCAACTGTGTCCAACAGCCGCTTCCACCCTGCGGGGTGATCCGTGTCTCCCCTCACGGGCCTCTAAGTATTCGTCAGGTCTAACTGGCAGTGCTTGTAGAGCCTGTGGGGAGGCGGCTTCCGCCCTCCACGCTATGGCGTTGCTGCAGGTCCACCAGGCCAAAGCACTGAAAGACCTGCACGAGGGTGGTCACGACCTGGCGGTTCTACATGAGCTGCGTGCTGCGACGGACCTCGCGCTACGAGTGACGAAGGTGACCGCACAGTCTCTGGGTTGTACGATGTCCAGGAGCGCCATCTCTGGCTGTGTCTCGCTGACATGACGGGGCAGGAGAAGGTACTCCCGTGTCACAGACCGGCCCTTTCGGCGACGCTGTCGAGAGCTTTGCCCAGCAGTTCTCGGCAGCCCAGAAGCAGACTGAGGCAAACACATCATGCGCCGGAGGAAACCTGCTGCTTCCACCCCGGCTGCAGCCACTCAGCCTGCTCGTCGCCGTGGGCGCCCCCTGCGGCCGTCCCCGCTCCCGCGCAGCCGCAGCAGCCTTCACCAGGCAGCGTCGTGGAGCCGGTCGCAGGCAGGACGCCCAGCCCGTCCAGGCCCCCGCCAAACCTGGCGGCAAGCGCAAGTGCAAGAGGCCCTGGGACGGTCGACCCAGAGATGGAGGAGACTGCTCATCGGGAGATGGTGACTGCACCACTCCCTCCCCCGGAGGAGGGCCGGGTGGAGTATCTTTTGTTCATTTTGTTCCGCCGCTGGCCCAGCAGCCAGCGGTACCCAAAACATCAGTAAAGAGCGGTCTCCTCAATCTCCGGGTCTCAAGAGGAGGAGAGTGGTGATCCGTGCATCACAGGATCACTTCCCTCCTCCTCTCTCGCCAGCAGGCAGCGGGTGGTTGCCCAAGAGCACCCCTCCTGCCCATTCGTGGAACCAGGTAAGGGCAGTAGCACTCCAGTCCCCGCTTCAAGTCGTCAAACGCCGGGCTGTCACAAGCCTCAAGCCGGGTTCCTGTGTCTCCTCCCACGCGAGGAGAAATCAGGTGAGTGCTACACTACACACCCAGACCCCGTCCCCTGCCGTCACAGGCCCTGGGGCCGGTCCCTGTGTTCCACCTCGCTGCCCCACCGCGGGCATGTCGGTGGGCCCGTTGGCCCCGCTGGTGCGGTCTCTCGGAGCCTGGTTAGCGCTCCCCAGCCCGTCCCGGTGGCTCCTGCGGACCATCAGACTCGGCTATGCGATTCAGTTCGCCCGGCGTCCCCCCCAAGTTCAGGGGCATCCGGTACACTTCAGTCAAAGCCGTCGATGCCCCTGTCTTGCTCGCGGAGATTGCAGTCCTACTGGCGAAGGATGCAATAGAGCCGGTCCCTCCAGCCGATATGAGGTCGGGGTTTTACAGCCCTTACTTCATTGTGCCCAAGAAAAGCGGTGGGTTACGACCGATCTTGGATCTGCGAGTTTTGAACCGTGCACTTCACAAGATGCCGTTCAAGATGTTGACGCAGAAACGCATTCTTGGATGCGTCCGTCCCCTAGATTGGTTTGCAGCAATCGACCTGAAGGACGCGTACTTTCATGTTTCGATTCTCCCGCGAGACAGGCCATTCCTGCGATTCGCGTTCGACGGTCGGGCATATCAGTACAAGGTCCTGCCCTTCCGGCTGTCCCTTTTCGCCTCGTGTCTTCACCAAAGTCGCAGAGGCGGCCCCTTGTTCCCCTGAGACAACGGGGTGTGCGCATTCTCAACTACCTCTACGACTGGCTCATACTTGCACAGTCTCGAGAGCTGTTGTGCGCACACAGGGACCTGGTGCTCAGGCACCTCAGCCAGTTGGGCCTTCGGGTCAATTGGGAAAAGAGCAACTCGTGCCAGTGCAGAGGATCTCTTTTCTCGGCATGGAGTTGGATTCGGTCAACCAGACAGCACGCCTCACCCAGGAACGTGCTCAGTCGGTGCTGAACTGCCTCAAGACTTTTATCAGGCAGGACAGCGGTCCCACTGAAACTCTTTCAGAGGCTCCTGGGGCATATGGCTGCAGCTGCGGCCATAGTTCCGCTCAGTCTGCTCCATATGAGACCGCTTCAGCACTGGCTCCATGATCGAATCCCGAGGTGGGCGTGGAAACGCGGTACTCACCGGGTTCAGATTACACCGGCCTGCCGCAAGACCTTCAGCCCGTGGTCAGATCCTTCGTTCCTTCGGGCAGGAGTGCCCCTGGAGCAGGTATCCAGGCATGCTGTGGTATTCACGGATGCCTCGGCCACCGGCTGGGGTGCCACGTACAACGGGCACGCAGTATCAGGGGTTGGACGGGCCCCCTTCTGCGTTGGCATATCAATTGCCTCGAGTTGCTGGCAGTACGCCTTGCCCTGTGCCGCCTCAGAGGGCGCCTTTGGGGCAGGGACGTTCTGGTCCGTACGGACAACACTGCGACCGTTGCCTATATCAACCGGCAAGGCGGTTTGCGCTCCCGTCGCAACTCGCCCGCCACCTCCTCCTCTGGAGTCAGAAGCATCTGAGGTCCCTTCGTGCCATCCACATCCCAGGAGTGTTCAATCAGGCGGCCGACGAGCTGTCTCGAGCGGCACTTCCTGGGGAGTGGAGACTCCATCCCCAGGCGGTCCAGCTGATTTGGAGTCGGTTCGGAGTTGCTCAGGTAGACCTGTTTGCATCTCCAGAAACCACCCACTGCCAGTGGTTCTACTCCCTGTCCGAGGCAACGCTCGGCACGGATGCACTGGCACACAGCTGGCCCCAGGGCTTGCGCAAGTATGCGTTTCCCCCAGTGAGCCTGCTAGCACAGACATTGTGCAAGATCAGGGAGGACGAGGAGCAGGTCCTGTTAGTGGCTCCATATTGGCCCAACAGGACCTGGTTCCCGGAACTCATGCTCCTCGCGACAGCCCCTCCCTGGCCGATTCCTCTGAGGAAGGATCTGCTTTCTCAGAGACGGGGCACCCTCTGGCACCCGCGTCCAGACTTGTGGAAACTTCATGTGTGGTCCCTGGACGGGACGCGGAGGTTCTAGGTGACCTGCCCCAGGAGGTAGCGCTCACTATCGCTTCAGCACGAGCACCGTCCACAAGACGGGCCTATGCGCTGAAGTGGAACCTGTTCGTCGAATGGTGTTCCTCTTACCAGGAGGACCCCCGGAGATGTTCGATCAGAGCCGTGCTTTCCTTTTTGCAACAAGGGTTGGAGCGTAGGCTGTCCCCCTCCACCCTTAAGGTATATGTTGCTGCTATTTCTGCCCACCACGACCCCATAGAGGGGAGGTCGGTGGGGAAGCACGATCTGGTCGTCAGGTTTCTTAGGGGGGCCAGGAGGTTAAATCCTCCGAGGCCTCCCTCCCTTCCCTCTTGGGATTTGGCTTTGGTGCTAAGAGCCCTACAAACTGCCCCCTTTGAGCCATTGCAGTCAGTCGAGTTGAAGTTTCTTTCTATGAAAACCCTACTCCTGACTGCATTGGCCTCAATCAAGAGGGTGGGGGACCTGCAGGCATTTTCGGTCGACGAATCGTGCCTTGAGTTTGGGCCGGCTGACTCCAGTGCAACACTGAGGCCCCGGCCCGGCTATGTGCCCAAGGTTCCTACCACGCCCTTCAGGGACCAGGTAGTGAGCCTGCAAGCGCTGCCCCTGGAGGAGGCAGACCCAGCCCTAGCTTTGCTCTGTCCTGTACGCGCACTGCGTCAGTACGTGGATAGAACTCAGAGCTTCAGGACCTCAGAACAGCTCTTTGTCTGTTACGGAGGACAGCAGAAGGGGAAGGCTGTCTCCAAGCAGAGGATGGCCCACTGGATAGTGGATGCCATCACCTTGGCCTACGAAGCACAAGGTGTGCCCTGCCCGCTCAGGTTGCGTGCTCACTCCACTAGGGGTGTCGCATCGTCCTGGGCGCTGGCTCGTGGTGCCTCGCTAGCAGACATCTGTAGAGCTGCGGGTTGGGCGACTCCCAACACGTTCGCTAGGTTTTATAGCCTACGTGTCGAACCGGTTTCCTCCTGTGTTCTCACCTCAAACGGGTAGTGGCACTGAGAGGGCCGGCTCAGAGTCGGCATGCGGCGTCCTTACGCCTAATTCTCCAGAGAGTTCCTTAACCAGGCAAACCCTGTTGAGTCCTCCAGCACTCCGGCGTCCGGACACGGCGGAGCGTCCGGCGCCAGGCCTTCAGCCAATGAATTCTTGAAAACTGGTGCGAGGCTAGTGCCCATATGAGAGACCCTGTCGGGATCCCATATGTGTATTCCACGGTATTCTTATTAGAGCCGTGTTTCCCCTGGCGGACCACGTTCTGCCATCTCTAAAGATGCAGCCTGAGCCATCTCAGAGACTTCCATGTGCAAAAGGGCACTCTGGGTTACTTCACATGTTTGAATGTCACTTAAACCCCCTTTGGGAGGAGGTGACTCCGCAGTGTGCCTCTTCCAAGTGGAAGGGCACGCTTCCCAGTGTTATCCTAGTCCTACTGTTTGGGTTGCTCAAGGAACACCAGTAGTTGACCTTCTCTGTGTAGAGCCCGGTCCTATCGTCTGCCTTACAGGAAGGGTCAGGAGCCCTACACAGGGCACTGGAAGGGGCAGCTCCTGTGGCGCTTTGGTAGGGATCCCAATTTCGTCGGTCATCCGACGTGACTCGGAGTGACCGACTGAAAGGGGAACGTCTCGGTTACGTATGTAACCCTCGTTCCCTGAAGGAGGGAACGGAGACGTCACGTCCCGTCGCCACAGTCGCTGTACCACCGCTGAGCTGCCGGGTCGCCGGCTCGGCTCCTCAGCGAAAACATAATTGATGCGGTGCATCAGCTGCCTCTTATGCTCACGCTGTGATCAGCGGCAGCTGGATGCAATAATCGCATGCCAATGTCCATTGGCTCGTTTAGTTACACTCGAAGTGGATTGGTCTCTCTGGCGAGATCCCAATTTCGTCGGTCATCCGATGTGACGTCTCCGTTCCCTCCTTCAGGGAACGAGGGTTACATACGTAACCGAGACGTTATATTTCGTTGTGACAGGCTGAGGACAAGCGAATGATTGCCTCCATTTTTCTTCATGAATCCTTTGATACCGTCTGTTTGCATTGTATTACACATCTGCTCAAGGCCAACAAGTGCTGAAGACATCAGACAAGACCTCTGAGACCTTCGGCCAGCGCCGTAAAGATGAATAGTGTCATTTCTGAGCCACTATAGCGTCATCAAACAATAAAGCAAAAATAATAATTGTTTTCAGCAAATTTTTCTGAACACTTCCCTGTCTGGTTAAAAAAAATATATCAAATCAAATCAAATCAAATCAAATAAAAATTAAAAATATATATAAAATATAAAATAAAATATTTTAATAATAATAACAACAACAACAAAAATTAAAATAATAATAACAGATTTATTTTCAATTTGGTAACCTACTAGATGCAATGAAAAAAAAAACAATAATGAAAAAAAAAGTCCAGTCCCAGTACATACTAGATAGATAGATAGATAGATAGATAGATAGATAGTGGACAAGATAAAATATGCAATTAAAGTAAACATTTTAAATAACAATAGTAATAATAATAATAACTACATTTATTTTCAATTTAGTAACCTACCAGATGCAATGAAAATGAAAAACACTGAACAGAATTAATACAAAATAACTGATCCAATCTCAGTATACATCCAGAATGAAGAAAGAAAGAAAGAAAGAAAGAAATAGTGTATATATAATATATAAATTATAATTATTATATATTTTATAACTACATAATTAGAAAATATATAACTAAAATAAATAAATTCAAACAAAATATCAATAATAATAATAACAATAATAATAATAATATATTTATATTAATAATATTACTAACTATAATAATAATAATAATAATAGTTTACATATTTTTATTATTAATAATAATTATAATCATCATCATCATCATCATTATAATAATTATATACATATTTTTATGTAGTTACTTAACCAACTAGATGCAAAGAAAATAAAAAGTACTGAACAGAATTACAAAAAACGCCTATATATATTTTCTAAAGTACTACAACTGAATAAACCACACGGACAGAAGATGCTAGATTAAAAAATATGTTACTTGTATCAATTTCCAATAAGTTTGAGCCAATCTGGATCCGTATTTCTGTACATGAATTTAATACGATTATAATTATTAACGTAGTCCCAATGCAAATGGATTCAGTATACTTATTTTTCAAGTTTAAATTCATTGCATGTGATGCATTATCGCACTGTAACAAATTAAAATAAAAAAGCTACAAAATGCATTTTTGGGACTACATTGACAATATAGCACAGACAGAACACTGTCCAATCAGCATCTCAGTTTTATATTACATAATATGTACTTGGTCAAAGTGGTAATCAATGTAGCTAATATGCGGAAATGTCACAGTGGAAATCTAAAAATAATCTCTCAGTCATGAAATATTAACCCTAGAGTGGCCACATGGGCAGTGGAACAGCACAGTGTGTGTGAGGGCGAGACGGTCAGGGACATTTGAGCTCATGCAGCACAATCATGAAAGAAGCACATCAGTCCTGCTCCACACGAGGGGAATCGCACACGCTGCAGGCCATTTCGTTCATTCTCTGAGTTTCCTTTATGGAAACTGTCTCCAAACGCCCAGCACTACAGTGCACTTCTCTGCTGCTGCTGTTTATCATCAAATATGGATGAAAAGACTTTTGTGAAGCTCGTGTTGGTCAGACAGTCGCTCCATATGTCAGTCTGCTGTTTTTAAGGCAGGTACACAGCCATGGGTTATTTTAAAGGGCCATATCATGAAAAAAAGGTATTGCTTCTTATTTTTGAAATTCACAACACAAAGCTAAGCCTCCAAGTCCATACAGAATAAAGGACAAAAGAAAATAAAATAAGCCTTGGCGAATGAGAGGGTGAATTTAAAGTTCATTAATCAACAGAAGCCTTAAAGACAGAGTAGCAATAATTTAATCATTTAAGTAGTTTAATTTTAAAAGGCAACATTAAATCAAAATAACCATATTTATTTTTTAAACAGAAATTCTTGTTTTTAATGCAGAAAAATTAAAATATGAATGAAATATGAAAGAAAATATGAAAAACGTGAATCAAAACATGCAGAAAAACATGAACAATATAAAATTCATATCAATATATGAATATCTATCTATCTATCTATATATACATATATAATTCATATATTATACATTACAAAATCATATATTTTAAATTATAATATATTATATTTTTTCTTTCCAAGTTGTTCATGTTTTTCTGCATGTTTTGATTTACATTTGTCATATTTTCATTCATTTTTTCTGCATTAAAAACAAGAATTTCTGTTCAAAAAAAGAAAAGAAAAGAAAAAAATATAGAATTTTATATATAAGTTTTCTTGTCCAAGTGTTTTTTTTTTTCAGCAGATTTTGAGAATATATATATATGAATTATAAAATAGATGTGTGCGTGTGGGTACTATAATAATATAATATAATATAATAATGTGTAATATTATTATATATAATTGTACTATTTTATATACATAAATTATACACACTCATAATTATTATTATATAACACACTTTTTTATATATACAATGTTATTTTATTTTATTTTAAAATATATATATCATGAATCAAAACATGCAGAGAAACATACTTGGAAAGGAAAATTTTAGAATATATGAATTCAAAAAATATATAATTATATAATACAAAATTATTATAACATTATTTATATTATATATTTTAAATATTTGTATTATATATTTTTAAAAATATACTGCTATTTTATATTATTATATTATAATATATATTTAATATTGATTTAATGTTAACTAATAAGCAAATTTAGGCATTGTTTTAGGATACTGCTGTAGGTGATTAAGGTAATTACAGCAAATAATGATAGATTTGAAACAAAATGTTACCATTGGCATAGATGGAGAAGCTCAAGAGAAAAAAACAATCTTCAGCCTCCAAATCCTCTCAAAAATGTGTTCATCATCACATCAATTCCAGATGGATAAAATCAAGTCACATCCTACATTTTTGCTTCATTGAATATCCTGTTCAGAAATACATCACATTATGAAAGTAAAATGTAGTTGTGAAAGCTGACTTGAAGGGTCAGAGTGGGTGGAAAACAGTCATGTAAAACAAAATTATGACTGTTTTTGGTGCAGAAAAACTTTGACTGAGATTATAAGTGGCCTTCAGGGGAAAAAATAAGAAGCTACAAATGTGTAAAACGTTCTTGGTGAGAGTTAGCACATCAAAACAAGTAATATGAAGAATTACTCACAGGCTCTGAATGGATGAAGCAGCAGTGAAGGACTGGGCTGCAATGAGGAATGAGATGCAGTTAGTTGATGGTGCATTGAAGGCCGTTATCTAAATCTTACATGGAAACGGTGTCTGCAGCAGTGTAATTATGAAAGTTTAACACCAGGCACCTCAGCATGCTGCCTTTAATTAAAAACAGATTTCAAAGGTTGTTGGAGTGTCAGTTCAATTAGCCTTAACATCTGAATTTGTCGATTTCTTTCACCGGCTGAACTCTGTTGAAAATTTAGTTCACCTTAAGACACTTTCATTCCCAGTGGTGGAGAAAAGGAAAGAGGAAAAAAATAATACGCACCAAAAGGATGTGAGAACTGCTCTTTATAAAAGTCCATTTTTCATTAACAGAACACACTCATTAGGTTTACTTCATATTCATAACCTTATATGTTTAGGCAAAGTAATTTAATGAGTCCACAAGGGGTCTTTTGAACACTGGGGAAAACAGATGCGTTATTCCTATCACAACGCAACATCAACAAACAACAGCAAACACAATGATCATTTGCTTGAGGGACACTAATTTATAAATGGTGCTGTTCTTTATTTACAATAGAGCACAAAAATGGACCGCGACGCTTCCCATAAATACAGCATAAAATAAGTCTGAAACTCAGAGAAAAAAAATATATTTTGAACAACTGGTTGATGAAAGAATGTGCTTAAACTTCAGAAAATATTGATCATCAACAAAATTAAATTCTGTATGAGTGGTTTTATTTTCTATTCATATTATATGAGGTTTGCAACACTGTTAGCAAAAACTGTGAAAATCAGTGTTAGTTTTTATTTTTATATTTTCCGTTTTCATTTTAATCATTTTAATTTTAGTAAAATTTTAGTCATTTTGTTGCATTTTGTCATTGTCTCAGTTTTAGATAGATAGATGCAGTTTTTAACTATCATCAAGTTAAATGAAATTCAAATGAGAAATGTCACCTTTTTATTTTATTTTAGTTAACACTTATTTTAAGTAATAAAAATGTTTTAATGGTTTTCATTTTAGTGTCAGTTAACTACTTGTATAATAACCCAGCGTCTAAATACAAGTCATGATTTGTGTGATTTTAATTTTTGCACTAAATCTAAAAATTAAATAAAACATTTATAAATTAAATTTATAATTATTTGAATATCACTTTAGCAGATTATGTAATTGTATATGATTTTAATGGCTGGAAACAAGTCAAGATCTCTAGGACAGGTTAAAATCTCTTTTTTAAAGGTGTATAGAGGCATTTTATCTGCTTCAGAGTAGATAATTTTCATGCTAGATTAATTTTGTGCAGCATAATAGTTTGGCAAACATATCTAATAGTTAGAAGAACACTGGATTTGCACCTCTAACTCTTAAAGAAGATTTTTAAAAAATCTGCTGGGGCAGTGAAGTGTGCATGTCCATTTCTTGTATTTTGGTGCAGTCCTGGCCAACTGTTCCCTTAAAACACATCAAGGCAACTGGGATCTGCAGCATTTCGCAATATTATCGTAACCCATTTAACTAGCCCTGTTTGGTGCTCATATTCAATATTTCATGTGCCTCACCTCGAGTTAATCTTTAATGGTCTGTCCTACTTCAGTCTCCGTACATTTTTTCTGTGTATCTGTCAAGGATATCAACACTGAGTCCCAATGCAGGGTCACAGTCCAGGGTCATATCATCTGGGTTTTAAATACTTCTGAGCGATACGACACCTAGAACCTTTCTAGAGGACAGAGGCAATGAGATCTGTTTGCTTTCTAACTATGGAAATGCGCAGGCAAAATATTTTGAGAACACTGGAGAACAGTACAACTCTTTTTGGACAGATTGAATGCTCTGATCAATATCCTCAAATGCAAATATAGAAACAAAAACTTGCAAGGAATGCAAAATGATTTCTGACAGCCGTATTTCACATTTGTCCTTTGTTCTTTTCAGTTTGGATGCTTGAAACTGCTTAACCTTGGTTTTACGTCTTTATTAACTCTAGGTTAACACTAGGCTTTTTTTTTACCTACATCAAGCAATGCCATATCTTTCGAAACAATTTCAAGAAGAAATAAACGTTTAACCGGTGTTTCAAGCAGCGGTGGGAAAAGTTACTTTTGAAAGTAATGGATTACAATATTGTGTTACTCCCTAAGAAAGTAAATAATTGCATTACATTTTATGGAAAGTAATGTGTTACGTTACTTTTGTTCTACTTTTTCCTCATCTGGGCTAGGCATGCTTGTTTGTTTTTACTATAAAAAAAAAAAAAAAAAGTTTTCTTTTTTTGCAAATGTAAAAGCCCTTTAACGCCAAAAGTGAAATAAACAGGCCTCAGCCATTCTGGACTGCATGAAGAAAAAGACGCAAGAAAAAAAGAAAAAAATGTTATGTTTATTTAAAGTCATTTTTGCATAGTCGTATGGTTGAATTGGATCATCGAAGATCAGCAGCAAAGATACTGGTTAATAAAATGGGAAACTTTAAATACACAAAGGATATTTGTTATTTAACATTTAATTATTGCAGGTTTGCACCATATTCTGAGTTTGTATTTCACTGTTTTATCCATTTTGAGGAATACCGAATATGTTTTTGTGCGAGCGAGATGAGTAAATGCATGTTCACATTTAGTCTAGATCTACAGTAAGCATCATGTTTACACAGCGCACATAATGCCTCTGCACTTCTGATTTCTTTCAACATGGGGACAGGAGAACTGTCAGTCAATAAATGGGAAACTTTAACTGGCATTAATTATTTGAAAAAGTAACAAATATTTTCTTGTAAATTAAAAAGTAATGCATTACTTTACTATTTACTTGAAAAAAAAGTAATCTGATTACGCAACTTGCATTAATTATAATGCATTACCCCTAAAACTGGATTCAAGCTGTTTAAAAATCAAATTCACCCTCAGTAGAAGGAGGGATTAGGAAAAGACAAGAAGTGTTTCGCTGACTGTTGGAAAACCACTTACCAAAAGCATCATGGGAGCATCGAAATGGGTGTTTTCTCCAACACCCTTGGGAGTAATTTTCCAACCTTTTCCATCTGACAACCCTTGCGCTCAATTTCTACAACCCGACGTCAATACAAGGCTTCACGGCTAAACTACTGCAGCAAAAGACAAATGCAGACAGCAGAGTTACAACAGTGACTTCGATCTTTCTAAGGTTTTGAATTTACAGCTGCCCGACCCTCCATAGTCACAAACAATAACCAGAAGCAAAGATAATTACGTGAAAGCAGCTCCAATCAATGCAGAACATCCCTAGTCACCTGTAATGATAAACCAGTCAAAATGTAGACCGACACAAGACAGTGGAGCTCACTGGAGAGTTTTAACCGTGCCGTAGTGTTATGTTCTGAGGTGTAGGTGTGTTGACTACAAATCGATCACTTAAGACGCTGAGGAGCCCCTCGGCCACATTAAATCTGCAACTTAAACTAATGAACAACCATTGAAATGATTCAGTCTTACTATTTTTCCGTCCTGAATAATTCCTTCCTTTATTAGGTATTAATTTGATATCAGTCAATCCACTAATGCCTTGTTTAGCACCCATGAGTGTGTTTTTCAGTGACCTGACCTGCATTGCATTTTATGCTATTAAATAAAATTAAACACTTCATAATTGAGTTGAAGATTACTGGTTTTGGCAGAGGAAGAGCTGTACCACATTTGCATTGATTTCGTAAGGGATAATCCAATGATAGCTGTACATTAAATGATTTTAATGCACTACATGGAAGCAAATAACCACCTAATGTAAAGTGGTTTATTTAAATGAACCAGTTAGAGAATGACTCAGATTCATTGAATCTGTTTGCTTCACAAACTTATTATATCTATTTTGTGGCCACGTATAAAATGATGTTTATATAATGCATTAAAGTATTCTTTAATGCATTAGTTATGCCTTGTACTGCACCTTATATTGTCTCATAAATAACTGTAACCATAGATATAATACATTATTTATAGTACTCATCTATTCATCGCCGTTACATCGCTAGAAATTTTAATGCATTAAAACACATGACAAACAAACAGTCAAATATTATAATGCATTTTTACTTTGGTCACAAATATTTATTAAAAGATGTAATGCATTACGACGTACATTATAAATACCTTCATAATGCATTATACAAAGGCTTTAAAATGAAAGATTTAATAATAATAATAATAATAATAATAATGTCAAATTCTGCTGTTCTTTTTTGGACAATTATTATAATAATTTGTTCTCCAGTTTAATTGGTAGTTAGTATAAACTGATCTGTCAAAATGTAGTTTAATGCTGTCATTAACATTCTCATTTTATTTTTGCACCAGAAAAATACTGCTTTGACTGAAAAAAAAAAAAAATACATCAGATATTTAGATTTTTATTATACTATGTCATACTATAATTATCTTTCTCTGATAGGCTTACATAAAATACAGTTTCATGACAGATGATGAATATTTATGGACAGTGAATTTTCTCCATTTACTCACCATTGGCTGGTGTGGCAATGTTATGACCCCCACCTCTGTGAATGACAATATCATAAACTGAAACCCAATTTTAAAACCTTTCAAGGCTTCTCGGATTGTCTATTTAATGAGGGCCTTTGGTCATTGTAAGGATGAAACCCAATCCAGAGCAGTGGAGCCCTTCAGCATGTAGTGTTGATTAGGGATCACACTCACTGAACAGTGACGAAGACAAAGATGACAGCAGTATTTGAACGGCTCCAATTAAACGCTGCTCAATGATTCGTGTCATTTGTTTACACGGTTCTTACAGGCATCATTGATAATGCGGTAAACACCACTTGTGCTCAGAGAAGAGATTAACAAATCTATTAGACAAACACTCAGTGAAAAAGAGGTGCTTGTGTGCATAGCCCACTGACCTGGGGAGGAACCAGCATTTATCGTTCCAAACCTGTACAACCTACTTCTCTGGAAAACAAAACAGGGTAGTAAAAAAAATTTGTTTTCCTTGTCCATACAATGAAAGTCAATGGGGTCCAAAGTTGTTTTTGGATGCTGCTGACTGTCATTGAATAAAAGCATTGTTCTGTATATTTTTGTCAGTGTTCCACAGAAGAAAATGAGTCATACTGGTTTGGAACAACATGACAGTGAGTAAATAATAACATCATTTTCATTTTTCAGTGAACTATTGCTTTATCTACACTCTTAAAAATAAAGGTTATTTATTGGCATTGACGGTTCCATGAAGCATGATTGCACAAAAGGTACTTTATAGTGCAAAATGGTTCTTTGCATTATTATGTTCATGACACTAAGAAAAAATGGTTCTTTTAAGAATTGCTCTACTGAAATGCTCTACGGCATCACTGTGAAAACCCCCTCTTGGAACCTTTATTTTTAATCAAATGTAATACATTTCTCTTAAATAAAAACACTAAACTTCAAGAAAGAAAAACCTTTGCAATGTTCGATTTGTGGTTCCTCTAGCTCAGCTGGTACAGCATGTCATAGCAATGCCAGTGTTGTTGTTTTGATTTCCAGGGCACACCTGTGCAGATAAAATAGTAGTTTACAATAAAAAGCATCTGTCAAATGCACAAAATATACATTGTAAACAAAGCATAGAAACTATGACACTCAGACACTGTTTTTCCAGCCATTCTTTATTATCACTGCAAGTTATGGAAGTCTGAACATGACAATGAAATGCACATAAATAAATATTAGCCGTAGAGATGTAGTGGGAGATCGGACATTAATAATAGAATCTGCTTACATGTAGTTAGTGATGATTAAAAGATGATCTTAATTAAAGAAGAGCTTGTTTGGCAGATATTAGATTAGAAGAGTACAAGACAAAAAAAAATTAAACAACTCTGAGCTTCAAAAGCAAACATCCATCATTCTTTTGAGTGCAGTCTTCCAAGATATGTCAGTTTCCTCAACTGTGGAAATGAAAGAATATAATTTTCCTAATTCTGCATGGTATAAACAAAAGGAATATGGAAAAGCATTCCGTCAGGATTTCCTTAAGAAGCCAGAGACAGGGATTTGACAGGCATTTAACGCACCATGCACGAACGTCACGCTCATGTACCAAAAACATGGAAACGAACCATTGTTGTAATAAAGCTTAAAGCATTGCAAAGATCTGCTAATCGTTCACATCTCACAAATCATAAAACATAATTTTGCCAAGGTGACTATACATATATATTTCTAAATTAATACAGAACCGTTGACGAATAAGGTGGACGCTGAATCCATAATCTCATGTGAAATGTTCAATCTACTATGTTCTGTTGTGCAATTGGAATGAATTAAACAAATAACTGGTCAATATTCATTGCATCTACAATGATCAATGAAGCATATGCCATATTTAATTTGACGTGAATGAAAAAGAGGCTGATATTTCGCCAACTCGATGAGCTTTCATTTGCGTTAAATGAAATATAGCGTCTTCTCTGACTAAGAGCTGTAGTTTGTTGGTAAATGATTGGAAAAATCAAGACACAATGGATCTAAAACATGGAGTCTGAGGATCAACATGACCCCACGATTAAATTAACTTTGCACTCTCCAAATAAAATATTCCTGTGTGAATTAGAATTTAAAATGTTCGCAAAAAGCTGAATGCATAAAAGCGGAATCATATCGCAACATTCACAAAAGCAAAAGGGCACAAAACAAACTGGTGTTAGACACTAGAACAGGCGGCTAGTTTCTCATGGGAATCAAGTGCGCGCTGTGAGAAATTGGACCGTTCCCCAACAGCGCCGTCAGTTCTGAGACAGACAGAGAGGTGTCAAATTGAGTCGTTAAGCTGCAGAGAGATTGCTGCCTAACGAGGGGAGTCCAGGGAGCCGCTTTCCTTCGCGGGAACATTTCGAAAGCCCCACAAAAATGCTCCGATAATTATCGCAGCAATTAAATGCACGCTTTCCCGCTTTCGCCGGAAAACTTCCTGAATTTTTTTTGATATAACGAACTGCGGAACTTGAAATTTCAGCCACTTTCTTTCAGATACAAGCAGCATACTGTAGAGATGTAGACATGATGATATTTGGATTTTCTGGCACGAATAAATACGCCCCATATACACACATTCACACACACAGTAAGTGTCTTCAGCCAATCAAATATACAAAACAGGCAATACAACAGTGATAGCAGTTTAGGACGCCAACGTTAGACACGCTTTCCTGAACAGGGGAATTAGTGGTAGGTAGAACGGTCCTGTTTGGACCACCGAGGCCATGCCACTGTCCCGAGCACCCAGTTCACGGATGTCAAGCAGCCAGGGTTTGCTCGACGGACCCTTTTCTAACTTTCCCGTCACATACAAACAAACATATAAAGTGTTACGTTACATTCAGTAGTATGTAAATCACAGATGGACTTGATCTGTTTTGACCCTCTGTGCTCCTGGTACATCTGAGATTGCTGGAGGTCTTTGTACGAGATGGATGTAGTTTCCTCCTGTAGCCGTGAAGAGATGAGAGAAAGAGAAAGAGAAGTGTACTGAATCATCGGGTGGACGGTGTCCAGTTTTATCCCGTGGCTTTGGAGTTTTCCGCAGGGGTGGCATCTTTACTCAAATGCACGATCTCCTGAGACAAAACTTCCAGATCCTGTAAGACAAACCAAGAATTTAAATATGATTCTAATGAAGAGTATACTATTGTGGTAGTTGCATACCGTAAATGTTTATTTACAGTTCTACCCTCCTGCTAAGCTTTACACATTAGTTTGAAAACAACCCAGAATATCCCACAGAATATGTGGGTTTTAAAAAGAAGAAAGGTACGAAGGACCCATTAGGCAGTCAGGCCTGAGTTCAGCTGCAATCTCACATGGTATTATACTCTCATTCTCTCACAAACAAACACACGCTCACACACACAACAGCAGAGGCAGCGTTGCATGCCCCGTGTGCTCACTCTAAAGCAAAAAAGCCATCAAATATTAAGTGGGCTGTTTGTTTCTGGACTGGCGGCCCCAACTGCCAGTAAATATTCATGAGGTGGTTGCTCGCTGGATTATAAAAAGACGTCGAAAGTCCACAACAGTAGACGGTGGCCATTTTGGTCTGTAGTTATGGCTTCCCCATTGATGGTTTGCTCTGCAAAAATGTGCCAAAATTCACTCCCAAATTAACAGATATACTACATTAAAAATATTACATAAAAAAATATTTAAAAAAAAAAAATGTAAAAAAAAAATATTTTACAAAAAAAAAATATTTAACGCAGTTAATGCAGGGGCGGAGCAAGAATTGACAAGAATTGCATATATTTAGGTGCAGAACATCTTTACAACCACATCAAACAGGAAACTTTACTTCACCTCAGCACTGGCCGCGAGTCAAACAAGCGCGGGAACAGTACCAGAGACTGTATTACTAAATGAACAGATATACTACTCTAAAAATATTATATTAAAATAGCATTATTAAAATTATATCTCAAAATTATATAAAGTATAATACATCTAAAATTATACAGTATATTTTAAAATAAAATAATAAAAATAAACTTATTTTTAACTAAAATTATGCACATCTTCCCCAATTCCCATTACAATATTGAAAAAAATAAAAATGCCCAATTTAAATGAAAAATATTTACACATCATAGTAGCATGTTGCACTGCTTTATGTAAATTTAAATAAAAACTTAAATTGTAAAAATTGGATTGCTGTAAAAATACTGTATTTTGACAATGACAATCTAATGATAATTACAATCAAGAATATATTAATGGCAAAAAAAAAAAAAAAAAATCATTGTCAAGCAAATGTTACAACAGCAGTGTTTCCCATACATTGATTTATTTGTGGCGGCCCGCCACAATATAAATACTGACCGCCACAAATAGATTTTCCAAAGGCTTTGACTTCGTTGAATAAACATGAGCATGGAAGGATTTATATTTTCAAATGCGTTTTCCATATGTGGACGCATAAATTGTGACATAATCCAAATGCAATTGCAAATCTTGCATTACCGTTTGCATTTTCGCTTTCGCGAAAGCACAGTGACTGCCACATTTCAAATGAAAAAGCAAAGTCTATTTGCAACTGTATTTCCCATGTCTTACGAGTTATGAGCCTGTCATATTTAAATAGCAATATTAATTACCACATTTGCTTTTTCACTCTCTCTGCGCCGCGCATATAACCTGCCAAAACGCAAATGGAATCGCAATTCCTTTTGCATTTGAATTTCCGATGTCTACGCTGAAAGCTGTCAATCAGTGTGAGGGGGCAGGACTAAACTAGGGGGCGTGTTTGTTTTGGGAGGTGACGTCACTCACAGACGACCGTGCCGAATGCTTTGATCAATGGAGGTAATCGGTAAAGCCTCTGCTAAAGGCAGCTGCCAATCAGTTCATGCCTGTGTTAATGAACAGACAGTGCAACCTTCTTGGCACAATACATAATTCTTTCTTTTTTACCCCAAATGTAGCGCTTATCCCCTGCTAACAGCGGGAGCAACAACGGTACGCACAATAGGTCAAAATTCACTATTATCCAAACGCTCTTCACCTGTCTCAACATCTTTCACTGTTTCTCTCACTCTGACTGATGCAAGTGAGAAAACAGACAGTGCAATTCTACACTTATTACAGTACATTTTATTCCTTTCTTTTAATCTGTAATAGTACGGAAGTTCTAAGTGGCCATGCATATTATCATTTTTTCTTTCTTGTTTTCTCGTGATCATGACTTAATTTAGTCTACTGTTGCTATAGTAACAAATGCAGCCTTGACAGGGAAATTCTAAAACGCTTAACCTGGCTTAATGTGTTAATTGAGAGTGTTTTTAAAAGACTAAATTAAATGTAAATGATATACAAACAGTAATGCATAAATGATCGACAGATGACCGTGCACTCTTCTTGTGGACATTTCAGCAAATGTTGCTTCACTTAGAAATAACGTTTACAATAAATAAAATAAATATAGGCTAATCAAACACTGCTGAACTATGCTAAACATTTTATTTGTGTAATTAACATGTTTAAACGGTCTAAAAACAACGCATTCAACACCGCAAGCACAGGCGGAGCACCTTCAGAAAAATGCAGAGAAGAGCCTATTCTAAAAAATCTTAAGCTGCTTGGATTCAACTTACTTTAATTCAATTTACTCACTTTGTTTAAAATAAAATTATATATAATAATATATTACAATAATTTGTTTGTGACTTTTATTAGTCATGTAGGATAGGCTGTGATATTGTGTGCGTTACAAGCTTGGGATGCTGGTGTGTGTGTGTGTGTGGTTTCCTACAAAGAAATGTAGAAAATACAAAAGATAAGGCTACAACACTGTATAACATCACTGAACTAATATTTAACATTTATAAGCTATTTAAATGTCAGTAATAAACTGGATAAATTATAGCGATCACGAAGAAGGTCCTCTGCTCCAAACGCATACAGTAGGCTATAGTTGATACAGTATACAACTCCCCATCAGTAGTTCTATACTGCCACCTGCTGGCGCAGTTGTGTAACTTAGAAAACAACTTTTATGTTGAGATCACGAGAAAAATAAGTTGTGATAACGAGAAAGCAACTTTTTGTTATGTAGAGATCACTACAAAAATAAAGTCTTTTTGGTGACGCTTTGGTGCCACTGGACGCGTGCTCCATAACGGATTAAAACTGTTGAATAAAATATAAAGTAAAGTGGAAAATGGGTAAATAAATTTAGATTGGCACTGTTTTGTTTGCTTACGAATAAAATGTACTGTAATAAGTGTAGAATTGCACTGTCTGTTTTCTCACTTGCATCAATCAGAGTGAGAGAAACAGTGAGAGATGTTGAGAAAGGTGAAAAGCGTTTGGGTAATAGTGAATTTTGGCCTATTGTGCGTACCGCTGTTGCTCCCGCTGTTAGCAGGGGATAAGCGCTGCATTTGGGGTAAAAAAGACAGAATTATGTACTGTGCCAAGAAGGTTGCACTCTGTTCATTAACACAGGTACGAACTGATTGGCAGCTGCCTTTAGCAGAGGCTTTACCGATTACCTCCACTGATCAAAGCATTCGGCACGGTCGTCTGTGAGTGACGTCACCTCCCAAAACAAACACGCCCCCTAGTTTAGTCCTGCCCGCTCACATTGATTGACAGCTTTCAGCGTAGACATCGGAAATTCAAATACAAAAGGAAATGCGATTCCATTTGAGTTTTGGCAGGTTATATGCGCGGCGCAGAGAGAGTGAAAAAGCAAACGTGGTAATTAATATTGCTATTTAAATACGACAGGCTCATAACTTGTAAGACATGGGAAATACAGTTGCAAATAGACTTCGCTTTTTCATTTGAAATGTGGCAGTCACTGTGCGTTCGCAAAAGCGAAAATGCAAACAGTAATGCAAGATTTGCAATTGCATTTGGATTGTCACAATTTATGCGTCCACATATGGAAAACGCAATTGAAAATACAATTTGCAATTCTATTTGAAAATAGTCTGGAAAATCCTTCCGTACATGAGCACTGCACGTTTCAAAATCGAAGCCCTGTTTTTATATCACTGCAGGTGTTTTTATATCACTGTATCTCTGAAGGAAACCAACTGTCTTCAGAAAATTTTGGATGTCATTTTCATTTCATCTTGTATGTAATGTCTGATAAAGTAGTGTTTGTGAGCGGAGCGCTGCTTTGTGTACAGTCGTTACCGGGTAAAACCTCTATTTCTCCCACTCCTGCTCCTGCTGGCAGAGAATGAATCTGCATATATATGCCGCCACAAATAGAGTGTAAGTCTGTGGGAATTCCAGCCATTTACAATTATCAGGGGCTGGCATATAAACTTCAAATGCACTTTACAAGGGTTTTGATGGCTTGATGAGCACCATGAGAGACAGAGAGATGGACATACAGAGGGAGAAATAGGAAGTTTTCTAGCATGTCTTAAACTGCTGTAGATCGAGCTCATTGGCTTTTAAGGATCTCCAGATTTTTCTCATCTTGTCTGCAGGAAAAACGAACGCTTAATCGGCTGTCAACGAGCTAGACACATCATGCTGCAGCAGGCTGCGGGATCGTTTTCCACTGCGTTGCTGTATCGAACACAATCCAAAACAACACCAGCTTATGCATTCAACACGTTTAAGTGTACGTAATCCAAAGCATGAAGATGACTAAAAATTCAATTATCATCATGGTATATATTGTTAAGGCATTTGGCTATGTAGCACCACTATAAAATAACTACATTTAGTAATGATAATAATCAAATAAAAACTATTCCTCTTCCAACTATAGCGGAGTTTAAGTGTTTACAGGTGTGTGCATATTACAGCTTCAACCAAACAGATTTTAAAGCTGGAACTATCCATTTTTAAGCGTCAAACTGCAAACATGACCAGTGCTACAGTTAACCAGATTTGATCCTACATACACTTCTCAAGATGTTTGTGAATCGATTTAGAAAGGTTTGTGTTGCAGGAAACTTTCTGTTCTTAGTTATGGCCGAGCTTTGCAGAGGGATCGTCACTCCATCTTGGTCTTAGTTTTCATCGTTTGTCTCTGCCAAGGTTACGGCAGGGTGTTTTTGTAACCTACAACTCCCCCTGGGCACCAACACACACACAAGATGCACTCCGCCAACATCCAGACTGTCTCCGGGCCTCACATTGGCTCAAACGCCCCCTCAGTAAGGATTTTATTTGCATTCACAAAACAGAGCACCATGCATCACACATTGGGGCATTAATAAAGAATGTAACGAATGTGAAGTGGCAGGCATATAACGTCTCTGAACGTGGCTCATCCAATCAAATGTATAATGTATTACTGTTGCCGAGTCTTTTGTTTTTAACTCAAGTCTTACATAACGTGAGGGCGCTGTTTTTGCACCGATTCCAGACTTGTTCATTTGATATGAATAGTCTTCTGGTTTGCATCCATCCAGTTCCATATAAACAGAGAGGAATGAAATGAAGCACCTTTCATTTATGTATTCAAATCACTAGATTTTACAAAAATAGGCATTACTAGATGGTTATGTATTCTTTAATACATTTTTGGGTTGAGTTTTCAAAATAAGCACATTGTGTTATATATACCATACGTGTATGCATTTTAGCAGATGCTTTTATCCAAAGATGGCAAAGCTGAATTTTCAGCAGACGTTTCTTTAGTTTTCAGTGTCATATGATACTTCAAAAAAAATCATTCTAACTTGCTGATTTGATGCTCAAGAAATGTTTCTTATTATCAATGTAAAAAAAATAGTTTTTGCTACTAATATTTTTGTGGAAACCGTGATAAACTACAATTCAAAAGTCTAAAGTGACACAGAATAGAAAAATTAAAACTAGGAAAATAGAAATTAATACTTTTATTTGGCAAGAACGCAATAAATTGTTCAAAAGTCACAGTAAAGACAATTATAATGTTATAAAAGATTCCTATTTCAAATAAATGCTGTTTTTAACTTTTTATTCATCAGACAATCCTGAAAAAATGTATCACAGTTTCTACAAAAATAGTAAGCAGTAAAATGTTTCAACATTGATAATAATACAAAGCATTATTAATAAATGAGCAGCAATAAAAATTTATAATAATTGAGCCGCAAATCATCAAATTAGATTTCTGAATTTCTGAAATATTGTGACACTGAAGACTAAAGTAATGATGCTGAAAATTTACCACCACAGGAATAAATTATATTTTAAAATGTATTCAAATAGATTTTTTTTTTTATATACTTCATAGTATGACTGTTTTTACTGTATTTTTAATCAAATAAATGCGGCTTGGTAAGCATAAGAGACTATAATATTGCTGCACATATTTGTAGCTTTTAATATAATTCAAACAAACCAACACATGGTTTCACTACAGGAACAAACCATTCATTAACGATCTGCGACTCTGGAAATATCAAGAGGGGTGTGAGAGGTTAATTGTCATTAGTCACTCTGTGTGATGGTGTAATCCCATCAATCGCATCACCCTGCTGGCTGCCTGATGTGCACTTTCTATTCCTACTCCTAGAAACGTTTTAGCATTAACAACACGCCCACCCTCTGGTTGCTGATGAATAAGACCTCTCAGTGGAGTCTCAGGACGGTATGATAGCAAGCTACCTACACACACACCACAAATACGTGATCACACAGTCTGCCGATCACGCTGTAAGAGCGAATGCTGTCACCTTTTTCTCTAGCAGGTAGAAAACTCATGGTCACTTCACCTCTACTCACCTGAATGAGTCATTGCTCAACACGGTTCAGCTCTTTATTCCCCATGAAGCATCAAATGGAAGTCTCACTTTTTTTTTTTAATCAATGGTATGCCAAGGAACTTGGCTATTGCTAATAGGATCCACCTGAAATCTGCCCTGTTTTTTGCACTTGCACTGATTTGTAGAATTACACAATTTAAAAATGTAACAATTTTTCACAATTTAAAAAATGTGTAAAATGGTGTATTACAATGTAGAGCCCGACCGATATATCGTTTTGCCGATTTTATCGGCCGATATGAGCCTGTCGCAGATATATCGGTATTGGTGAATATGCCGCCGATATGAAAATTTTTTTACAGAACATAAAACGCAGATAAAATGCTTGTATATGGTGTAATTACATAGTTTGTCCAACAGAGCATGCTCCATTGTTTGCTACTGGCGACCTGGATGAAACACTTTAAAGCTTAAGTGTATGGAATACCATTGAAACTTTGAACGGCCATATCTCTGTAACAGCGTGGCGAATCCGCATCAAATTCAGGGGATCCCTTCAGCTCGAGGAATCCTCTCAAACGCCGAATCGAGTGTACGTCTCGAGGCCCCTTTTCGAATGAGACCACCCCCGCGTCGATAGCCCCTGGGGTCCAGAAGTTAAGGGGCGGTTAAATTCGCGGTCAGGCGCCGACCAGTCTGGCGATCCCGGGGGCTACCGAGGCGCGGAGGGTGGTGTTCGAGAGGACTCCTCGAGCTGAAGGGATCCCCCGAATTTGATGGAGATCCGCAGTCGCGTTCGCGAGATAATGACATCGGTCAACTCTTTAAATTCAGTAAAGAGGTCTCTTGTTCAGGCTGCAGCATTCAAGCTTTGTCTTATTCGACCGTAAGTGCCCTGCGAAGTGGACTTCACATGATAGTCCGCCATGATTCCAGTTCCAAGGGAACGTACACGTTACATTCAAAGGGCATTAAAGTACACGAGATATGAAATTAAATTGTATTTATTTACAGTGGTATATTATATCGCACTTCACACTTCTCTAGTAAGTTTCGTCTGTGTGTGAAGACAGTAGTGCAAATCCGTGAATGAATGTTCTGAAGTGAAATAAACTTCAACAGAATAAAGTTGAATGAAACTGAATTGAAATAAAGTTAAATAAACTTCACCTTTACTGTTCAGTGCACTGATGTCAGACTCATTTTGGATAATAAAGTTTATTGTTAAATTATTAAATGCCCTGCCTCCATTACATATCTTTGTCACGTTATTATAAGTGTTTGATCACCACATTTGAGTGATCATTGCAATAAATGTGTTTATGTATATATATTCTGTTTATGTATATACTATAGTATTCTATATATAGTACCAGTCAAAAGTTTGGACACAGGAATGGGAAAGTGTCCAAACTTTTGACTGGTACTGTACTATAATATAGACAAAGAATATCGGTCGATATATCGATATCGGCCTTTTTTACGCCCTAATATCAGTATCGGCCCCCAAAAAACCCATATCAGTTGGGCTCTACTACAATGTATTTAAAATTTAGATTTTTTGCTTAACATTTGCTTTTCAAAATAGCAACTACAAAAAGTGTGAACAGCAAGTAGGTACAAAAATTCAAGTATTCTCAACTTTAACCTTAAATTTAAAACGAAATGTAAAAGTCTATAAAACAAAACTAAGTAAAATAAGAAATAAAAACAAAAAGAATTAAACAAATAAAATAAAATAAAAATAGATGTTACATAACTTAATTGCAGAAAATAAAAAAAATATAAAAAGGAGAGACCTTACAATACAGTGCTGTCTTGGAAGCACTGCAAGGATAAGGAAAAAATATATATAGCGAGAAAGGAACAGATTTTTTTCCAGTGTTCAAATTCTGATATCTACTGAGCTTTCTTGCATAGATTCTGTGTGGGCCTAAAATTGCCTTTCAAAAGAAGGTTTTATAGCCAGCCTAAACTGACCCTGATGATAAAAGCTTGTCTTTCCCACCCCAAATGGCTGGCCTTAACTCTCTGTACCTTCTGTAGGTGCATGTTCTTTGTCAGTTGCTCTTCCAGCATGTTCTGCAGCTTTTTGTTCATCTCACGCAGATTCTCGTCTCCAGGTTTTACCAAGTCCCTCAGGACAGAACTCAAACCTCCACGTTCAACCTGAGCACCATGGGCCACTGCACCTCCGCTGGATACATCTGAGAGAAAGAGAGAGAAGAAAAAGGTGCAATTTTAGAGACGACAAACATTCTATCACTCCGGCTTGAGCTTTTTAACCATGTTTTCCCCAGTAATGCCTCAACTTCCATGAATAAAGATGATCTCTATCAGGAGGGGGCCATTAGTGTCTGCTGAGTGAATACAGAGTGCTTGCGTTTGGAGGAAAGCATTTCGAACGGCTCTCGCCTCGCACGCCACAACATTTATGAGCACCTCGAGTGCAATCATCTGCAGGTTTGACGAAAAGCCGTGCACGTCTTAAAGAGCTGCTGAGAATGAGCTTTCAGGAAATTCAAACCCCGGTTAAGGTAGAGAGACTGACAGTAAGGATGGAGTCAAGTTAAAGGCAGCACTGACAAGGTCTGTCGACAGGGTTCATGACAGTAACACGGAACCACGGAAGTGACCGTAAGCAGGGGACATCAGTGTGGGGTTGTAACTGGACAAGGTGGTGTGTTAAAAAATGAAAGATGTTGCTTAATTGATGATTAATGGAGGCGAGTGAGCGGAAGATACCGAGTTGCCTGCTTAGAGCCAGGCTACTAAGATGTTGTCAGGTTCCTGGTGAACTGTCAGATAGTTTAGTGGAGTTTTTCCTCTGAGGGAGGACAGGGAATCGAGCTGGCCAGCCTCTGCGTGTCAAGGGCAAAAGCAATAAGTTCGATCGGGATGCTTCTTTCTCGGTTTTCACTTCATCTGGGTGAGTGGAGACATTCAAGGTCAGCTCAGCAGTGTGTCCCTAAATGGTGCTGTCAAATAACCTCTTACACATGTGGTCTGATGATGGAGCACATGGGAAATGTGCCACTTCCTGCGGGTGTTTAAATGCAGTTTCCAATAAAATCTCTGTGGAAGGGAATACATGTTTTATTATGAAAAAAAGACACTGGGCTATAGTTAGTGTTACTAAATAAAAATAATTTAACATAAATAAATTAATTTAAAATAAAATAAAAAGGACAGAGGACAGAATATATTTACATATTTAGGACAGAAATTTAATGCAGCTATTTATATGATATCAGTTAACACTAACTTACTAAAATTTAAAAAATTAAAAGACAAACTAAAACTAGAAATATCTGAAGAAACAAATATACTTTTAGAATTAAATAATAAAAATTTATATTTTTTCTTAAACGGCATTTACTTTTGTATTTAAATGTAGTTTCCAGTAAAATCTCTAAAGGCAAATGCATGTTTTATTATCTAAAAAAGACACCGGGCTATAGTCAGTGTTACTAAATGAAAACATCTTTGTTAACTGAAATAAAAATAAAACTAATTTAACCTTAAAAAATTAATGAATTAAAAACTTAAAAAGATTTAAAAACATTTTATAACTCCAAAACTAACATAAAAAAATGTAAAAATATTTATATTTTTTGCGAACATAATATATAATATATTATAATATATTATAATTTAATGCAGTTATTTATATGATATCAGTTAACACTCTAACTTACTAAAATTAAAACAAATACTAAAACTAAATAAACCATAAATACCTGAAGAAACAAATATACTTTTAGAATAAAATATTAAAAATGTATATTTTTTTAAACAGCATTTACTTTTCAAAATAGTAAAAGTACAAATACTAAGTAGGTACAAAAATGTAAATATTTTTAAACTTGAACCTTAAATTTTAAAATAAATATAAAGTCTATAAAACAAACAAAAATAAAATAAAATAAAATACGAAAACAAAAATTTATAAGAAAAAAAGTTTAAATTGATGTTGTATGCTATATAGATAAAACAAAAAATTATTATAAAAATGAAAAAATAAAATTACAAATGTATGCTGTATTGTAAGTGGTTTGGACTGCAACGATGCCAAAAACAGGGGGACAGGAGCAGTATTTTGTTGAAGAAAAACTAAAACTAAGCAATAGAGTAAAAAAATGGCAAAAACTAAACTGAAGTAAGAAACTAAAGGTAAAACTGAAATCAAAAAAATTCAAACGTTTCATTTCCCTTGCTATAGCTGCTACTTTAGTAATGAACAAGAACAGTTTCAGGAACAGTACAATTCATATCAAGTGGTGCACAGTAACCTGGATTTTTAAAACATTAAGTTGCTTAAGTGACTGTGACCTGTTCTCATGACAGGCCATGTCACAGTTAGCTGAGGAGCTTAATGCATTGTTACATCACAGTATATCAAGCTAAGCACTAGCAATCTCACGCCTCTTTAACCTTATTAGATTGCCGCAAGAATAGTGTATATGTGTGGCTAACAGAAGAGCCTCACACCTGTTCAACATTAGCGCAGCACATGAGCATTGCTGGTCGCGGTGAGTCGATGCCATAGCCCAGAGCCACGAAAATGAAGTAAAACGTGACGCACTGTTGCTAATTGAGATGTTAACTTCACCCCTCAAAGGCCTATTCAACCTTTGAATGCATGGCTTTAAGCATTGAAGGCCATGAATGACATTTGCCTCACCCCTGAAGCCTGACAGTAAACACCACAAAGTGCAAAGCGCAGTCTTTGCTCTTTATCTGGACTATAAGATAATTAACCTTGTCAGCTTACCACAGAAGCATTAACTGAACACTAGGGCCGGTGAATATTTGCAGCTTTAAAACTTCAAATGGATACAGTATTGCTGTGTGTTATGCAGGACACTATGATTTCTGCGATGCGGAAATCACGGACAGAATCCAGCCATAAAAACAGAATTTCCAGTATAATTTGGAATATCACGGAATTTGCCAAATTTTGTATGGATAAGTTTGTGAATATTAAACTGCAAAATACTATTAAATATGAATCCTACATGTTCTGCTTGTCTCTGTGTGAATGAATACTGCAGATGTGTGGTTTCGTTTACTACACACACTTTTTGTTAAACTTTGAATAAATTGCTGTTAAATATTGAAAGTTTCATGATTTCAATTCATTAGACACATTTTTTGATCAATAAAATTGAATTAAACCATTAAAATAGAGTAGAAAAAAAAGGAAAAAAAAAAGTTTGGGAAAAAAATTTAATGGATTTAATAGAGCCCTAGTTATAGTTAATGAAAATGTGATTTGAAAACATATTTTAATAAAAATAATAAAAGTAATAAAATGAAAATGAAAATTAATATTACTAGGAAAAACTAAACTTTAAGATACATATTTTCATGACTCTGAACCCAACTAAAAAAATAAATAAAAATTCCACATTCATTTTAGGGTTTTTATATGGTATCTTACAAAACTAGAGATTTTTACAACCCGTCAGCATAAAACAAGAAAATGCCACTGGACAGCAGCCAAATATTTTATGGCAATTAGCGCAACAACTTAACATACTACAACAAAAACTAAGTAAACTAGAAAATTCAAAAACGAACAATGATAAAATAGAAAAAAAGGACAAAAACTACACTAAACTGAAAGGACAAATTACTAAACTAAAACAAATTATAACTATAATATCTCTGATGCAACCATAATGGAAAGGAGATTGCGTAAAGTTTGCAATTCCATGTCGCAGTACTGAACCTTTTTTTGTGTCCTTTTCCAATATCCACTGCTTAGCATAGCAGCCAAATAGCCCATTACAACCAATGCATTGCTTCATTAGAATTCTATTAACATCTACAGTAGGGAAATCACAGGCTTCATCTTGCGACGTTGCAGTGTCTCCTTTCACCATGGCGTAATTCCCTCCCAGTACGAATAACTCACGCTGAAGTTAATGCATCTGACTCTTTAGGGAACAAGGCGAGCAAATCCTTCGATGGCAACATCAATGTTTGTGCTAATGACTTTGCAAATGGAAAAACGCACATCTGTCTGTAACCAGTATTTCTTCCATATTGATCAGTGTCATTAATTCTAATTTGCTGGAGCGTAGGGGCGAGCACTATATGGAGACACTTTGATAAATCCACAAAGGAGATTTGCAAAGAGGACTCCCAGCTCTAATGGCCAAATGCCGGGCCGATGGCTTTCAAAGGTGTGGAATGGCGCCAGGCACTCTCGCAGACGGAGTTCCGCCGCGGGACCAGCAGGGCATGTGAACCAAAGAAGCCAAGTCACGGAAGCAAATGAAGATGCTGGATGGAAGGTACACTAAAGGCACACAGATGTTCCTGACTCACGACTCAGGGGATCCCTGATCACACGCTCGGCTGGACTACGTCAGAACAGTACTGAGGTCACAACCTGCAGAGAATGAAGTGGGACTTGACAGGGTTGTGTAACATTAAGAATTGAATCGAAAATGCCTTTTAAATTCCAATTCCGTTACTGACTATGAAATTTATTTTAATTTAGGTAGCAATCAATTTTGAATGTAGGAAAGTAGAATTAAAATTACCTGAAATTCAAAGGAAATTATAGTCAGAATTGGACAAAATTGGACAAGACAAAATGTTGAAACCATTTTGGAAAAAGACTTGAAATTAAAGACTTGAAATTAAAACGAAGGACTGGAGATGTAATTCACTCAACTCACAATGTTGTACGATTCACAATACTGGTTTCACGATACAATTCTCACAATTTTTTTTTTCCAAAATGAGATTTAAAGGGACAGTTCACCCAAAAATGAAAACTTTGTCAATAATTACTCACCCTCATGTCGTTCCAAACCTGTATTACCCTTGTTCATCTGCGGAACACAAATCAAGATATTTTTGATGAAATCCGAGAGCTTTCTGACCTTCCATATTCAGCAACGCAACTACCACGTTCTAGGCCCAGAAAGGTAGTAAGGACATAGTTAAAATAGTCCATGTGACATCAGTGGTTCAACAGTAATTTTATGAAGCTACAAAAATATATCTTTTGTGCGCAAAGAAAACAAAATAATGGCTTTATTTAACAATTTCTTCTCTTCCGTGTCAGTCTTTGATGCGCGTTTACATCTATGCAGGGTCAGAAATATCTTAATTTGCGTTCCAAAGATGAACAAAGGTCTTGTGAGAAGAAATACATAAGTGAAGATAGTTACAGTGGAATATCACACCAGCCAGAGCTTGGCCTTGAAGAATGTCCTCTTCAGGCTTCGAAGCACCAACGCAAGATAACAGCAAGCATACAATTACCATGTGAATCCCACAGAAACGCTGGCCACTTCTTAGCAAGCCTCATTGGGAATCTCCTCAGGCCGGTGCAGGAGTCAGCAGTTCTGAATCAGTCAAACTGGCAGATCCTGCACAGCGACTGCAACCTCTCAGCCATCTCTCACTGGAGACACGGCACTTAACTGAAACCTCTGCCAGGGGGCGAACAGGCAATTTCATCTCGACAACAAGGATCCTTCCTGTTTGCAGCTATGTGTTATTCCCAGTTACAGATGTGACCCCTTCTTTTGAGGGATCTGGGTGGATATCGATGATCTGTTCTTCACATATTTGTTCTTGCAACCTCGGCAAGTAGAGTGCCCATTAGCACCCACTTCCGGTGGTGTAATTCACTCTAAAGTGGACCAAATTTGCTTGTAGAGGGAAGAAAAATAATTCTGCTGTGACTCACATTCACTCCCATTATCTCAGTGGATTCTGGAGCTATAGGGCACACGATAAGGATAGTTTCTTCCTTAAATGATGCAGCAGGAAGAAGCCGGAGAACACTGAAAGGTTAGCTTACTTCACGCTTCGGTAGAGGCCTAAAACAGGGTACAAGTAGGCATGCAGAGAGTTTCCAGACTGCAGTGGCGTCTCACCCCAGCTGACTTTGTCCAGCAGCACTTAGGCGGAGCGAAGGCTGTGCACACATGACTGCGGCATGTTGCTGAATGGCTGATTAGTGGAGGCTGCGCAAATAAACCATCCTACTGTTGTCTTACATCACACGTGCTGAGCGCTACAGAAAAATGTTCATATTGCCTACCGCTGCTTAACGGATGACATTTTCAGCAGTTGTTCTAACGATTATGGGATGATCCTAGGGTTGCATTGCTAGGAGCATGTGCCCTGAAATGCCGCAGAGTTGTGGGAAGTGTCACAGGCCAAACGTTAGGGAAAACTGTTGTGCCTTTTACAATCCGCAGAATCTTCTATGCAATCCCGACTTTGATGGGAAGAATGTTGCGGAAAGATCTGGCAATTGAAGGGTCAACAATACCCCCAAGGTGGCATACATATGAGCCGCTTCCGGACATGCCATTTCCTCAACAAACTGGCGACAACGGAAACAGCTACTGACCGACACGACACATTCATATGTATTTGCCCACTGCTGCTTAAAGGGATAGTTCACCCAAAAATGAAAATTCTGTTATTAATTACTCACCTTCATGTCGTTCCAAAGTTGTAAGACCTTCATTCATCCTCGGAACACAATTTAAGATATTTTTTATAAAAATCCAAGAGCTTTCTGACCCTGCATAGACAGCAATGCAATTGAACTGTTCCCAGAACCAGAAACGTAGTAAGGACATCAATAAAATAGTCCATGTGACATCAGTGGTTCAACTGTAATTGTATGAAGCTACGAGAATACTTTTTGTACACAAACAAAAATAACGACTTTATTCAATAATTCTTCTCCTCCTCATCCCGTCCTCCGCCATTATCGAGAGTACCATGGTGCAATAATGGCGGAAGATGGAAGACGGGCAGAATTGTTGAATAAAGTCGTTATTTTTGGTTTCTTTGGTTTCTTTCAAAAAGTATTCTCGTAGCTTCGTAACATTACGGTTGAACCACTGATGTCACAGACTACTTTAACAATGTCCTCATGACGTTTCTGGGACTGGGAACATTTCAGTTGCATTGCTCTTTATGGAGGGTCAGAAAGCTCTTGGATTTCATCAAAAACAACTTGTGTTCTGAAGATGAACGAAGGTCTTACGGGTTTGGAACGACATGGGGGTGAGTAATGACAGAATTTTAATTTTTAGGTGAACTAACCCTTTATTGGTTGCAAATTTCAGAATTTGTCTTTACGAATAAAGAATTATCCTGGGGTTGCATTACTGGGAGCATATGCCTTGAAATACAGCAGAGGCGTCTCCCTGTTTGTGGGACTGATGCAATGTCACAAGCCAGACATCTGGGAAAACTGCTGTCTTTTACAAATTTGCAGCACCTTCAATACAATCCCCACTTTGAAGGAAGGAATATTGAAGAAAGTTCTGGCAAGTGAAGGGTCAACAACACCCCCAAGGTGCCATACATCTGGCTTATCTGAGGTGCTTCCTGACTTGCCATTTCCTCAACACATTGGCGACAACGGAAACCGCTACTGACTCAAAAGGCTACGTCTGAGATAAAATGTCGCACTGTTTCATTTGTTATATCACTGGCATGAATTTACGGCGAGCCGCACTGGTGTAAGGATAAAATAAGAAGAAGGGGAGAGAGGACGGAGGAGAGGAGACAAGAGGGGTGCTCAGTCTTTCTGCTGCATTATTGAGGATGAGTGTTGGGTTCACTGAGGCATGTCGGCATTCTGAATCATTTACATCCTGCTAATGTCAGCTCTCATCTAGTGCTGCTACCTTCTGCATCCTTTCTTCATTTTTCTATGGAGTCTCCACCTCCCCATTTTTATATCTCCCTGGGTCTATCCTCAATTATTGTAGGAGATAAAGAATCGTTTCCAATGCTATTCAGAGAGACTATCCTGGTTAGACCTGAACCAGATGGAAATGGATAAACAGGAGACTTGCTGCCACATTAAAGATCACATCGAGCTGCTCTGAATAATATCAATGGAATATAGGCACATATATCAGAGTTTATATTGATTTTAATACTAAAACATTTTTGCCAAACATTCACCTCTCTACAGATGTCTGTTATTGGGCAAAAAAGTGTCTTTACATGAAAACTCCTGTTTTGTAAGCTCTCCCGACACCCCAAATGAGAAGAGATCTTAAACTTTTATAGCACAATATTTACAATTAGACGACACCAGCCTTAATGGAATCTAGTCTGCCATTAAATGTTAAATCAGTCAGTCATGAAATTAAAACAGGAGAACACATGGCGGGAAAGACAGGAATACGCAACATTACCACCTCCACTCTGTTCACAGGGAAACACAAGAGAAGCCTTGCTTTAAATGAGGCAAAAAAGGTTTGAAATGATAATCACAGTCTCTTTATGTTGTTGCAGGATGAAGATAAGCAAATGCAGTCTTCATGTGTACTATGTATATTATGTATTTATCCATTTAGAAACCGAGATGGACAAGTAGCTCAATAAAGATTCTGCTTGTTTAGTTCAGAAATCTTCATGGCTATGAAGTCACAAACTCAAGCTCATTAACATACGACCCACCTTAGTATTCAGCTACTGCTTGGGCTGCTGAAAAATGGTATGAACTACTCAGGTTATTCTATCAGATTTCATTTACATATACAAGTCTTAAAGGTGCAACAACAGCCTATTTAAGTCAAAAGGGTCATAGAGAAAGTGGAAATCATGTGACACTGCAGAACAGGACACCTTGACAAACATAATAATGGACTGCACATGGGTGGATGGTAACACTTTACAATAAGCTTAATGTTAATTTATAAACATTATTTTAATTTCTAATTCATTTTTGTTCATAACACACTGGTTAATGCTAGTTTATACAACTTGAAATGTTAATATATGTGACCCTGGACCACAAAACCAGTCTTAAGTCGCTGGGGTATATTTGTAGCAATAGCCAAAAATACATTGTATGGGTCAAAATTATACATTTTTCTTTTATGCCAAAAATCATTAGGATATTAAGCACAGATCATGTTCCATGAAAATATTTTGTAAATTTCTTACCGTAAATGTATAACAACTTAATTTTTGATTAGCAATATGCATTGCTAATAACTTCATTTGGACAACTTTAAAGGCGATTTTCTCAACATTTAGATTTTTTTGCACCCTTAGATTCCAGATTTTCAAATAGTTGTATCTCGGCCAAATATTGTCCAATCCTAACACACATATACATATATATATATATATACACACATATACATATACATATATATATATACACACATATACATATACATATATATATATATACACACATATACATATACATATATATACACACACATATACATATACATATATATACACACACATATACATATATATATATATATATATATATATATATATATATATATATATATATATATATATATATACACACATACAATTTCGAAAAATTGACACTTAAGATTGGTTTTGTGGTCCAGGGTCACATATATATGAAATGTTTGTATACATATACATATACATATACACATATACATATATATATATATATATATATATACATACACGTACATACATACATGCATACATACTGTTCCAAAAGTATTGGAACAGTAAAGACAAAATTGCTCTGTTGGCTGTGGAGTCAAGACATTTGCAAATATGATTAAAAGATGAATATGAGACAAAGCTACAGAATGTCACATTTTATTATTAGCCATTTCAACACATACATGTTTTACCAAATAAAAAGAACAGCACTTTTAGAGTCCATCCCACTCATTGATGTGAGCATAAGTATTGGGACAGTTGAACATAAGGCAAATAAAAGATTAAAAGCTATTATTTAGTTGCAGATCCCTTGCGCAAAATCACAGCAGCGAATCTGTGACCCATAATCATCACAATACTTTTCCCAGCTTTTAATGCAGCCAGTTCCAATTGTTGCTTGTTTTGGGGAGTTTCTGCCTTTACTCTCCTCTTCAGCTGATGAAAATCATGTCATTATCAAAATCATTTAAATATGGAGATTGACTTGGGCAATCTAAGACTTTCCATTTCTTTGCCCTTATAAATTTCTTGACTGAACTGGCAGGGTGTTTTGGGTCATTGTCCTGATGCAATATGAAGCACTTCCCAATGAATCTGGTGGCATTTTCTTGAATATTGGTAGGCAAGATGGTTTTGTACCCTTCCAAATTCATTCTGCTACTGTCATCATACATTAAGTCATCAGTAAAGTTGAGAGGGCCTGTTCCAGAGACAGCCATACATGCCCATGCCATGACACCACCTCCACCATGCTTTACAGATGAGGCTGTATGCTTGGGATCATTGCAGTTCCCTTTTTTCTCCACATTTTTGCTTTCCCAACACTTAGATAAAGGTTCATCTTTGTCTCATCGGTCCATAAACACCATTCCAAAACTCTTCTGGCTCACCTTTGTGCTTTTTTGCAAACTCTAATCTTGCCTTTCTATTCTTGGTGCTGGTCAGAGGTAGAACTGTCGCGGTGAAGGAATTTCCCTTGCGGTAATTTTGAGTGGCTCAAAAGCGCGGTATGCGGTATTATCGCCATATATATATACACACAATATTTGTGTGTGTATGTGTTACGATGTAAGGAATTCAGAAACCGAAACTAAATCGCGTTGAAACAGGAAGTGACGTAAACAGAAGAGAATGACAAAATAACGGTCCACATAACAGAACATAAACCTGACAATAAAATCGTTAGGCTGTTGTTATATAACAGTTAGTGCTGATCCTCGAATCTGACTGGACAAGAGACTTTTTCGGTTGATATTTTTCACCTGCGTGTTCTAGACGGGCTGTCAGTCAGTGCAGTTTCATTGTTACGCCACAAGGTGGCGTCAAGAGACTGTCTTTGAGTGAGTCTTTAAACCGCTCATTCAACTACACGTTCAAAAACGCGGATTCATTCAAAGAAAGATGCAATGAAACACGCGGTTGAAATCATTTTATCTTTGAGCGCCACTTTTAAAGGTTCAGCTGACCAGCAGAGCGTCGATGCTCAGACAGAGATTTCGCTTTCCTTGGACATGACAACCTATTTTCACAAATATACAAGACTCAGCCTGAAGGACAGACACAGATAATCGCACGCGCTCAGTCGATCTCTCTCATTCGCTGTCTGTTAGGCTTGTTAAGTACAAATCTACAGAGCCTTTGTACAAATCAGCATGGCACACATTATGTTATCATTACTAACTTATTTAATATTCAGGACACATGCACGAAGTGTAAAACGAGAAGGGCATAACCTTACGAAAAAAGAAAATGCAAATATCGTGGTTGCTGCGGTTGTTGCATTCCTCTGCGGTTATGCTCGTCAGTAGCGCAGTATTGCGATATTGCGGTTATCGCGACAGCCCTAGTCAGAGATTTGCATCTTGATGTGTAGCATCTGTAATTCTGTGTCAAAGTCTCCTGAGGACAGTAGATTGTCCAAGCATCACCCCAGCTTTCTGGAAGTTGTTGGTGATTTTACAGACACATCTTTTAGGGTTCATTTTCACAGCTTTTATGATTTGTCTGTCATCAACTACTGTTGTTTTCTCAGCTGATCAGGTAGTTGTTGGTTGCTGGTGTCGCTGGTGGTTTCCAAACTCTTGATTTCTCCATGCCCTTTGTTTTTGCTATAGCTCTAATTGGCTTCCACTTTTCTTTTAGCATCCAAATTGCTTGCTTTTCTCTCAAAGTCAGCTCCCTCATCTTCATCCTGGTTTGTGTGTGTCATCATCGAATGCAAGATTCAGAATGCAGAAGTAATGGACATAACTGATACGACACATTCCCTGCTTTTAATATCTGAAGAATGAATGCAACAGGACACAGCTGATCACTTAGAAAGACCTGTGAGGCAACTGTTCCAATGCTTATGCTCACATCAGATAGGGGGATGAAACACTAAAAGTGCTGAACTTCTTAGCTGGTAAAACATCTATGTGTTGAATCACCCAATAATAAAATGTGACATTCTGTAGTTTTGTCTCATATTCATCTTTTAATCATGTTTGTAAATGTCTTGACTCCACAGCCAACAGAGCAATTTTGTCTTTATTGTTCCAATACTTTTGGAGGGCACTGTATGTATATATATATATATATATATATATATATATATATATATATATATACACACACACACAGGTGCATCTCAATAAATTAGAATGTCATGGAAAAGTTGATTTATTTCAGTAAATCAACTCAAATTGTGAAACTTGTGTATTAAATAAATTCAATGCACACAGACTGAAGTAGTTTAAGTCTTTGGTTCTTTTAATTGTGATGATTTTGGCTCACATTTAACAAAAACCCACCAATCTCAACAAATTAGAATACTTCATAAGACCAATAAAAAAAACATTTTTAGTGAATTGTTGGCCTTCTGGAAAGTATGTTCATTTACTGTATATGTACTCAATACTTGGTAGGGGCTCCTTTTGCTTTAATTACTGCCTCAATTCGGCGTGGCATGGAGGTGATCAGTTTGTGGCACTGCTGAGGTGGTATGGAAGCCCAGGTTTCTTTGACAGTGGCCTTCACCTCATCTGCATTTTTTGGTCTCGTTTCTCATTTTCCTCTTGACAATATCCCATAGATTCTCTATGGGGTTCAGGTCTGGTGAGTTTGCTGGTCAGTCAAGCACACCAACACCATGGTCATTTAACCAACTTTTGGTGCTTTTGGCAGAGTGGGCAGGTGCCAAATCCTACTGGAAAATGAAATCAGCATCTTTAAAAAGCTGGTCAGCAGAAGGAAGCATGAAGTGCTCCAAAATTTCTTGGTAAACGGGTGCAGTGACTTTGGTTTTCAAAAAACACAATGGACCAACACCAGCAGATGACATTGTACCCCAAATCATCACAGATTGTGGAAACTTAACACTGGACTTCAAACAACTTGGGCTATGAGCTTCTCAACCCTTCCTCCAGACTCTAGGACCTTGGTTTCCAAATGAAATACAAAACTTGCTCTCATCTGAAAAGAGGACTTTGGACCACTGGGCAACAGTCCAGTTCTTCTCCTTATCCCAGGTAAGACACACAAGAGGAATACGACAACTGTAGCCAAATTCCTTGACACGTCTGTGTGTGGTGGCTCTTGATGCCTTGACCCCAGCCTCAGTCCATTCCTTGTGAAGATCACCCAAATTCTTGAATCGATTTTGCTTGACAATCCTCATAAGGCTGTGGTTCTCTCGGTTGGTTGTGCAACTTTTTCTTCCACACTTTTTCCTTTCACTCAACTTTCTGTTAACATGCTTGGATACAGCACTCTGTGAACAGCCAGCTTCTTTGGCAATGAATGTTTGTGGCTTACCCTCCTTGTGAAGGGTGTCAATGATTGTCTTCTGGACAACTGTCAGATCAGCAGTCTTCCCCATGATTGTGTAGCCTAGTGAACCAAACTGAGAGACCATTTTGAAGGCTCAGGAAATCTTTGCAGGTGTTTTGAGTTGATTAGCCGATTGGCATGTCACCATATTCTAATTTGTTGAGATAGTGAATTGGTGGGTTTTTGTTAAATGTGAGCCAAAATCATCACAATTAAAAGAACCAAAGACTTAAACTATTTCAGTCTGTGTGCATTGAATTTATTTAATACACGAGTTTCACAATTTGAGTTGAATTACTGAAATAAATGAACTTTTCCAAGACATTCTAATTTATTGAGATGCACCTGTATATATATTATTTATTTATTGTTAGCGCATGATGCCTTAAGTAATATAAACAAATTAAAATTGAAGTATTACAAAGAAAATCATTTTAAAAGTCACCTCAAATATACAAATATAAAACAACTAAAAAACTTTATATAAGTCTAACTTTTACATAAATCTAAAGTTTCTGATGGTGAATTAAGGATGGGCTTCCAGTTTTAAGGCTCTATGGCAGTTGAAAAGTAGCAGTGCTATTTTCTCAGGAGACTGAAATGTTTTTTTTTACAAGATCTTTGTGAGTTTGAGAGCAGAAATCCAGTGCTTTAGACCAAACTGAGAGAATCCCTGCCAATATTGAGTTTGACTGTTTTCATGAACACAAGCAAACCAAGCTGTCAAAAGTTGCTCAGGATGGTTCCAAATTCTAAAAACGGGTCATGATGTGTCAGAACCGTGTTCAGTCCACTGAAAAAGTGACTTCTGGAATTTCACAAAGAAAGTGTGCTAGAGAGAGTTCATAGAAAGAGAGTTAATAGATAACTTCCTGTGCAACATCTATGATAATAAGACAAATTTAAGGGAACATTCATTCAAAGTTAAGTTACTGACCGAATGATTACACAGAAAAGTAACTTTTTAAAATTGTTCCTCAGTTGTTTATAAACAGAAAAAAAAAAAAAAAAATAGTACAACCATCCATTTCAGAAAGAGATGCAGCACTCAATGTTATTGTTAACTAAAATAAAAAAATATGAAAAATAATATTTGTTGACTGAAATAAATCTGAAATAAAATATAATAAAATAGAAATATTACACAAAAATGTAAACTTAAATGAGAAATGGATTGGGAACCAAACTGAATAAAATGTTTATGTTGAAATTAGTGTCTGTAGCAAACACACTTTTGCTGTGCCTCAATGGATCTTGTACTAAGTCCAGGTATTTTTGTTGAGAAATTTACTCCAAGACTGTATTTATGAAAAGAGGATTCCTCATATCTTGCCATTACAGTTAGCACTGTCTTATTTAACTGCCAGAACACAATTAACTATTGATTAATCATGAATACATATGAACCCCAGCAATGATATTCTCACCAAATGATTTTAGAAATCACTAAAGCAAAAACTACTGCAACTAGACAGAAAGAGACTCAATCTGCTATTGAAGTCAACGTTTATGTTCACTTAAAGTATAGACAGACATATAACAAGGGATTGTTCAATTCCAAGTCTGCACTCATATATCTCTTACATTAAAAAAGTGTAATATTATTTTCAGCGGCAAAGTGCTTTTTCAAAGAATACCTAAGAACTGTAAAGTGGCACCAAAATAGTAGCATTATAAATAGGACTAATAAAACATTTAGCTGTAGACTATGCAAGTATGAGTTCAGATATAAAAAAAAAAACATCCTGTACAATAAAGGAAGAAAATTCTCTCTCTGTATCAGTCTAAACAGCCCTTTATTTTTAACAAACATGTACTACCGAATAGTGTAGGGTGACACAACAAAGTGACCACCACATGTTTGATACTCCTTAGAATAAAAGCACAATCAGTATCACCTATCACCTGACCTCATCTGTAAACCTACACATCAGGTGCTTTCAGAAAACAAGCACGTCTGAGGCTATGAACAATGACAAAGAAGGAGAGAGAAAGCTGCTTACCTCTTCGGCTATCCATGACGTACATCTCAATAATGGCACTCTTTTTACAGATGTCATCAGCCATTGAGGCGCAGCTGACCTCCAAGTGTTTCACCTGAACAGAGCGCACAAAGATAAGATCTGTAATAAACTGCCACATGCCACAAAGTGTGATAAACCTGATATGGAAGCACACAGGTGTGGACACTGTGATCACTGCCACTGTGACTGGCTTTAGCTTTAGACAATGATATAATGCAATTTTCATTCATTTTAATCAATTTTGCTATAAATTATTATCACAACAATGCTAGTCTATTTAATTTGACCGAAAACACAATTTCAGTATTGAGTCTGTATTGAGTCTGTAAGATTTTTTCTCTTCTGCTCATCAAGGCTGCATTTATTTGATCAGAAGTACAGTAAAAACAGTAATATTGTAAAATATTATTACAATTTAAAATAACTGTTTTTTTTATTGGAATATATTTTAAAATGTAATTTATTACTGTGACGCAAAGCTGAATTTTCAGCATCATTACTCCAGTCTTCAGTGTCACATGATCCTTCAAAAATCATTCTAATATGCTGTTTTGCGGCTCCAGAAACATTTTATTTTATTTTATTTTGATCAATGGTGAAAAGAGTTTGAAAATAGGGCTGCTTAATATTTTTGTGGAAATCATGTTTTTTTTTTGATTAAAGAAAATTTTCTAAAAGTTTTACTGTCACTTTTACTCAATTTCATTCATCCTTGATGAATAAAAATATTAATTTCTTTGAAAAAAATCTGACTATACTAGTGTGTATGAGTGAAAAAAATTATTAACTATATAAATATTACATTAATAATTTAAATTAATTTGACATTAATTTAAACATGCATCAAACATCAATTTCAACAAATGCATCAACTATTTTATAATCTTAAATTAATATCTTAAATTTAAAAATTAAAACAACCTTCCTATAAAAACATTTTGTGAAATCCAGATGATTTATGGAATAACATGTTTAATATGACTGGCACTGACATGCTTACAGTATTACATCTCTTTGAAGCAGAAAGGGTGATGTAACTTGTCAAAGCCCTAACGACATATTTCCATTCCAATAGTTACCAACCAAGACCGATCAATTAAAATGTGAAAACATCAATACCTGCATGCATATTTCATGATCCAAAGACACAATTCAGCACTTCCAGCCCCCTATGGAGCACACAGCAGAACTGCCCGGGTGAAGGTTTGGTGCAGTACTGCAAACCTGGACTATCCACAAGAGATCAACTTTTCATGACACTACAATGATGGTTAAAACATCATACCTTCTCCTCCAGCATCCACTTCTCCTGCTGGACCTCGGCAAGTCTCTGGAAGAGTTCACTGACCTCGTCGTCTGAAAGGTCAGCAGGACGCTGGGACTGAGGGCTGCTGGTGTTGGACTGTGGAAAGAGAAAAAAAACTTTATTGAAACATCTTTTTTTACTTAAAGATATGCAGAAAGGACCAGCTTAGACCAGTATGAATGTTTAAGCAATGGGGTTAAAACCAGCATTCACTGTATTGACAAAAACACTGTTCCTCAAATTTCTTGTTATATGTTACACAGAAGACAGAAAGTCATCAGGGTTGTTATTAGCTATAGGTAGAGTTTCTATCACCCTGTTTTAATGCGCATTTTGAAGTATCGCATGAGAAACGAATTATGGAAACGGAAAATTTTGAAAAAAAATCCCTTAATTCACAAATAATTTTTTATGCTTGCAAAGTCTGTCGTCAAAGAATTTCTGTATAATTGCCTCCAGAACTCTCTTATATGACTGCATTCCCAAACAGCAGGCACCCACCTCCAAAAGCAATGACCACATTTATTGTGCTTTGTCTGCTCACTCTGAGGTACAAGTAATTTATTATATTTGAAAATTATTATATTCAGTGGCTTCTCCCACTTTTCTTATTGATTGGTTTCACGTGAACTATCCTTTTGAGACTGTCTGCAATTTAACACGACGTTGTTCGACGTCGTTCGACGTCACATGAAAGTCACAGGAAGGAATTCCACCAGCCTCATATGTGTGGTGGTCCTATTCTGTCCCTCATTCTGTTTCAGGGCATTTCAAGGAGCAGGAAACGATCCAATCAAATGAAAGTCGACTCGTCCCAGAGACTCTCGCTGTCCCCTGTGTGTACTATTTTCATCCCATGAGTCTCATTTTCCCTCTGGCTTAAAAAAATTAAGTTCCCTTACTGAAGGTTGATGACAATTCTCCTTAAACATATCTTAAACATGCCTGATATGCATAATGTTTCAAACTGATGGCAGTATTTGCAAAAACAAAACAGTATTTGCTTTGATAAATGCATTTAAGAAGTCAACTAGATGATTTATGATTGAAGCATCATTCATGTCTGTAGCAAAAACGTTGAGGTACGAGTTGCATGAAGTTTAAAACTTCCTAGCTTTAGCAAACAGAAATAATTAGTCAAATGTACCTCAAAGTTTGTGTTTTTCTTCACCAAACCACACTCATGTCCCTCAAGATAGTCCAGCATGTCACGACAACCATTATTTTCTCCCCTGTTTCTTCACAGGAACAGTATATTTATGGAATTTACACTGTTCGGGAGTTTATTAATAGCTTCTGAAGGATGGAAATGCTCCTGGGAGCCGAAGAAAAGGAAGTGTCAACCGTGGCGACAGTATTTGCAAGGGTCGTTGGCCCCAGTGGGCGTCTCTACCTTATTGGTGCTGGGAGCCGAAGCCCCGTCTTTCATAATCTCTCTGTAGCTGAAGGAGGAGACGCTACTGCTGTCACCTGTCTGTTGCGTACGGCTCGGCGAACTGATCTCAGACAACACCAGCTCCTCCAGACCTGCAAATACATACATGACGCAAAAAGAGGAATATTTTAAGAGCATAAATCACCAAGTGCTGTAGGTGAGCTAGAAAACAGCAATTTAACCCTGGATGTTTAAACATACTTGCTGTCAGGACAAGCCTTTATGCAAAATGGAAATGCCTGCATCAATTTCTAACATACGCTGGTAAGTATAAAATCATAAGAAATAAGTTATGTACTGAGAAGAACTGGTCACAAATGCACTGAACAGCACACACATATGAAAGGTTGGCAAGTTGCTTTAAACCATATGTTAATGAGTTCTTTTAGAGCACTTAATATTAAGCATTTATCATGTTTAGGGCAACTTGGATTGCACATATTTCTTACATCAGCTCACTCTATGTCTTCTGTTATGTTTAAGAAGCATTTACAACATCAAAGTATAATATGAATGGTATTCTCATATCTTTTATCTTGTTTGAAAATATAACTGATATATCAACCAGTCCAGAAAGAAGTAACTGCTATTTTGATCATCAACTAGTTACTGCAAGGCAATTATTAGTAGGCAGCAATATCAATACACTGCAGTCTACAGAAAGTGAGTACATAGGTCAACAAACACGGAAACACTACTGAGTAATCTATACTAGCACTAAGCATGCTAACATACAGGCTATTTAGCAGGATGTCATCCATTACAATACCTGCACTCACGGACAGAGAATCTACAAGGTAAACAATTCACAAAAGTTAGACGCCATCCATTTTATGCAACATTTAATTGTATAGAATACACTAATGTTCAAAAGTTTGGGGTCAGTACAAATTTAATTGATCAAAAGTGACAGCAAAGACATTTATAATATTACAAAACTACATTTCAAATAAATACTGTTGATTTTGACTTTTCGATTCAAAAAAACCCTGAAAAAATGCATTACAGTTTCCACAAAAATATTAAGCAGCAAATCAGTATATTCGAATAATTTATTTCATTTATAATGTTACAAAAGATATTTATTTCAAATAAATGCTGTTCTTTTGAACTTTCTATTCATTAAACTATCTTGAAAAAAATTATCATGGTTTCCAAAGAAATATTAAGAAGCAGAACTATTCTCAATAATTAGAAACATTTCTTGAGCATCAAATCAGCATATTAGATTGATTTCTGAAGGATCATGTGACACTAAAGACTGGAGTAATGATGTTGAAAATTCAGCTTAACCATCACGGGAATAAATTACATTTTAAAATATATTAAAAGAGAAAACTGTTTTTTTAAGTTGTAATAACATTTCACAATATTACTGTTTTTACTGTATTGTACTGTTAATATACACACACATATACACACACACACACACACTATTCAATACCAAAAAGTATGCATAAATAGTAAAATTAAAAGCTGGCAATTTACCCATTAATTGTGGCTATATGTTTTCAGAGTAAGACATTGTTAGCTTAGCAGCATGCTAAATCATCCTCCATTGGAATCAACTTGTGAGTTGAGTTACTTTTGGAGTTTCCATTTCTGTCAGGACGCTGCCTTAGAAGGTAGTTTATTTAGGTAGTAGCAAGCTCACTATGTATTGGAACAGAGCTATAAATGCTGCTTTAAAAAAAAGAAAATTATAAATAGAACAACAATGAACTCTAAATTTATAGTGCAAAGTTGTTACCTTTTATTCCCCCACAGATTGGGCCAGTGAACCAAAACACAAGCTGAAATCTTTTTGAGAAAGTGTGTGTGGACTTTCAGACCCTTCTGGACATTTGACAAAGATAAAGCTTCCTACTTTAAAATGTCTGATTCTAAACTTTCTGTAGAGCAACCATTAAACATTTAGTTTACTTTAAATGATAAATGGCTCAAAAGAGGAGTGCCCTGGCACTGCCAACAATCTACAGAGAGCAAATGCACGTATGCACAGATCTGTAGCACATTTTTAGAGGGGCTCCATCAAATATTTACAGCACCGGCCTCTACCTCCTTGTTGTGTGCGGGGTCCGTCTCCACATGAGTTAGAATTTTTAAAGAACAAACCAATGAAAGCACCCAAAAAGTTTCTATTAAGTTCAAACAATATGTAATGATTTTGAGCCAGTGTTCGACTACTACACTTTTGAGTCGCCTATGTGGTCCAAACATTAAAATTTGATTATAAACACCATGGGGCAAAGGTATTACGTCTTGTGATTTTGACAGGACATGAACACAAGTTTCCAAGCAGTAAAACCCTTGAGTTTTTTTTTTTTTCCATTCACACATAGTAGAGTTCGCAAATCTACTTTATAAAGACATTTTCTGTGATGTCAATGTGCATTGCGAAAAGTACTATACAAATAAAACCGACTTGATGTTATATAAAAAAGGGCAGCTAAAGTCATTGAAAAATCTGTTCCAAAACCTTAAAGTTTTTTTAATTCATACTTAGTCAAAAAAGAAATAAACACTTTATAAAGACGTTTTCTGTGACGTCAATGTATATTGTGAAAATGACCATACAAATAAAATTGACAATGTCAATGAAGTCAACGAAAGTCAACAAAAAATGTGTTCAAAATCACAATCCATTTTACTGTATTTCAAATGGTGTGTTCAATGAAGAAAAGAAACAGGGTGAGAGAAAATAATTTATCGGATTGTGAAAAATGAGCCAAAAATCTCAATGATATGAAATAACACCATAGTAATGTGAAAGAAAAACTACATTAAAGTAATCTGCCTTCTTGGAAAAACTATTTATAAGCAATGAGCCGACGCAGGAAAGTGAACTGCTCAAAATCCCACAGGAACCTGATGCAAGAACAAAGCGGATGGGCTCTTTGGAATTCACTTCAGGTGGTAAGAACACGCTTTGGGTTTGTCTCATTTGTAGCGATTTGCAGTGGGGGCGGAGCCATCTTCATCTGCTGCTTTATTTATGCGCAGCGCCACATATTTACTTACCTGCTTTAAATTTTTCATTCATGCCGCCCTTGTGTGATGAAATAGCGACTGCAGAGTCTATCGCAGTTTAAATCATCTGAGAGGGTGGTTGACAGCTCTAAAAAGCCCTATTCCATGTATTTACAAATGCTTTATATGATGATGGAGGGGTATGTCTCAAAATCTTAAGTGTAACATGCAGGGACGGAGAAAGTGTTCACCTGTGCGGGTCTTAGTGTTGGTTAGGATTTCCTGCAGCCGCTCCTGGAGTTTATCAGCTCTTTTTCTCTCCAGATGAAGCTGCCTCTTCAAGTCTTTCAGCTGCAGACATAACATGACAGGCATTATTTTGACGTCTGATGGACGTTTAGCTTGACGGACATTTAGCAGACTATACAGCGGCCCCAAATGTATTTGGACACTTAAGCCACACTTAAAGGGATAGTTCAACAAAAAAAATGAAAATTTCCAAAACTGTTGTTCCAAAACTGTCTGAATTTCTTTCTTCTGCTGACCACAAAAGATAGTTTGAAGAACGAGTGTAACCAATGGTTGATGGTCCTCATTGACTTCCATAGTACTTTTTCCATACTATGGAATCAATGGGGTCTGTTTGGTTACCCATATTCTTCAAAATATCTTCTTTCATGTTCAACAGAAGAAAGAAACCCGTACAGGTTTGGAACTGAAACTGGTGAGGGTGAGTAAATAATAACAATTTTCATTTTTCCATGAACTATCCCTTTTAAAAATGTCTAGATATCACTGCATTAAATAACAAAATATAAAAACCAAAATATATATAGATAGTATCATCTAAAAATCCTGTCCATCCATTTTCCTGCAGTAGCACTACAAAATCCTTTTGTTTTTGTCAGAAGGAGAAAAAGAGGGGAAGATATATGAAATTTCATCCATTGTGTGGCCAAAATCGCTTTGAGTAGGAAGGAACTTCCCAGAGGGACTGCATTTGTAACCTAATAAACAGTGAGACTAATAAACAATGCCATAGAAAAACTATAACCAAAACTTTATTGAGCTAAAAGTATGGCCAGCTTCTGGAGACACACACACACACACAGAGACAATCAATGAACTGTCAAACGAGATTCTATTGATGAAACGGCTACAGCGTTAATGAAAGCTGATCGACCCTCATCAATGGGAGGTCTGGTTTCAGGTCTGTAGGGCAGAGAGGTGTCCTGCCCATCGCCTGGGACTATTTTAATTCACTTTCTGGGAAATGGAGAGAGGGAAAGCCCTGACTCATCTCTTTGTCCTGGCTGGATTGCCTACTTACCGCTGAACTACCTTTTTTCTCCAGGATTCTCTGTCCATCCACTGTATCTTTAATCTCCTGAAATATACACACAAAGGTCATTATAGTTCATCGAATCCATCTTTATTTTAAAACTACTGTCAAATTATTATTTTCAAATAACTTTTCAGTTTAGTTTGAAATGTTTCATTGAGTTACAGTTTAGTCTTTCATTTTTATATTTTATATTATTATATTATAATTATATTTTAGACAATAAAAAGAACATCTGAAGAACCGTATAAAACAAAAAAAGTGCATTTAATTGCATTTACAGTGGAACTTCTATTGCAGAAATAATGTTATGCATATAATGTGCATATAATTATAATGTTATGTTTTCAATATTTCATATTTATGCTATTATTATAGTTAATATTTATTATTTAAAAACATTTCAATTAGGGCTGTCAAACTGATTAAATCACATCCAAAATAAAAGTTTGTGTTTACATAATATTTGTGTGTGTACTGTGTATATTTATATGTATAAATACACACACATACATGTATATATTTAAGAAGTATTTATATGTATGTGTGTATATAAACACAAACTTTTATTTTGGATGCAATTAATAGCAATTAATTGATTTTACAGGCCTAATTTAATTATGAATATACATTACCGCTCAAAAGTTTATGTTCAATAAGATTTTAAAATGTTTTTGAATAGCCTTATATGCTCAAGGCTGCATTTATTTGATCAAGAATGCATTAAAAACAGTAATATTGTGAAATTTTATTACAATTTAAAATAACTATTTTCCATTTGAATATATTTTAAAATGTAATTTATTCCAGTGATGCAAAGCTGAATTTTCAGCATCATTACTCCAGTCTTCAGTGTCACACGGTCCTTCAGAAATCAATCTAATATGCTGATTTGCTGATCAAGAAACATTTCTTGTTATTGAAATTAGTTGTGCTGCTTAATATTTCTGTGGAAACCCTGATACATTTTTTTCAAGATTATTTGATGAATAGAAAGTTCAAAAGAACAGCATTTATTTGAAATAGAAAACTTTTGTAACATTATAAACATGTTTTTAATCAATTGAATACATCCTTGCTGAATAAAAGTGGTACAGGTCAGTATTATCTTTAAAAAAATAAAAATTAAAAAATAAAATCTTGCTGACCCCCCAAAAGTGGTGTATGATGTAATGTATGATGCTTTAAATCTTAGTATTAGTACACAATAAGAACCATGACACAAGTACCATCAGAACAAAGGTAATTCCTAATAAACTATCCTAAAAACATTCAGATCAGACGAGGAAACACCAATTTTGCAGCTCTAAAAACTGAACAACCCCCAGGAGCTGCTGGCACCAGATGCTCACACAAAGAACAATCTCATCCTACTGTTGAGTCATGCATTGTTCTTGAGTCACATTTGAAATTACTGGTGAGCTCCAACGATCACACCCCCATAATATCTTCCATCTGAGTCGTGCCTTATTTAGCATCTTAAAAACACATGGTTCTTATCACGCTGAAGAACAAACGCTCCAGCAGAGCCACTAGGAGACCGGCAGAGCGCTGCAAAAGAATACATTCTGTTCACACACCTGTTTGAGTTTGCTGATTGTGTTGTTGAGTTCTTCTCTCTCTTTCTGCATCTCCGTCACTTGCTGTTTGACTGCCTCCACCTCTGCAGCTTTACCCTGAGAAAGGATAAGAAAATGTGTGTTCATTCATTCATTCAAAATACACACTGGATAAGTTCTGGACAGAATGAACCATATTTACTTGTTTAATACACAGATTTGTCAGCTCTGAAAAGTAGGATGATATGAATGGTTAATATTATTAATGCGTCTTTGTTTTCCATGTCAGCTTCCATGGCTAGCTAGCTAGCTAGCTAGCTATATATATATATATATATATATATATATATATATATATATATATATATATATATATATATATATATATATATATTTATTTATTTATTTATTTATTTATTTATTTTTTAATTTTCAGATGTTCAAATATCAAATGCAAAGTGGATCCCTTTTTGTTCTCCAACCATCTGTGTTTTGTTAAAGTAAAATATATATAAAAACTTTCAGCTTGAATAAAAATTTTCGGCCTTGGTTATGTGTCAGTACAAAAGAAAAGTTCTAAAGAAAATAAATTCTGTTCTCAAAATCTTTCATCAAAACAACTTTCTCTGCCTCTGAAATAACTTTTCTTTTGTGCTGACATAACCAAGGCTGTGCAGGCATGGTAAAAATAATATTAAACAGTAATATCAAATCCAGCTTTTTATGATCTAATCAAATAAAGGTGGCTAAAATCAAGTCAGGCCAGAGATGGACTGGCCATAGGACTTTATTGGTGGTTCAGGTCAGTAGAATCATAAATTAAATGCAATCAAACGTACTCCAGCCACATTATTGAAACAAAAGTAATTATATAAGATTTAACCTTGGGTTTCCATGATCTCATTGAGAAATTCTTAACTTTTTAGCACCTACAGACAGTAAACATGTTTCATGCATTTCATATTGTCTTGTAAGCTCATTAAGTAAAATTCGATGTCAAGCAATCATCCATCAACTCAATGAGATGTGACAGAATTCTGATGCGTTTCTGAAACTTGAATATGTATGAAGACAACCAATGTGTCATAAAGACAAGATCTGCTAAATATAGCTTTACCCCTCATTACTTCATCTGCTTTAGCTGACAGTACTCTAAGTGTCGTCAAACACCAAATGTGCTTTTATGATCACATCCAAAATTTTACCTCCAGCTGCAGTGTGTGATCTTTCTGTAACCGCTGGATCTCTTCTGCATGGTCCAATTTGTTCTTTTCCATGGTCTCCTGCTCACAACACAAACAAATGACACCAATATCAAGTATAAACCCAGACATCCGAGAGTGACATTTTTAGGATTAATGCAATATTTTGGTTAGTTTGAAATATAAAAGTAAATCCACTAAAAATGCTCTTCTTTTTACCATTTGTCAGTTTTAAAGTCTAAAGTTTAAAGTTTAACATTTGTATTTTACTTTTATATTCCAAACTTTAAAGTTACAGACTATAAAACTGTCAATTGGTAAAAAGAAGTGCAATTTTATTGTATTTACTTTAATGGTTCAATTTCTTTTATAAGAAATTGAAATATAACAATAAACCCACTATAAATGTTCTTCATCATTTGGAATTTTTAAAGTCTATAACACAGTAATGAAATAAACAACACTGACATCATGTGGTCAGAATGATACTGATGTAGCCAGACGTAAACAACAAAAGACAGTTTCCATCTCTAGCAGTTCTTTGCAAGTAGAGATGATTCTGAACACACGGCACCTCTGCTTCCTTGAGTCTGCGCTCAAACCAGCCCTTCGTCCCCTCCATAGACTGAACCTGAGCTTTCAACTCCTCCACATACGGCTGAAGACCCTCCAGCTCTTTGGTACGAGCCTGAAAAAAAGAAACACAGTTGTGAGGAGAAATTTAGCAGATCGTTTTCGTTCAAAGTACACTTTGTACAGACACAATGCACCTGGAGAAACCTGAGGTTAAATGCTTTGTTCAGTGTTCATGTTTCAACCTACAAGCTTTCTGTTACCGGCCCACAAAGGTTCCTTACTCTCTCATCTCGTAGCTGTGAGCGGATCTCCTCTTCCGTGCGGTTCTTCTCCTCGTGGAGGCCGCGGAGCTCCTTCTCATAGCGGCCCCTGATGCTCAGCACTTCCTTCTCATGCTGCAAGCGCACATCGCTGAGCTCCTCTTTGTGCCGTGACTTCTCCTGCGCCATCTCAATGGCCAGTTCATCCAGCATGACCTTACGCTTATCCGCAGTCTGAAAGAACAAGGGTAACGTTCACTTTCTTCTGATCAGTGAGGCATTTGGTTTTGAACAAAATGTGGCAATTTTAAAGTAGTCATTATCAAAGATATTTTTCTTATCTTCTTCAACAACTGTTATTTAATTAACAGGTATTTAGACAGATAAATCTCAATTTATTATTTTATATAGCAAAGAATGCTATAGACAAACTTGCCTTTAAGTCTGTTGTCTTTCCTAAACCTATGTCTGTCAAGTTGTACCCCAAAATCTTTTTTTGCCTATTTTAGGATAATTAGGATTTTTTTTTTTTATTGTGATGTTATTTTCAAGATTTAGCTAATTTTCCCCAAACTTCCATTGCTGTAATATGAAAGACTATGAAATATTTATATATCATGGTACTATTTTTGTCCTGAACTTGATGTAGATTTAAAATGTAAAAGAGTGTGTTATATAAGGATGATCTACACAAAATGAAATGTAAAACTGCAAAAAAACTTGACTAACATTACAGTCGATTCTAGAGGGAAGAAAAAATAAATAAAAACTGTACAAAAGAACTCCAAAGGTGAATCTTCCGGAGCTCGTTTGTGGCTAAATCCGATTGCGGCTTTTACATTAATAAAGTCATTATGATGGTCAAAAGATCAGAGTATTAACTGATGGAAGAACGAGCAGAGTGAACTGACTCACTAAAGAAGCTTAAATGAAGATAGAGATAGTGTGTGCGCTAAACGTCAAACTGCTTTCACCTGCTGCAGTGGGAATTGACTGAATTGTGAAAGGATCAGAAGGTAAAAAGAGGGTTTGTGTGTGTTGTCACCTTTCTGGCCTCCTCTAACTCCTGCTGTAGCTTGTCCTTCTCCAGACCCAGTTCCGTGAGCTGCTCCAGTAGTCTACCATTCGCTCGGTTTGACTCCTGATCAGCAAGAAGTCAAATCATTTTTTATGAATGATCTGAATACAAATACTAAAATATATGTCTTATTTAACTAGATCAAAAACACTAAAAATACTTTGTAATTGCTTAAGTAATAAAGAAGTACTAAAGTAATTTTAGCATCTTTGTTAATGAAAAAGATTTTAAAAGGCTTTTAAAACATTTTTAATCATTTTTCATCAGAATAATATTAACTAATATTATTATAGCACAATGATTCTGGATAAAATACATCATGTTATTTAGAAGAAAAAAAGTTCCAAATACCTTTTAATTTCGTTTTTAAAGTTAACAGGTGCCAAAATACCTGTAGCTGTGAGTTGAGATCATCTTTCTGCGCCAGGAAGCTCTCCTGATCTGTGCGTCTCTGCTGAAGCTCTGCGTTTAGTGCCAGATTTTGCTCTCTCAGCAAATTCAGTTCCTGAGTCTTTACTGTTTGAATCTGTAAAAAACACACACAGAGTTTCAGATATATACCCCAAAGAATCCAGGACAACTGAATAAAGTCTTATTCAGTCAGTGTATAAGCGAGAAAATGGCAACAGAAGACAAAAGAAGAATTATTAAGATGCAGAAAACACTAGAGAATGGCTGAGAAATGCAATTCAGCAAAGTGCTGAATACAGTATCAACATAAATGTACCCATGAGTGCTTTCAAGCTAAATATAAACCTTCATGCATGATGCAATACACATATGTATGAATGTGTGAACATACATACAAACTAAAAATAAGGCTAAACAAAAACATACATAGACATAAACATGTTAATAATAGAAACTTCTTATAACTTCAATAAGGGTTAAAGTGCTGTAGGCATCCTGCCAAATGAACCTTACGCAGCCTTGGAGTGTTCTTAAAATGGGCTTTGGTCTCATATTTAATACACAGTGTCAATTAAATTATTTATATGCATTTAAATATATTTAAATATTAATATTTAGGTACTGCTCACAAACAATAATAGGTTCGATTCCCAGGGAGTGCACATACTGATGTAAATGTATACCTTAAATGCATTGTAAGTCATTCTGAAATAAATAAATAAGCAATGATTTTGGCTGGTGAGCAAAAAACTAAAACAGTATTTAAATATGCTTTTGAATTTCAGTTTTAAGTTATCACACAGCTATACTTGCATTAAAGTAAGACACACTGTGATTAGAAAATAATACAAAATGAGATTTTGAAACAAATCGATGTAACTTCAGGAGCCCCCACGAATTTCCTTTTAGATACTGACACTTTTTCAAAGAAGAAAGTAAAAGAAAACATGGTATCAAACTAATTGGTGTGAACAGAGAGTGATTTGTGATTTTCATTCCTTCGGATTTTAGTAGTAAGATAGACAATGGCAGTAAAGTTGTTAAAAGTGACATTAGTATGTGTGTTAGACCAGACATAGTCATTGAGTGAAGATGATGCAGGAACTGGTGTTGATAAAGGTCGTGATGCTGTATCATGGTCAAGTACCTGTTCTAGGGCTGCTAGATTTGTCCTGAGAGCATCGTTCTCACTCAGCATGCCCTCCACCTGCTCCTGACTGACCGCGCTCTGACACGCTACCTGCAGCTCCGCCCAAACACAAAACCACCCCACAAGACCCAGAGACAGAGAAAACAGAGAGAATCGGAGAGAAAGAAAGACAAAAAAGAAGAAAGCAACAACAAATGAAGGAACAAAAGAATAAAGAACAAATGAAAGATTGAAATAAAAGAACAAAAGAATAAAGTACAATGAATAAAGAGAAAATTAACAAAATGGATGAATGAAATAAAAGGAATAAAATATTAAAAATATATTGTGAAAAATAAAAAATACAAAATGTGTAATAAAAATATAAAAATGACAAAAACAGCAAAAACATAAATAGAACAAATAAGGGAATGAAGCAAAAAACATTTTTAAATGTAAAAAAAAAAAAGAAAAATAAATAAAAAGGGAAAATTATAAACATTTTGAAAAAAAAAACAGAAAAAAATAGAAACAAAAAAGCAAAAAGAACAAACAACAAAAAAAGAAAGAAAATAAAAAACAAATGAAGAAATTAAGCAAAAAATAATTTTTAATGAAAATTTAAAAAAAATAAATAAATAATTAAAGAACAAAGAAAATGAAAAAAAATATTCAAATGAATGAAATAAAAATGTTCAAAATGTTCAAAATATAAACATTTTGAAGAATAAAATAAAATATGAAAGAAAAAAAATACAGCAAAAAGAATACATGAAAGGGAACATGTACAGAGGAAGAAGGTGATGTAATTGATGAATGAAGACATGTCCAGCGGCAGCGTGGGATTGTAGGGGAAGTGTTGGAGAAGATGAACACAAGAAGAATAAAGCCAGAGGGGGTGAATAAGAGCAAGAGATGATAAAGAACCCCCAAAACAAGTGAAAAGAAGAGAGAAGAAAACGGGCCGAGTTAGAAAATCCACATCAAACAGAAGAGACCCAGTCAAGCAGTTCTGAATGGAAAAACAGAACAGGGAGGTTCTTCATCCTTATCTGCTTGCTGCTCATTAGAGGCAGCTGCTTAATTAAGATCTGTGACCTCACGGAGGAAGTGAAAAATATTTGTGGTGGCGGGACCTGCAGTAGGGCCGACGGCAGTATAAGAGCGGCCCTTCCCTCAGGGGCCCCGGCAGAACGCATGTGCCCCTAAGCCACCTGCACTGAGCCCCACTAATCCTTAATTACTCAGATGATCCTGAGCACCATCATCCATAAACGCCCAATTAAACAGGCTGCTCTCTGGGTAATTATAAACTTCACGAACTTCTCCTTAAGCACAAAGAGTTTGCTATCAGCAGAAAGACTGGTGTGTCTTCTGGTTCATATTAAAGGGATAGTTCAGCCAAAAATTAATATTCACTCACTGTTTACTCACCCTTATGTTGCTCCAAACCTATTTGACTTAGTATAACAAACTTTCTTAAAACAAAAAGGCGACAATTTGAAGAATGTTTATACTTCTCTTTTCAATATACAACAAAAGTGAATAATTTCAAGTCTTTTGAATTCATAATTAATCATTTTAATTCATATTTGTTGAAAATTTTGGCAAACGATGTAATGCTAACTTATTGGCATTAATGAATATTCAAAAACGGTGCACTGTAGGTTTATAGTAATTTAAAAACAAAAAGCCATGTATGAATATTTATTTCTTGCCATATCAGCAGCAATGGCTATATTCATGGCAAAATCAACAATATTATGATTACAATATCATTTCAACACAATGTTTGTAGTAACAATTTTCAACAAGTCTTCAAAACAGTCAATATACAAAAATATAAATATATACTTAAATTAACAATAGTAACAATAACAATTACATATACATTTTCAATTTAATGTATGATAAAAATTCTAAAATTATTCCATGAGGAACCTTTTTAAAAATGTCCATTAATATATTTTCTGAATAAAAATGTGGTCTAATATCATTTAAGAATAGACATCCTATTAAAATATGTTTTACACTCAATCAAAGATTGGTTCAGTTTGATATAAATCCAGAAGACTTGGAATATAGAACAAAAGTCCTGTGAAATAGTTTTCTGATGCTGTTTTGATATTTTTGGACCTGAATAACATCTGTCCCCATTCACTTTCATTGTATCAAGAAAAATACCCAATACAAACTTTCACAAAAGAAAGAAAAGAAAGAAAGTCACACAGGTTCGGAATAAATGATGGTGAGTAAATGAGAACAGTAAATGAGTTTTCCTTTCTGGTTAAACTGGACAACTAACTTTAAGACTAAAAAGAGCTTTCTAAGCAAAGCTAAACTGCATTTTAAAACAAAGCTGAAAACCAAAACATCTAAATAATCATAAAACTACATCATGCCATTAAAAAAAAAAAAAAAGTGTCAATTTTTCATTATTTGATTTTTTTAAGTGGAACAATAAAAACGTAATTGTGTTCCACGCTGATAACAACACCCACATGAGCCTTTTACAGTTTATTTAATTGAATCTGTAGGACCTATTATCATTAAAATCACACTCAATTTAGGCAGATTAATTGCCTGCTTTCTTTCATTTATAAACCTGTTAGTAAACAGCGAACCAGCAGATGCGGAAATTGCAGATGAATTCTCTGGAGATGCACTTAAGAAATGTTAAATGAACATTGCAACCAACTATTAATCTTCTGTATTCTTCCTATTAGTGCCTTTGGCAATGTTTGGAATGGAACACTAGCATAATCTGCAGTATGTACTGTATACCGCACTGTATACTATGCAGTATCCAACATTAAAACATTTCACATGTGGTTGCATGACCACACTACACTAATTTGTTTAATTTAGTGACTGGTGTCCAGAATATTTCACATTTTTAACCAATCTTGTGCACTACCTGATCTTTGAGCGCATGGATGGCCATCTCATGCTCTTTGTGTTTACTCTGCAACTGCTCCTTCAGTTCAGCGACGTTCTGAAAGCACACACACAAACCAACAGGCAGGAAGATTCAATGCATTTTTAGTATGACAGTGATGGATGCAGCAGTGTGTCTACAGTCCATTAATCTCTGCAGATGTGCCTCAGTGCCAGAGTCTGATCCTGAAGCACTGACTGCAGTCTTTAGCCCACTCCCAAGGGTTTGCAAATGTTTATCATCACACTCCCTTAGTGGCCATCAATTGATCGTCCTTTGAGATGTGCAACAAATGGGCTTCAATATTACAGAATTTGGCAGGGTGGGCCTGAGCGCATCTCACCTGGTTGGCGGCCATTAAATCTGTCTGCAATTTCTGCACACGAAGGTGTATGGATTTGAGCTCCTCCTCTTTCCTCTGTTGGATCTCATCAATTTTAGTCCTGTGGAAACAAATACATCATATGCTATGAGGGGTTTGATGTGACTAATGTGTGGTAGGGTCTATTTCCAGGCATCACGAGATGAATGCCGAAATAAAATGGCAAATTCAGCAGGAAAAACATTACAGGGGAGTGTAAATGACATCATCGGAACACATGTAATATAGAGTTGGAGGTGGGTTCCAGAAGTAAATCTTCACAGAGAAATAAGGCAAACTAACCATGAGCTATAAATTATGTTTCTACAGAAGCCATATGACTGATTTCAACTTCTTTTTAATTGAATGTGCTTGAAAGAATACTTCACCCAAAAATGAAAATTTACCAAAAATACTCATCCTCAGGCCATCCAAGATGTAGATGAGTTTCTTCATTGTAACAGATTTGAAGAAATTTAGCATTACGTAACTTGCTCACCAATGGATCCTCTGAGGTGAATGGGTGCCGTCAGAATCATATTTTGGTCAGAAATTGTGGTTCAAACAGCTTAACAAAGCATTTGTTACTTACAAACACTCAGCTTTTCACTCCACAAGACATTAACTGATGGACTGGAGTCATGTGGATTACTTGTGGATTATTGTGATGTTTTTATCAGCTGTTTGGAATCTCATTCTGACAGCACCCATTCACTGCAGAGGATCCAATTAGCATGACTACCAAGTGAAGTCATGCTAATTTTCTTCAAAACTGTTCCATTGAAGAAACAAACTCATCTACATCTTAGATGACCGGAGGGTGAGGGGGGAGGTATTTTTGGGTGGACTATCCCTTTAACAGATACAAATATGTATGATCCGTTCTGAGAGTGTACAAAGAGTCTGATTTACATTTGTTTATTTTGCAGACGCTTTTATCCAAAGCGGCTCAGTTTAAAATTAAGCGGGATTGTAGCAAATTGCCACTGAAATTTGCAACATTCAGTGGTATCATACACTCCTCAATTTAGTGCCTTGAATTCCGATCCTACACTATCCACAGTCCTAATTCAAAATCCACCAATCAGTTTTATGGGTAAGTAGTTTGTTTGCTTTGTTTTTCATTTTAAATGAAATGTTAAAAAATTGCTATTCATCTTCTGGTTCAAGCCTTATAACTCTTCGTTGAGAAAATAAATGGCCAATTCATTTCGAGGACCCGGGCTGCTAAAAACTCCCTGTTGAGCCTTATCGCAAAATAACTGCTCTGCAGGGTTTGTCTTTCTCACCTGCTGTCATTGTAAAGTGCTTCCTTCTCAACTTGTAGCCGCTGGAAGCTGTAAGAGAAGCATAAAGAGACTTGAATCCTCACTGGCCCTAAAAAACCCCCACACAGCAGTGATAAATAACAGGCAGCATCTCCTGATCAGGGAAAACAGGCCCCGTGTTGACCAGCAGAGATGCGGATCGGAGGCAGTCGGTGCTGATACAGCAGTCTACAGTGAATGCCAGCACAACAAGTTCACGTTCAGACTCATTACACTGACACAGAGACTGTCGCTAGGCCACAGCTGAGTTATCACGACACCTAGAATGGAACACTATAGGGTGATGTAATCACACAGACAGTTCTGATTGGCTGAGGGCCACTGTACAGAGAAAGAAGACTCGAGTTAAATGGGGGAATGAAAGTCATTTATCTTGTGCTTGAGGAGGTAATGTGTTCAAATGTAACATCGTCCATTAATACTGTCTTTAACTTTTGTTTTTTCATATTTCAGCAGATTTTGCGGGAAATCACTCCATCACTGTGCAATTAATCACCACAAGCTGTAATTGTGCACAGGTTTAAAGTTTTTTACTCCTCGAGAAAAGAATATTTATTTTAAAAACTATGTGTAAGATGATGCACACTCACATGGCTGACTTTGCTGTGAATAGCACATTTCTACCACAGCTTGGCTTTTGCTGTGCTCATGTCACTAGATCATGTCAACTGTCACGCTGACCAGCACAACATACACAGCATAAACAAAAAAAAAAATGACTGAGTGCACTTTTAAGAAATGAAAAGTGACCATAAAAATAAAATGCGTGTCTCTCCATTGATTAAGTGAATTTTGGGCCATAAAAAATAATTAGTTATTTTAAGGTTAAATTCTTGCTATTAAAAAAAACATTAACTATGACTTTCACCTCAATAAACTCCTAATTTGCTGCTTATTAATAGTTAATAATGTAGTTGTTAAGTTTAGGTACTGGGTAGGATTAGGAATGTAGAATATGGTTGTGCTTTATAAGTACTAATAAACAGCCAATATGTTAATAACAGTCAGGCATGCCAATAAGCAACTAGTTAATAGTGAGAACTGGTCCCTACACTAAAGTGCTACCGAAATATCATATTATGTTGGGTGAAAAGTATATGCACTTCAACGGGGTAGTTCACCCTGGTGTTGTTCTAATGCCTTATGACCTCCTATCTTTTTCAGACCAAGAAAGGATAAATGCAAAAAAAAGTTCTGCTTGCACTTGTCTATAATGGCAGTGAATAGCAACTAGCTTCAAGCCTTAAAGAATATTCAAAAGTATCATAGAACGATCCCATTCGACTATGCTCTGAGGGCATACGATAGTGCTGACAAACTGAATTGAACTGAAATTTAAATTATTATTTAACGAAAGTCCTGACCTTGGCCATTGGTCTTCTGTGCAAGACTGTGCGTTCATGAGACTGTATTAACGCAGAAGTTAATTTCAGCTCTCTCAGCAAAAGCCCACAAACACAGCATTTCAGAGGTGAATATCTCAATTTTTCTCATGAACACAGAGTCATGCACAGCAAACCAATGGCCAAGGTCAGTATTTTCGCTAAACGCTAGTTTAAACCAAAAATATAATTTTTCACCAAACCCTATCATATGCCTCCAGAACACTTGGAAAATATGGCACAAATCACTCTCTGATACTTCTGCTTGAAGCTGGTCACTATTCATTGCCATTATATGGATGGGAGCAAGCAGAACATGTTTTTTAAATTTCTCATTTTGTGGTCTGAAGAAGAAAGAAAGTCATTTGGCATTAGAACATCACAAGTGTGAGTAAATAATTACTTAATTTTTTTTATTTTTAAGCTAACTATCTCTGTAATGCGAAAGTACTGAACATGTAATATGAAAAATAAAGAACAACTTACCTCTCTTGTTTTTTCTTCAACTTATCAGACAGCTAATAAATGGAAAAACAAAAAAAACAAGGCATTATCACTGGTATTTTTATCATCGAGCACACATGCTATCTGAAACAGACACGTGACACTTACTTTAGCATTTTCTTCTTGTAGTTTTGTGATTTCTCCCTGCTTGGACATCTGAAAATGAAAATAAATACATTACAACAAGAAAAGTCATTTGTATGGGGACTAAAATATGGATCAATCAAAGAAATAAATTAATTGAAAATACAATATTTAAATGTAGCAATTGAGAATACAAAAATGTATGAAAATTAAACATAGTTAATAAACGACTTCCTAAATTGTTCTATTCTAAAACTATCTATTCGCTCTAGAAAATATTTCAAAATGCCAGTTTAATCATAGATATGAAAGTATTCTCTGGAGCAAGGTGAGAATGAAGGTGTCCAAAATTAGCACCCATGGCGAGGGTAAAAACACACGCTCATCAGCAAAATGAATCTTAGCATTTTGTCCTTTTGTCTGTTTCTGCTGTCCTGGGTATTTAGAGGGCAAAACTGATGTTATTACCTCTAGTGTCTGGAGTTGTTCCCTCAGTAAGCATTTCTCCTCCATTTCCGTTTGAAGCTTTAATGCCACCTCTGAAACCCAGCAGTAACAGATATTAATGCACACGACCCCTAAAATATCTTGAGTTTGAGAAGTGTTCAACTGATGCTCAGTCAAAGTCAGACCTTTATTCTGCTATTTAAAGATCCTCAACACAACCTTCCCTGGTTCTACTCAGTTAACTCTTCAGTGAGTTTGATAAGGTCACAACTTTAAAAGGAAGTTGTCAGAAAGATGTACTCACCGCTCAGTTCATTATCTCGCTGTTCCGGTTTGACGCTTTGCACTTCGGCCTAGAGAACACAGCAGGAGACAAAATAAACACAAATGGACAAAACTCTTTTTCAAAAAAGGTTTTAACAGCAGACTTGGTTTCTACAAAGGGCTCCATATATAAAACCCCAGTAAATACAGAAATCAGTGGATGTTGAAAGGAAAGCACTTTATAAAAGCTGACTTTATGCATATGGAAACAAATGGACCCCATTTATAGTGATAATGTTCCTGGACTTGTTGTGAATGATTCATCAGTGCAAGTTATTCTAAAGAAGATAAAGTTTTCTTAATGTTTTATCAGACTTTCTCATTAGACGGATGTCTTGGATTATTGCATTTGCGTGTCACATCTTATGTTGCATTTTTAGAATGCTGTGGAAAGTTAAAAAAAAAAAAAAACATCTCAAGATGCACAGACCCTTAAACAACTTTTCTCCTGATTTAAGGCAAGTACATCAGGCAGGGAAATAATATTAACTACTAACATCATAACCTACTTTTTGTCATCCAATCAGGATAAAATCAAGTCCCATTCTACATTATTTCCCGCTGGATATCCTGTTTCAATTTCAAGAAATTGCACCATATTATGGTATTGGGAATGTTTAAAAAAAAAAGTGACAAACTATATAAAGAATAACTGATTAGCTGCAGCCCTCATTTGATCAAATTTGGTAATGCTAATGAATGGGGTGTGGTAGTCAAACACTAGACTCCAGTTCACTGTCCTTATATTCCCTTTACTGGGCTGATCTAACAGAAAAAGCTGATGGTGGTGTCTCTGCTGTGTCTGGCCACAGTTCACCCAGCAGCCGTAACCCCTGCATTAAACATGACCTCTGAGAACTCCAGCAAACTCCTCCCATTAAAGAGTGCAGCACTGCATAGCTGAATAATTGATTTACTTTGAAACTCTATGGTTAGGATACTCTGACTCAGTAAACTAACTTGTTTACTTTGAAACTTGTATTTTTAGAACGTCACTTAGGAATAGCCAACTGTTCCAAACTTACACCACAAGATGCATGACAATCACACTTGACTGCAGTATAGATGGCTTCATCGATTGTCATCTGAGAGTGCTGGTTTTCCTGCACATGGTGTAATTATTATCCCAGCAGAAGCTGCAGTCATTTCATTACATTGGTTCTTTCACTCAGAGCTCCACTGCATGATACAGCATCCCAACCCTGGTGAGACTGAAACCCATTATCTGTTACCTGATCAATCTGATCATTTCCCGGGGCCGAAGGGTCATCACTGTGACCGCTGGCATCTGAATGGGCACCATTAGTGCCGGCCGATTCATTGATGAGTGCTGCTTTTCCATCATTAACATCTGCACATTCTTGAAGAGCTGTATAGATGCACAGAGAATACTATAATCAAGCTCACCTCTTAATTCTAATCCTAAATTGTCTGTGAGAAAAACTAGATGAGGACCGTACGTATTTTCATTTCAGATTCTCATACCTTTTAATTTCTTCTGCAGAGCGGAGTTTTCAGCCTGTAGACGCAGGAGCTCAGCATCCACTGGACCAGAGGCGGGACTGGAGGCGGACCCTTCCAACCCTTGACCCTCCCTCAGTCTCCGATTCTCTAATTCTAACTGCTCGATCTGGGAACATAACTACAACACATGGCAACCCATCAGAAAACAGAAAAATAATGTAAAAACTTATTTGATTCTGGAGTGACAACATATAAACGGCACAAAGGCAGGTACAGTCTTTGTGATCGACAAAAATTATATCACCTGTGATGTGCTACTTTTGTTCCAAGTGCTTACACTACTGTTCAAAAGTTTGGGGTCAGTAAGATTTTTGTTTGTTTGTTTAAAAAAATGAAAGTGTTTGTTCAGGAAGGACAAATTAAATTGATAGAGTTACATTAAAGACACTTATAATGTCATAATGCTTCTATTTCAAATAAATGCGGTTCTTTTGAACTTTCGATTCAATATTTTAAAACTAATATTTTAAAATATTAAAATGGATTTCTGAAGGATTGAGTGATGCTGAAGACTGGAGTAATGGCTGCTGAAAATTCAGCTTTGCCATTACAGGAATAAATTACACTTTAACATATATTCAAATAGAAAACATTTAAAATTTTAAAATATTTCACAATATTACTGTTTTTACTGTATTTTTGATCAAATAAATGCAGCCTTGGTGCGCATAAGATACTTCTTGAAAAAAACATTAAAATATTTTGCTGATCCCAAACTTTTGAATGGTAGTGTATATTGATTCTTCCATAGAAACTGTGTGCCATTTGAGCTGTAAAGTTGTCTAACTTGTCCTATTAGCGATGTGACTACTGTGTGAGGTAAATTAAGTTCTAGTTATAAATTACTGATGTAATTCCTGTGAGTGTGAGCAATTTGTATCCTAGTATACTTGTGCGTAAAGCCACTGGGTTGACATGCTCATGGTCATAACAGGGGTTAAATATTCTGTGCGTGGTCAGCACCTTGGACAGCTCTTGCATGAGGGTGCTGTTCTGCAGTCTGAAGTCATCTTCCTGACTGTGTAACTTGCCCTGAAGCATTTTATTCTCACTGAGTAAGGCATCTACCTCCTGAAAATAAGAGAATAATACAGCATGGTTAGAAAACAGATTTTTCCCGAACCACTCATGATATCATATCATATATCATTTTAATCGTATTCATGCCAATTAATGTCAAAAATCAAACACTGATATAAGAAGAAATCTCACCTGTGCTTTCTTGCTCTTGTTCAAAGCCTGAGGGTGAAAATGAAAAAAAAAAAAAAAACATTATCCAAACTAAATTGTTAACTAAAATAGAATCAATCCTAATATACCACCAAGAGATTTTGTTTCTTCATCAGAACAGATTTGGAATAATTTAGCATCACATGACTTGCTCACAAATTGATCCTCTGCAGTGAATGGGTGCCATCAGAATGAGAGTGCAAACAGCTTATAAAAACATTATAATAATCGACAACTAATCCACACGACTCCAGTCCGCTTCCTCCAGTGAAAAAGTCCATCCCCTGTTGTCCTCTCACATCAAAATCCACCAACATAGGCTATTTGTTAGAACTGCAAAACTGGTTTTGCTTTGCTGCTTCATCTGTGCATATTTCTCTCCTGATTCAGACGAGACAAAATTTTCACTGGAGAAAGCAATATTGTGAATAGAAGACTTGTATATTAGCAACGGTTTTGAAAAGTTGAGAACATCTTTATGATGGATTTGTTTCTTATAAACACACAGCTTTTCATTTCTCGAGATGTTAATTGATGCACTGGAGTGGTGTGGATTACTTGTAGATTATTGTGATGTTTTTATCAGCCGTTTGGACTCTCATTCTGACGGCACCCATTCACTGCAGAGGATCCATTGGTGAGCAAGTGATGTAATGATAAATCTCTCCAAATCTGTTCAGATGAACAAACAAACTAATCTATATCTTAGATGGCATGAGGGTGAGTAAATTTTCAGCAAATGTTCATTTTTGGTTGGACTACTCCTTTAAAGATGAACTGTGCAAAACTAGTATGACCAAACAGAACTACAAAGTGAATGTTATGAACATTTATACACCACTTTTAGCAAACTTCTTCATTGTGCCAATTCATACAGACTTCTGAGTGGTTTGGCAACACTGAGTCATGGACACAATGTATTGTCTTACACTGTCTTACAACATGACCAGTGCAAGGCTAGTGACTTTGTGTTGCAATGCATGCAAACTGTCTAGTTCACTGTAGGAAAGTAAGAAAAAAAAAACACTAGGAGAAAAAAAAACTGGAACAGATCAGAAGAGTCAATTACTCCCAGCCCATTAAAACAGAAGGCAAGAAAACAGCACACAAAGCAAAATCACAAGGCCTGCAGTAAAGCTTGACCTCTATCTCATAGCAATGACCTGCTGAACAGCCAAGGAAAGCTACTACCTTCTGTGCTTTGACATAGTCTTTCTCCAGGTTCGAGGTCTTCTGACGGACACTGTTGAGCTCTGTAACACAGAATAAATAAAGTTACAAAATAACTAGAAACAAGATAATAAACTCACTTCAATGATACACAAATACATGCATTTACCACTTTTGACAGACAGCTGCACAAGCAGAAAATGCATTTTGCTAATAATTAGCAGGACTATCTAAAATAATACATAAAAGTCAACAAAATAGTCTGCATACTTGAAATTAGAGTTTTCACAGAAAGTTCACTAATAAACAGGGTAGGACTACCAAGTCATTCATATAGTCTTAAGATGCTGTGTTGCTTAAAATAATATCTTCTTTTACTGACCAATAAAGAGATCTCAAAACTGTAAACAATAAGTAGCACTGAAAAGTTTCCATACATTTTGCAGTTGTTGATTTGTTTTGCATTTCATAACTGTCAAAGTTCATTCCATAATTCTGGAATTCTGTTGTATTATTATTACATAATTCCACTTAGTATATGGATCCAGGAACTGCATTTAAAATTAATCAGAGACAAAATATTAATAAATAAATAATCAAATTTCAATTAAAAATTTCTGAAAATGAAACATCATCTTAAAATTTCTGACATCATATATATCTCAAGCAGGGATTCCCAAAACCCAATTGACCTAAAATATTTACTTTGAAGAATTTGCTCAAGTTGATAGGTCAATAATTGAACAACACATTTGCATGTTCACGGTTCACTGATCACATGGTCACATGACATGCATTTAAATAACTATTTTGTCATTTTTAATATTTTATTTCAAATAATACAATTTAGAGCGTTGTTTTAAAATCATTTATTCGTTTTAATTTTACACTCTACAGGATTGAGGTTTATGAGCAAAACATGAACTCGCTGATATATTTTAAGCTTCTGTAAATATTTAGTTTTCATATATTAGGTCACATTTTCACACCAAGTTCAATATTTATAAATTCATACATTGTAGCTTAATGCCCAATAATATTTGAACTAGACTAAGTTCTGAGTTACACACAACTGGTGCAACCAGCCCCAGGCCCTCAGACAACTCAGTTTTGACTGACAGAATTAGAACATCTATCTTTATATATCTTCCCCCAATGCGCATTCAATTATGAAATAATTTAGTAAATTTGATTGTGCTCTCAGTTACCAATAGGAGAGTTACTCTTACAACTTAAGACAGAATTAAATATACAAAATTCAATAGATTCTATATTCAAACTAAGCAAAAAAATGGTTCAGTGAAAGGTTCAGTGGAATAGGTGCAATAAGACATCTGATTTTTAATAACAATAAATTACAATCTGCCATGTTAATGACGCAAACAAGTTGGCCAGTGTTTTGAATAAGTAAAGGTTTAGGTTTACATTCTCCACTCACCCGCTGTATTTTTCCGCAGCTCATCAGACAGTTGGTAGTTCTGTGTTCTCAGCTCCAAGAGCTGAGCCTGTTCAAACACATTAAAAGAGAAATTAATAGAGCAAAACATACTATTTAAGGTTTATGTGAGGTAACGGGATATTTAATATACATATTATTGATCACTGTAAATGACCACCTAGACAACACATCATCATAAAAGCATCATACAGTCTCTTTTTTAGGTTATGAATCAGGTTAAAACAGTGATTTACAATGTATTAAGGGTTTATTTACGTAATGGAAACATTTAATTAAAGAGTCTGGTTGCTATGAAACTGAATATTAGATGCTTCTGGAGTTGTAAACAAGATGATGCAGCAATATTTAATAGCCTAACATTTGCACGAAACACGTCTAAAAAACTAAATATATGATGTACAAACCCTTTAATTGTGTAGAAAGGCAATATTATCAGATGTTTGGTGTGCTAACGGTGCTAATGGTTAGTAATTGCAAGTTAGCGTGCTAACAGGCTAAACACATCTTTATTATATGTCACAAACTCGCCATATAGCGACTATATCCCATGTCATTTCAACAAACAGTGATTTTACTAGCCTAACTATTACATACATTAATGAAAAACATCGTAATTGTCCATTAAAATAATTTTTCGGCCTTATAACAGTTAGCTTGCAGGCTAACGGCTACAGCTAACAGAGTCCCAATCCGCTCATACGGACATCAACTTCAGCCACAAAACAGACCCGTTTGCACATATTCTCACCCGAATTCACTTCTAATCACGTTAACGATCTCGTATGTGCATTACAGGTTGTATATGAAGTCAAATCCAAGCGTAAATAAAGAGATTTATACCTGCATACGGTGGAACTCCTCTTCTGACAGTGCTTGCGCCATCTTCACCACAGCAAAACACTGCTGGACAGAATATAAACTCTCTCTGTCTGCTATTACTGTGTTTTCTGTCAGCCTTGAATTAACAAATTAACTGTCATTCTGATAAGATGAAGCTTAAAGCTGCAGCTTTCTGATGTCGCTCATCTAAACGCCTTGGCTTACTGACAGAAACCCCACCGTGGGTAATGTGTGCACCTGGCCTGTAGATGGCGCACTAACACAATATATTCACTGCTGTTGTTGTTGTGACACATGACAAGGGCTGTGGCTGGAAACAGTGTTGACAACTTAGCAATTTTGTTGCCAAATTTAGCAACTTTTCAGACTACCCTAGCAACTTTTTCTTCCAAGCAACAAATTTAGCAATTTTTAAAATTTATTTGGCAATTTTTAAAATTTATTTGGATAGGCACACATTTTCTATCCAAATGACACAAAAAGAGGAAACCAAAGATGCCTAGCTGTACACACATCAGGTGAATTGAGTTAGCTGCTGTTTGCAATTGTTCAGTTTAAAAATAATATTAACAATAATAATAATAATTGAATAATTGCTCATTTATGATACACTTTGTTAGTAGCTTGTACCTGCGATTGTTGATCAGATAGTTACTGTAAGAAAAATGGAAAAGATACTAGTAATTTTCCATTATCCATTATCAATTGTAACCCTGTAACCTGAAAACACAATGCGCAGTTTAAAATGCAGGTAAAAAACTAATACGGAACATTCTTTTATGTTAACAAAGCAGATTGTGCCCTATTTTTAACTACTAACTAATTACCAATACACTGCTTAAAGCATAATTGTTGAGAATGTGTAGTATTACATTAGTACATATAGCTTTCCTGTAGCTCAAATAGTAGAGCATGGCGCTAGCAACACCAAGATCATGGGTTCGATTCCCAGGGAAAGCAAGAGCTGATAAAATGTAAAAACTGTAACTTGAATGCTATGTAAGTTGCTTTGGATAAAAGCGTCTGGAAAATGTATTACTAGTTTACTAGCTCTTAAAAAACTTAAATTGTAGTCATTCAAAAATGTGTAAGTGTTCAATGATAGTTATTTATATTTCAATATTATATTATGCATATTATTTTTTACAAACAAATCTAAATTAACATATAAAATATATTTTTTGTTGAGATTTGATGTGACACAATTTTGCGTCATGATTGCACAATGACGTCATCACACAATGATATCACAACGTCATTTAGCAACTTTTAGCAACAAATCTACCTTCCTTTAGCAACTTTCTCTGAAAATTAGTTGGCAACACTGGCTCGAAAACCTAGTGAGCTGACTACCTAGACAGCACCTGTGGGCACCTATGCTCATCTGTCAAAAATTAGTTGCAGATACAGATCGAGCATTCACTTAGATGTGTGAATTGAGACTACAGGAATGATTTTATGCTCTTTTGTCACCACAGACAATCAACAGTCACAAAATAACCATTCATATCACATATGTAGCCTATTTAAAGCAATGGCCATTTTTCTAGTGTTCTAATGTGACCTCCTCTAAAAAAGATCTAAAATCTCAAACATTTTTCTTAACATTTTGTGTGACAGGTTGACATTTTTATGGTTGTGACTGAAAAGGAAGCAGAAAAGCATAAATGACTGCTTAATGTTGTAGGAACAGATAAAAGGAACACATGATACTCTGATAAGGTCTGATAAGTCAATGAACTTTACTGTATCTGCAGAATAAACATTAGTAACTCTGGAAACATCTGAGTGTCACATGAGTTAGCCATTTTTACAAGCAGTTACCAGTTAATAATTCTTTGATTTGATTTAAAGTGGCATGCATGACAATTCATGCTGTTTGTGAATATAATAATTTGATAGTTATTAAATATCTTAGCAAAACATGCAACATATAAAAAGTAGTAATAATAACTTAATGTTTTATATTTCTATTTCAAATAAATGCTTTCCACAAAAAAAGCAAGAATATTGAGCAGCACAACTTTTTCAACATTGATAATAAGAAATGTTTCTTATTATCAAAGCATATTAAGATGATTTCTGAAGGATCATGTGACATTGAAGACTGGAGTAATGATGCTGAAAATTCAGATTTGATTATTTCACAATACTGTTTTTACTGTATTTCTGATCAAATAAATGCAGTCTTAGTAAGCATAAGAGACTTCATTCAAAAACATCAAAAAATCTTACTGCTGCCAAACTAGTATGTGTGATTTTTTTTTTATTTTGTACTAATGTAATACAAAAGCCTGACATTACAAATTATGCTATCAGCAGAACAATGCATGAAAAGTTGAACTGAAAAATTAACATGAATTGGAGAACATTAACTCCATTAAGTTAACACGCCACCTATGAACCCACAAACATACAGTTTATTCAGTGAAGCCACATTTCCCATTTCTTAACCTGCTGAATTTACCATAAAACATGGAAGTAAAACAGCAACTTGTGTGTTGGCCGGTAGGTTACCCAAGGCTACAAGAGAGACAGAAGTCCAGTGTCTGATGTATTCGGTCTATCTGATCTCCCCCTGCCTGTGGAACTCCTGCTGGGCTGCGGGGCAGTGGAGTATTTTGGGAGGTGACAAATAAAGAGAAATATATATATATATATATATATATATATATATATATATATATATATATATATATATATATATATATATTTTTTTTTTTTTTTTTTTTTTTTTGGAGGGTGGGGGCAGTAAGATGTATTTGAAAGTGCTTACTGTTGCAGAATTCATGGCAAAGTGGTCTAATCTTTCACAGAATGTGGAAATCCTGGCTTATAGGCCATCATTTATCAGGATTTGAGAGCCATCTGGTGTTTCCAATGGCAAAAGAAACTATTGATTCAGATGAATGAGTCAAAACGCTAATGATTTGTCCGTTTGCTTGTTGTTTAATGCTTTTTAGTGACGCTTTTCTGCTTGAAGTCAATGTTAAACTGCATTCACAATTCATTTTACTGTTAAAAAAATCTTTTGAAGTTGTAAATAAAAGTAAATTATTGGAGTCTTTCCACTTCAACATTTCACATTTAACTTGGCATTCTTTGTAACTAATAATGAAATTTACCAGAAATTTCTGAGTGAAAATTGTGTCTATACCATTTTTTTATGCACGTAATTCCAAGAGAAACAGAATATTCAATGAGGAAAAAATGTAGGACAGAACTTGACTGGATGATGAAAAGTGGGTGTTTTACATACAAGAACAGAGTCAGATCTGAATACTTCCTGCTTTTGAGAAAACTTTTTGACCAGAAATCTATTCTTATTTGTTATTATTGCCATAGACTTTTATTCATTAATGTTAACTGGCATCAAAATAAGTTTAGAATTGATTATAATTAAATTACTTTATTTAATTTAGCTATTTTTAACATATTTCCTATCATGAGGCCTAGGCAACGTCAACTGAAGAGGAAAGTTCAACCATTTTCATGAAAGTCAACGAAGACAAACATTTTTTGACTGTGGATGATGAATTGTGCACAATAAGACCATGAACTTGTAATAAGAAAGTAAACATTTCTATTTTAATTTCATATTGACATTAAATGACACTCTATAAGCTTCTCACCATGTGAACTGTGGGAGCTGGTGATGTTGGTCTAGCACTTTTGAAAGCTTGTAAAGGAAGTGCTTAAAATTAGCTACACCAATATCGTCAGTGAAGTACAACTGAGTGTTTGCCACCCACTGCAAGGCATTCTGGGATGCAAAAGCTTCCTCAATTTTCCTTTTGCACTCAGCCACAGCATGAAATTCTTCTTTATCTGTAGACAGAAGAACAAGACATACAGTACATTCAGGAGGGTATAGATTCGCCACATAAGCATAAAAGTAGCAGTCGTGATTGAACAGAGGCAGGCAGATGGGAGTCCATATCTCTCCAGCCTGAAAAGCAGAGGAGGCCCTGATCAGGTTGAAGAGGAGATGAAGGTCACTGGGGTTAAGTCTAGCATCCTCAAGACTGTCTTCTCCTGAACGACGGAGACAAGTTGGTTATTGGCAATGAGAAAAGAGAAGACCAGGTTTTTTAAGTTCTTTTGTTTTTCAGAAATTTTCTTTTTCTTCTTCTTGTTGTTGTTGTTAAATTATAGGTGCTGTAAAGAACCTTTATTAATTAGACAGTTTTAAAAGCCTAGATGAAGATGGTGGATCTCACCTGAAAAAATAGACTGAATCATGTTGCCTCCAGCCTGGACAAAGGAGACCAGTGCCATCATGACACCCATGGTGGAGGAGAGGGCCTCCTCATTGCCATAGCGTGAGTGGATGGGCTTCCCTGCCTCGCTCAGCACAAACACATGCTTCCGGTGTTGCCTCCAACTCTCTGACATTATATCTTCATTCCTATAAGACAGACCTGGGACATCCACAGCGGAACCTGCCTTTTTCTGTCCATTGAGGTTTGCTTGGGCCAAGCTAGATGGAAACTTACCAGTCTCCTCTTTTAAGGTGTCCTCAGGTTGAAACTCCCAGCTTCCTCTATTCTCGCTCCTGTGCATGTTGTCTGTTTCTCATTTCCCTCAAAGCAAGAATCTTCTGGACTGGGTGTTTTTTTAAGGGTGCAAACACTTGTTCTATTGATGTCACACTGATCTCTGTGGCTCTCCATTACTCAGCCTGGAATCCCAGAGGTATCACATGATGCCTGGGGATCAGAGAGCGGTTAAAACTGTGTAATAGGATGAACATGATGCTTCATTTCTTGCTGAAAGAATTATTTCTAACTGATCTGTGGCCGTGCTGACTTAGAGGAGGTTAATGTGGGAAATAAATACTCAAGCACTGTCAAAATGAGGAAGCAGTCTAAAAATAAAAAGATGCCATCCAGGTTTACAATCAGGAGTTTTTTGGGAGAGTTCAATATCAGTTGATTAAACCATCACATCTGCCTACATTTGATGATCATATATGTATTAGCTGCAAACTGTGCTTATTTAAATATGTCACTACTGCAAGAAACTGCCAGAATGATTTGTGATCATAATGGTTTGCATTGTGGAATCAGTTGTCATGTAGTTTTATTATAGCTGTATAGAAAACTTAATTCTGTATGGTTTATAAGCTTGTTTCCTCATGGAGACCAAAAAAAAAAATGTCCCCACAAGGTCAAAATTTACTGGTATTACTATCCTTGTGGGAACATTTGGTCTCCTAATGTAGGGAGTACCAGGTAGGCCTACACAAACACAAAGTACAAAGTTAACGTGGCATCATATCATAGCACATAGCATGCCAATTGATAAATAAACTCCCATAAACATTCATATATCATAAATTTCTATAGTAAACTTTTACCATAACCATTACTGCTGTGAATGGTTGTTTTGCATAAGTTTAGGCTAATACATTCAAACTTTTAAAAATATTTTCATAATTTATGACCGACAGTGGTGGTTAATATTAAATTTAATATTCAAATAATTTCCCCTTATTAATAGGCTACCATAAGCACAGAATTTTTTTTTCTTTCTTTCTTTTTCTTTTTTTTTCTTTTTTTGCAGAAACTGTGGTTGAATTACTGCATGGCAAGCTGTTTGGATTTGTTTCTGTCTATATCGATCTACAACACAAAGATAGAAAGCGGATCAGTACAGTTAAGTGCAACCCATGTGGAAAGTTCCTGCTTGGTAGCTACATACAAGTTTAGAAATCGTAATTGTGACATTAAGAGCGTTCAAGTGGTTGTGGTCGCTGGACATATTTCTCTTTCTATTTCACTTTCCGATAAAGACAGGAATGATTTAGCACTAATATGAAGCGCAAACGATGTGCATTCTGCGACTGTAATCGATGATTTATCTGTTTTTATTGTAACGTTCTTCTGCCGCCACAAAGGCTGATGGGAATTGTAGTTTATGTTCACAAGACCAGCCTCATAAATCAGCCGAGATAAATGAGAGCGTGGTAGTGTCTCCCTAACGCTACAGATAAGGTTCTGACAGCGGATTGGCTGGAATGATAAAGAGGGCGTGGCGATGGGCGATGATTGACACAGCGCCGGCGTTCATGAAGGTGACCAACAAAAACATCAGCGGGAGAAACTTCCCTGTGTCAGTTTTGCTGTATGGATAACTTTGCAAAGACGGAAACAGAGCAGTTCTGCTGTCGAGCGATCGTATATTAATAGCTAAGATTGTACAAGGAGTCGAGTATCAAAAAAATGACGGCGTAAGATGCTGGAGAGAGTGAATATAAGGTGATGGAAGCGCACCTGTTGAGGTTTGTGGAGCGGGTCCGATGTCTGTCCGACAACGACAGCAGTGGAGACCAGTTCATCTCTGCCGAGTTTAACGTAAGTCCTAAACTTCTGCACGTCCTTTCTAGTTAAATATGTATCATTGACACTTCTATATATTGTTTAACAGGTCATATCAGTTCAAATAAGATGACACACGTAATATTACCATGTTTTTGGATAATGTCATGATATGATATTTCTCAAAGTACCGTGGACGAAAAACCACACTTGATTATAACGTTCTTCTTTTTGTGAAACATTTTGCTTGTGAAGTGATATGTGCTATCTTTCTTGGTACTATGGTAATACCATGTTTTTGGACTCTACTCTACTCTGGAAAATAATGTGCTGATACCATGGTACAGTGATGATAATACCATACTTTGGTATATAAGTATATGGTACATATATGTGGCACTCTCAGGTACTTCTAAAAATGCCATGGTTTTACATGGTACATGTCAAAAACATAGTATTACCATGGTAATTTTGGGTACGTCTTTGTAAGTGAAGTTCCTTGGAGTATGCATACATACTGATAAAAAAAAAATGTATAGCCTGAATGCACTGTAAGTCGCTTTGGATAAAAGCGTCTGCTAAATGTATAAATGTAAATGTAATGTATGCAATATGTATGCGGGTCAAAGACGTTAAGATGTCCACATCAAAAAAAATTTACAAAAATGATTTTATGTTCATAAAAAGCACATTAAATATAAGTAAAGTATCAACTTTTAAGGTTTCAAATACGTTTTTGGAGAATAAAATGTCAAAATTGGGTTGAAATAATGTTACATTGTCATTCAGTGTAACAATATTTATGTAAAAATTCAAACAACATGCTTATTCTGACTGGTAGATATTAAAATATATAAAAGAATAAGGGCGCATGTTAAATTTTATTGTGTTTTAGATGAGTAAAAAAAATTACTGACAAATGTGCAAAACTTAGGATAGTGGCAAATTTTAAAAATGTAAAATTATAAGTAATTAGTATCTGGGGATGAAAGTAATTAGTCTTTTAACATGTCATAAATTGATTTTTGTTGTAAATATGCCCGACAAGATTGTTACGCTGAATGACATTTTAGTGGGTGTCTTCTGTAAATCAGGGAAAAATGTATGATATTTATTTTTTGCTCAGAAAAACAAAAACAAAATTAAATTAAACAGAAAACTTTTTAATTTTGGGGGGGAAAAACAACAACAATTTAAAGCAGTATTACACTTATTATTCCCTTTTTCGTCTTTGACCCATGTACAATGTATGTAAATACCAGATATATGAATATGGGTGTCATGGCATTACAATGGTTTTTAGGTGTGGTACCATGGTAATGCCATGTGTTTTCATAATTATAGTGTTCTTTGAAGTACATTGGACTAAAATGTAAATACCATGGTATGATTATGTTAATGAAAATTCCATGGAATTACCTTCATACTGTATCATCAGTGTACCGTGGTACAATGACAGTACGTTTTTGTGTATATGAAAATATATGGTCAATATAATTTCCTACTGTATGAACATGCATTACTTTATCTTTTTGCTTTGTGAGTGAGAAAAGTTTTACCATAGTGTTTAATAACTTTTAGCAAACTGCTAATTTGCATGTGTCTTTGCAAATGAGTTGATTATTGCAGGCTAGATTACACAATATCACACAGCATTTGCATGAGCAACAGTAAACAGAGGTGAAAGATCTCACTGCTGATTCCATTCAAGCCTTTTCATTTCTGACGCTTAAACCCGCAAACATTCTTAGAACATTCTGAGAATGTTCGAAATTGCTCTCAAAATTATGAACAAGTGTTCTTCTGGTAATGTTAATAGACTCCGCAAGTTATGTGGTCATTATTAATGTTCTCAAAACAATCAAAAAGTTAATGGAATGTCTTTTTCTGAAACACTTTACGTTTTTCTACTTGTTTCACAACGATCCTAGATCATTCAAAAGTAACATCCCCATTAATCTTTTTATTATCGTTTGCATAAAGAAATAAAATGTTTTTAAGACACTGAAAAAAATGGGATGTTTTGAACTTTCAGAAAACATCAGATTCAGAAACAGTCTTGGGTAGGTTACTATTGAAAAAGTAGTTTATTACTAGCTACTAATTACAACAGTGTAATTAGATTACTGTAGTAATTACTCACTCTAAAAAGTATTGCATTGCTTATTAATTACTTTCTAAATCCCATATCAACATTGACCAGTTGAACAATACAAAATACATAGTCATGAAACTGCTCTTTTAATTCTTTTAAATAAACAATATAAAATTGCATAAATTATTCTTGAACTAACCAAAGTATTTAAAGGGACAAGGTTACATTAAAAACATATTTCAACACGAGGTGTTGAATTTTGATGTTACAGTAAATCCACTATTGTTTTATATAGGTCTGTATTTAATGCAATTGCATCAGAAGTAACTAATTAAACTACAAAAATTGTGTTCCATTACTTTACTTTCTCAAGGGAAAAGTAATTAAATTACAGTAATTAATTACTTAATAATACACCCATCACTGATCAGAAATAATGTTTTCATAACTTAATGGAAACATTAGTAAAATATTTATTTATTTATTTTGTAAGAACACATTTTTGAAAGAACCGGAGGGATGTGAGAGCCAGAGCGTCATGTATACAGTCAGACCAACATTTTACAGAAGTATCTGTTGCTTTTTGACTCATTTGGCTACATTAGTAAAAGTAAGAGGGCATTTGTAAAAGCACAATCTCCAGTTCCTCATTTAATTTCTTAGTTATTAACTACAGGCAGCATTCAGAGACAGAAGTTGAAGCCTCTGTTAAAAAAAACACTTGAGACTGTAGTGCTTGTGGTGAAAGGCACAGATGCTGGGTTGTGATGCTCTGTGGCTTCGTTGGCGGAGACCTGACCGAGAGCATCGCGTTGAAAATAGCGCATGTTTGCTGATCTCTTCTGCTTTTAGAGAATGGAAGTAAACCAGAGAGCAGATTTAGTCATGTAAATGTAGCTCGCTGTCTCTATTTATAGATATTTATAACCTGTTTGTTTGTCTGAGAATAATTGAAAGCTTTCCTGTTACACAAACAGTAGATCATGATGCAAGCAATGCCTAAGTCATGAGTTAGATTCCCATTAATGAATCAAAAATATACCTTGAATGCAATGCAGTCACTTTGTATACAAAAGCATCTACTTAATGCATAATTGTAAATGTAGTAAAAATGTTATACTGGAGGTTTCAGTGTTTACTGAGGTTTGATCTTGAATGTTTCATAAACCACATCCGCCCTCAAATAAGAAAGACCCTTTTCATTGCTTTTATTAAAGGAATGTAACAAGGTATGGCAATGCAAACAAACAGAAGGACACCACCTTGTGGTCAGATGATGCAATTCACCAACATGCTACTAAAATGAGAGGGATTTGGTTATGTTTAAAAAATAACTTGTTTTTTCTTTCCTTTTTCAGTTGATACGTCAGAAAAGTGCATCACTGAAAGAGGATTATGGCCTGACCACTGCGATAGGAGAAATCAAAGAAAATGTGAAGAAAAACCGCTATAGGGATATTCTGCCCTGTACGTAAGCTTATTAGTAAAGGTTTCTTTATTCTATTTCTAGGTGAAGCAGTTTCTCAAATTGATACAATTCATACAGTTGTTTTAAGAGATATGTGTTAACCAATAATATGACCATGAATTTTATTGTTCCAACATTTTAGGTAATATTTACAATTCAGTCCAGTTCAGACAGTCCTGCAGTGAGACACATATTTTATATGAAAAAAATGTATTTAATATAGTTAACAGGTTGATATTAATATATAGTCAAAAAAGCAGCATGTGTAATTTTACAATAAATACACAAATAAATAAATGTTGTCAGAGCCTAACAATAAGAATTTTTCTGCTGACCCAGTCAGGCCTATTTATTTATTTACTGAACAAAACCTGTAATATGACACCATGACAAGATGACTTTTGCAAAGGAAATATACTAATAAGATATCTATAAATAAGGTCCATACTTTCACTATTCCCCCCCACAAGCTATATTTTATTTTAGTAGTATTTTTTAATGTCTAAAAATAAATTTATGTTTTTCATTTAACAATACGTTTTTTAACAAACTGCAAAATTGTATTACGTTTTAAGCAATAATAACTAGAAATTGTACAGCTCCATGACAGATATAAATTCATATCTTTTGCAGAAAAACAATGGCATGTGATGTTTCATGTGTTATTTGGAGGGAGGGAAGGAGGGAGGGAAGTGGTGTGTGGCCAAGTATGGTGACCCATACTTGGAATTTGTGCTCTGCATACACACAGTAGTGAACATACACCTGGAGCAGTGGGCAGCCAATGCTGCGGCGCCCGGGGAGCAGTTGGGGGTTTGGTGCCTTGCTCAAGGGTCTCACCTCAGTCGTGGTATTCCCTGCCGGACCCGAGACTCTAACCCACGACCTTCGGGTTACAAGTCCGACTCTCTATCCATTAGGCCACGACTGCCCCCATTTGCAACCCATTCTTCCTGATGCTTCTAAGACTAACACTTTTTGGGTTAGAATATTGCATACTTTGAAATCAGGATTTTCACATCTGACAGTAAGCTCAGATCTCATCAGCTTTGAAATATTTGCGACTCACAGACAACAGTTTCTCTCAGTATGAGAGAATAGTGCACTGAAGTTATTTTACATGATTCTCTGTCACATCATTTTCAATTTACTGTCACATCTGTCAAAACATGCCTCCTATAGTTACAGTACTATGTTTTTTAGGATTGCAATGCCAATAACATGTCATTATATTTCATAATTGAGTCTCCACACTGTGTTGCCTGATAAATGAGTCACAATGAAATGCAAATCCCTTGGTATTTTCTGCTTTTTATGTATTTCAGATGATCAGACCAGAGTCTGTCTAGCTCCAACCACATCTGAATATGAGTCTGATTATATTAATGCCAGCTTCATCAAGGTACTGCAGCATTTTAACTTCTTATCAAGGGCATCATGCATTTTTTTGTGTCAGGCAAGATAATATGTGACCAAAAAAATCTTAGAACTTGAGAATAAAAGGTGTAGTGGTGCAGTTTTTCTCAGATGTTTTTGAAAGCATAGTAGATGTATGAAATAATAATAATAATAATATTTGTAATCTGTTTTTCCCCACTAGGGAGCTGTTAAGCACAGGATGTATATCGCCACCCAGGGCCCTTTGAGTAGTACTGTGGTTGATTTCTGGCGTATGATTTGGCAACACAATGTTAAGGTGAGCTGCTTAGACTCATTTATTTTATTTTTTTATAATTATGTATTATCTCTTCTATTTTCACTTTAGAAACTTGAGTCAATTTAGTTTTTGTCTGTTCTTTTTTTGTTAGGTCATAATCATGGCTTGTAGAGAGATTGAGATGGGAAAGGTAATTTTTATATTTTCTTTATTGTTATGTGTCATATGCCTTAGTGAAATGAGCAAGCATACGAGGTGCCGGTCAGAAGACATCAAAGTTGCATAAAGAGGCATAAGACCGCACACTCACTTGCAGGTGATTCTTTATTTACCAACGTTTCGGCATCACCTGCAAGTTAGTGTGCGGTCTTTTGCCTCTTTATGTGTCATATGCCATTTTCTTAGCATTTACTGTTTTAACAACTTCTTTGTTCTTTAGAAAAAATGTGAAGTCTACTGGGCATCGACCACAGACGCATCTATTTTTGGTCCCTTTATTGTCTCAACTGTAAGTGTTTTCTGTGCTCCTCAACAGTAAACACTGTTCGTAATTCAGCAGTTTGGTCTAAGATACAGGATACTAATCTTACACAACAGTTCCTTTTGATGTTATCTTCACGCCTCATGAAAGTTTTGTCAGTTTTTTCAGCGGTTTGATGCAAAATTTAGTTTGTGCAGTTGCAAGGCCTCACAAGAGGAAGCTCTCCTGATTACTGTCATTTTTTCTTTAGTTTGAGGAGTCGCGACCAAATGAGGAAGTCATTGTTCGGACGTTGGTGGTAAAATATTGTGATGTAAGTGGTGTTTTCAGCGTGTCATCAGTAGAATATGATATAGACCTGACATAATGACATTTGTTTGTTCTGAATATGTGTGAACACACACATACACACACACACACACACACACACACACACACACACACACACACACACATATATATATATATATGTGTCTGTGTCTGTGTCTGTGTCTGTGTGTGTGTGTGTGTGTGTGTATATATATTTTATTATTGGGTGATTCAACACATAGATGTTTTACCAGCTAAGAAGTTCAGCACTTTTAGAGTTTCATCCCCCTATCTGATGTGAGTATTGGAACAGTTGCCTCACAGGTCTTTCTAAGTGATCAGCTGTGTCCTGTTGCATTCATTCTTCAGATATTAAAAGCAGAGAATGTGTTGTATCAGTTATATCCATTACTTCTGCATTCTGAATCTTGCATTCGATGATGACACACACAAACCGGGATGAAGATGAGGGAGCTGACTTTGAGAGAAAAGCAAGCAATTTGGATGCTAAAAGAAAAGAGGAAGTCAATTACAGCTATAGCAAAAACAAAGGGCGTGGAGAAATCAAGAGTTTGGAAACCACCAGTGACACCAGCAACCAACAACTACCTGATCGGCTGAGAAAACAACAGTAGTTGATGACAGACAAATCATAAAAGCTGTGAAAATGAACCCTAAAAGATGTGTCTGTAAAATCACCAACAACTTCCAGAAAGCTGGGGTGATGCTCTGACAATCTACTGTCCTCAGGAGACTTTGACACAGAATTACAGATGCTACACAGCAAGATGCAAATCTCTGACCAGCACCAAAAATAGAAAGGCAAGATTAGAGTTTGCAAAAAAGCACAAATGTGAGCCAGAAGAGTTTTGGAATTGTGTTTATGGACCCATGAGACAAAGATGAACCTTTATCTAAGTGATGGGAAAGCAAAAATGTGGAGAAAAAAAGGGAACTGCAAAAGATCCCAAGCATACAGCCTCATCTGTAAAGCATGGTGGAGGTGGTGTCATGGCATGGGCATGCATGGCTGTCTCTGGAACAGGCCCTCTCAACTTTACTGATGACTTAATGTATGATGACAGTAGCAGAATGAATTTGGAAGGGTACAAAACCATCTTGCCTACCAATATTCAAGAAAATGCCACCAGATTCATTGGGAAGTGCTTCATATTGCATCAGGACAATGACCCAAAACACCCTGCCAGTTCAGTCAAGGAATTTATAAGGGCAAAGAAATGGAAAGTCTTAGATTGCCCAAGTCAATCTCAAGGTTTAAATCCGATTGAACGTGAATTTCACCAGCTGAAGAGGAGAGTAAAGGCAGAAACTCCCCAAAACAAGCAATAATTGGAATTGGCTGCATTAAAGGCTGGGAAAAGTATTTCAAAGGATGAGACCAAGAGTCTGGTGATGTCTATGGGTCACAGACTCACTGCTGTGATTGTGCGCAAGGGATCTGCAACTAAATAATAGCTTTTAATCTTTTATATCTGCCTTTTGTTCAACTGTCCCAATACTTATGCTCACATCAATGAGTGGGATGAACTCTAAAAGTGCTGTTCTTTTTATTTGGTAAAACATGTATGTGTTGAAATAGCTAATAATAAAATGTGACATTCTGTAGTTTTGTCTCATATTCATCTTTTAATCATATTTGCTCCACAGCCAACAGAGCAATTTTGTCTTTACTGTTCCAATACTTTTGGAGGGCACTGTGTATATATATATATATATATATATACATACTGTATATATAAATATAAATGTATATAACAAAAAAAATATATATATATATATATATCTATCCTCCTGAGACCCCCCGAAAAAAAGCTTTGTGAATTTTGTATTTTTTCATGTCATTACATTGTTTAGACCATAAGAAAAAAATTGAAAAATAACATTTTTGAAAAATTATATTTTATTCATATTTTATTCTATGTCCTCTGTAGAGGACACTAGGACTCAGTTTTTCTAAAAATAAAATGGCACGAATAGAGATCAAAAAGGCAAAACAATGGGATTTTTTTTTTTTTTTCTAAATCACCAATCAATTTTTAGGTGTCAGGATTTTTTATACTAAACTTTGTTTAAGGATGATTCTCAACTATGTTATAAAATATATAACAAAATGATTTGATATACCATTTTGTTTTATGCAATATGTGTGTAAAAAATTTCCATAAACTGGTTTTCCCATTAAACACAGTGTATCTATACACTGTATCTAATTTGCATATTAATGTGTTGCTGTTGGGACAGCATGTCGAAAAAAGAATTGTCATAATGGGAGTAATAAATGGCCAAATTTTCATAATAATATCTAATATTTCATAAGACAATTGATAAATAATAAATTTTCCTATTCAATTGTTATGTCTCCCAAAATGCATAATAAACATGCTTTTAGTCCTGGTGTCCTCTACAGTGGACATGTATGAAATGATGTCCTGTTTCATAACAGGAAGTCATATTTGAATTTGAAAACCCATAACATTTTCCTGAGATGTTGCTTTATGACAAACAATTTGAAAATTATTCAGATTTAAATGACAATTAAAAAATATAATCATATTTCCATAAGGATGTAAAATTTTTCACAAAATTAAATTTAGCCGTCTTTAAAGACCTAGGAGAGGGAGTGGTCATGGTGAAACTTCCAAACATTTGTTATCTCTAAAAAGCCCTGAATGTGCTCTGTACAGGACATCCAGACTTACAACTGTGACGTGAGGTCTCAGAGAAATTCACTAAAATAGAATGTCCACTACAGAGGCAAAAACTCCAAAGCTGGGTCTCAGGAGGATATACTGCCGTTCAAAAGTTCAGGATCAGTAAGATTTTTTATGTTTTTTTTAAAGAAGTCTCTTATGATCATCAAGGCTATCTTTATTTGATCAAAAATACAGAAAAAACTGTAATTTTGTGAAATATTATTGCAGTTTAAAAGAACAGTTTTCTGTTTTAATATACTTTGAAATATAATTTATTCATGTGAAGCAAAGCTGTATTTTCAGCATCATTACTCCAGTCTTCAGTGTCACATAAATGCTGTTCTTTTTAACTTTTTATTCATCAAAGAATTCTGAAAAAAAAGTATAACAGGTTCAAAAAAATATTTAGCAGCACAACATTTTCAACACTGATAATAAAATCAACATATTAGAGTGATTTCTAAAGGATAATGTGACACTGAAGACTGGAGTAATGGCTGATGAAAGCGCTGCGTCACAGAAATAAATGATATTTTAAAGTATATTAAAATAGAAAACCAATATTAGAAATTGCAATAATATTTCACAATATTACTGTTTTTTCTGTATTTTTGATTAAATAAATACAGCCTTGATTAACATAATAGACTCCATTAAAAAAAAAAAACATTAAAAATCTTATTGATCCCAAACTTTTAAACGGCAGTGTGTATATATGTGTATATATACATATACATATATATATATATACATACCGTTCTATATATTTGGGGTGAAGCATTCCTTTAAGAGTGTTTCTATTTGTGTTTTTAAGGAAAAATTGTCAAACCACAAAATTGCAGTGTACTTCATTTTGAGTGTCTTGTAAAACACTGTTTACTCTGACACGGTTCCAAACAAGGAACCGCCATTACCATCTCAATGTGTGACGTTTCCCATTTTAGCTCATTTCAAGCATTGTAATTTGGTGAAGGAACCGTAATCCATCGAGAGGTCAACACTCGCCATCTTTCCACACAGGAAACTCGTAAAGTGTCTCATTTCCAGTATTCTGCCTGGCCGGACCACGGAATTCCAGACATGCCGGATGGCATTCTGGGTATGATGGAGATGGCTCGCCAAAAACAGGGCAACCAGACGGACCCTGTAGTGATCCACTGCAGGTCTGTATCACACGCACAGCCGTCTCTGTGTTTTTCTGTGCCTCTGACAAATGACCCATCTGCCCATGAAAATTCATCAGGTCGAGTCGGTCTGTGTTGTTAGGGTGCAGCAGGGGCCGGCCTGTGTTCCTCTGGTTCCATGCATTTTAATAGCACCATTTAAATGAAGCGAGACATGTTAAATATTCAGCACCTGATGTGGCGCTGGAAAAGCCAGTTAACTTCCAGTCTTCAGCACAGATTCACTCATTACCCTCTCTTTATATACATGAGAGAGGCTCTGTCCGACAATATGGCCCATAATTCCCCCCCGTGACCCTCTGAACTGAGACTCAGGAGGGAACGGATCATATCATGATATGGAAATGTGACGGCTTCTCTCTCTTTACAGTGCCGGCTGTGGTAGAACCGGGGTCATCTGTGCTATTGACTATGTCAATGATCTACTGCTGACAGAGGTATTAACACCATAACCAACCCAAAATTATATGCACAGATCTTGAGGGTGAAGCATGTCATTTTTAAAGTTAAATTAGACAACAAAATGTCATATATACTAATATAACACAAACACATATACAGTTAACACGTGTTTTCTTTTATACTCAGAAAATACAGGAGGATTTTAATATATTGGACCTGGTGTTAGAGCTCAGAAGACAGAGACCTTCAGCTGTCCAGACCAAGGTAACATCAGAACATGACTTTTTTGCATGGCACATATAATGGAAATTATCTGCAGAATGGATTCTTGAGCTATTATTGAGCCCTATTCTCTTTAAAGTGAATAATCAAAGCCTGTATGATGGGTATAGGCCCATTTAGCCCCATCTGTCATATTTCACAACACCATGTGAATTCCTGATGTCAAGTGCTTTATTTTTGTGATCCTCCTCAGGAGCAGTATGCCTTTGTATTTCATACCATTGCTCAGATGTTTCAGAAGGTCCTGGAGATGAAAAACAAGAATACCGAGGTAAGACATAAACAACTGTTCAAATGTGTGAGGTCAGTAAGATTTTTTTATTTGATTATTTTTCTTTTATTCAGCAAGGATGCATTAGATTGATTGAAATTGGCATTAAAGACATTAAATGCTGTTTAATGCTGTTCTTTTGAACCTTCTATTCATCAAAGAATCCTGAAAAAATGTATCATGGCTTCCACGAAATTATTAAGCAACTGTTTTCAACACTGTTAATAACAGAAAATGTCTCTTGAGCTAATCAGCACATTAGAATGATTTCTGAAGGATCATGTCACACTGAAGACTGGAGTAATGATGCTGAAAATTCTGTTTTGCATCACAGGAATAAATTATATTTTAAAATATGTTTAAATAGAAAATAAATATTTTAAATTGTAATAATATTTCACAATATTATTGTTTTTACTGTATGTTTGATTAAATAAATGTAGCTTTGCTGAACATAAGAGACTTTAAAAAATCTTATAGACCCCAAACTTTTGAATAATAGTGTAATTAAATCATATTTAAAGGGATATTTCATCCTAAAAAAAAATCAGTTTTTGTCATTGTTTACTTGTTCTCATGTCAGTCCAAACCTGTATCATTTTCTGAACAGATATTTGATTTGAGATATTTGTTTGTTCCACTCATTTCCATACCAAAAGTGATACTGTCAAGCTCCATCTAGAGCCATCTAAAGCCATCAGCTTTTAATGAGGAACACACTGAAATTTAAGTTGCTATTCATTGATAACCTTCCTCTCTGCCATAGTGCTGACATTTGCATTCAAAGACATTCAAATACGTGGCTTGAGTGATGTGAATCTCCTCATAATGAGCTATCATAGACTTGGAATGTAGGCCATTACTCATTGAACTACTTTTTTATGGTGCCTTGATGGTGTTTTTTGCCCTTGTAGGGCCTCGACAGCTTCTGCTTCTCTCACTTTCATTGTCCGCAACAGTCACTAAGATATTTTGCACAATATCTAATAACAGAATTATGACATTTTTGAGTTTAACAGCTATTACCTAATGTTCTTGCGCTGAATGACATACTAATGTTCCAGTGCTTGTTGGTACATTGACTGATGTTTAGATGGTGTATGTACTTTGTGACAAAGAACAGTTTCCATTTGTTGACATCTTAGGTGGAAACAGTATCTATATTTTTCTCTAGGAGTGTTTTGTTTAAAATACTTTCACTCTACCACTACATCTCTTGTTTTTACATCACATCATGCTTTACTTCCTCAAGACTTTTGAGCTGTGAGCTTTAAAAAAGCAGTTTAGCAGGAAACACACTCACTGTGTGCTTCCTCTATGCAAATGTTCAGGCATCCTTCAACAGTTGAACACATACGCTCTGTGTAGCCGCTCTCCCACACTGTGTGCGTATTTCACAGTTTGTTTGTGGTTTTTTTCTGTTTTTTTATATTGGAAACTCAAGAGTTCAGCCTCTCTGTATATCAATGCCATTCCAACGAAGACATCGCTGAAATCAGGATCATTAGGCAGCATCAGCGTACCCCCTAAAACACGGTAAGACCACAGAGACCCTCATTTCAACATTTCTAACCCCGTTTGCGGATGTCTGTGATTAAAACCAGTGGTGGGGACACAGCCAGAGGCCAATTTGAGATTGACAACTGCGCGAAAACTATGATCCTGTGCGTCACGCAGGTGGACTCAGCCAAGATGCTTGCAAGCTGTTATTGTCGGTTCTGCCTCGCACACCACAGGGAGCGATTTGAACTTTTCTCATCTAACACATAACTAGAGTTAATGTGAGTTGATCTCATGAGTCATCAACATATAGCTGGATATGTATATCTCCGCACAGGCACTTGTTCATGGTGACATTTCTGCTTTGCATACAGATGAATATGATTTTTGTAATGATGATTAATCTAAAGATGTGAATATTTTACACGAACGCGGTTTCCGTTAATGCTCAGATTATACAGAGCAAACAAGCAATTTAATCATTTATAAGTCGCCGTGTTCTGCCGTTGCAGTTCTTCTTGGGTCAGTAGCATTTTTCATAAGAAATATTGAATGCAAATGTGACAGATAGTCATTAGACGTTGCTGTAGATGTGGTTCCACAATGCACCAATGTAGTCTAGCCGCCCCAAGAGCAAAATGTGGAAGATAAACTTTCTATTAGCTACTGTGCAGTTTTACGTCACTGTATAATCTAATACAAACTACTTTGTCACGAATACCTATTGGCTTATAAACTAGCAATGTAATTGACATGCTAGTGATCTCAAGTTTCTGAGATACTCATTTTTGTACTTGTGTACTATGCAAATAATTATATGAATTATTTTATGTCTAGATTCTTGTTTTCTGTGGTGCTTGTTTGCACACAACTCTCTGCTATATTGCTAGGGTGCTTTCTTACTTGAGTTAAAAAAAAAAGAGTCTCTGGGCCTCCCCTAGTAAAAAAGTAATATAGTTAAAATACATTTATTTCATACTAAGTATAGTTCAAATCTATTAAACTTTATTTGGAATACTACTTGTGCACAATGCACATTTCTTAATATTAAGCCTAAAATGTGATTTAATGTCACTATTGATGAGGATTGTATGATTTTTGAATAATATTAGTCTTTAAATGCAAGATATTTAAAGTGGACCTGAAGTATACTTGCAATAGTTCCACTTTAGCATATTCAAATACACTTCAGTATATCTTTAGTTGGACGTCTGCACAATTAAATTGCATTAAGTGCAAAATTAGTTGTTCCAATTTAGCAGACTTTAATTATACCAGATTTGTATACTAAAAGTACAGTTGCAGGGTATTTTTATTAAGTACATAAATATGTAAATGTACTTGTAGTATGCTTAGCATGAAATACATTTTAGTGTATTTATTTTTCACTAGGGTCCTTTAATGGGCTTATCGCCCATTTTATTGTCCTCCAGATAAAGATCACATCATAATGCTTCTGAAAAGTGTACTTTATGCTGCTTTATATTATGTAAAAATAAAAATAAATTAATAATATATTGATTTAAAATAATTTTTTAAAAAAATTAAAAATATATTTTATGATGGATAAAATAATTTGCTAAAATATGACAAAATAAAACTAATTTTATTCCTAACTTATGTATTTGTCTGTCTTTGGTTTCAGAAATTCACCTCTCAAGTCCAGGCTTTCTCATCCTCTTCCTCAGATCAGGATGAACGACACTTACGCGGTCGTTAACAAGTCCAAACTACAGCCTCCTGCTTCTGCCCCTCATTCCATCACTGCCCATCACTATGACAATGCTGATTTAAAGAAAAGCAATAACAATGCTGTCTACAGTTCAGTCAAACCTAAAAACAGGCCCATGTCAGTCCTGCCCTCTCCCACCTCACCGGGTTATGACAGATCAACGACAGCCAATCAGAGAGGAGGACTGCCACCCAAAAAGACAGATCATGAGGGTTATGAGCTATTGCCAGGTAAGGAGCATTTTGATTGGCTCCTATTTTTTAAAATTCTTTTTTTTTTAAATGGCAGGTGATAGGAGGAAAAATTCAGTAGCCAGGAAATTGGTTTAGTATTATTTATTTACTATTGTAGTATTTATTAATAGTTTGAATTAGCTTGTATTTTTATATTTTCAGTTTTTATTTTAATTTTTAGTCATTTCATTTATTTATTTATTTGTGCTTATTTGATTTCAGCTAGTCACCAAGGCAACATTTCTAATTTTCAAAGTTTTTTAAATTTAAGTTTTTCTTCTATTATTTATTTAATTTTAGTGTTATTCAAATTAACAGAAATATTTTTTTTAATAGTTTTAGCTTCAGTTAACAACAACACTGCCCTGCATTGTTGCATAAAATGCTTACACTAGTTAGTCATCTCATTTTTTTTATCTTTTTTTTTCCTCATAACTTTTTTTGAGTCAGTTACATAAAAAACATAGATTGGTCTAATTTGAACCCAAAAATAAGACCGAATACCTCTTGGCTAACTAAAGCCTGCTAGGCTAAAATCTGCTGAACTGAAAATAAAAGCAGACAAAAAATGTAAACTCATGACTTCAGCTGCACACTAAAAGGAAGATCGTTTTATTCAGAGGGAACTTGCTTGTTTTATGAGAGCTAAGTTCTGGAAACTTCTGCTTGCTGGTTTCACTATCCTCTCATGACTCTGTTCTGTTCATGTTCTTCTCTTTCATGTGATCATCAGGGTATTCAGAGCCCTCTCGTTTGGTGTTTATCTGTTAGACGTTCAGTTATTTGAAGCTCGTATTTCCATATCTTTCAGGGAATTAAAATTCTCTTTTTTGTTTTATCCCCTTTTGAACTTTTAAAGTGTCGGCAGAGTCCTAAAAGGTGAAGTGTGTAATTTTTTTAATGCCACAGGGGTGCCAACAAATGGAAATAGTCAGCAGCATACAGTGCATACTGAATAGTAAGCTAAATTTCCTTTTCAAACATAGCCAGTGTTTTCAGATTGGTATCATAAACTTCCCCCCATCTGCTATTGGTCAACCCAGAGATAGTCCCGCCTCCAAATTCACATCATTTGTTGAGGCAAAAGGTTAGATGTTTTATACAGTGTTACAATGTTCACACATCAGTTACATACCAATGAATGGCTTAATGTATGCATTTTAATATTTAAATTGCTATAAGTGGAAGTATTTTAACAAATCCTAAACAAAAAAGATTAAAAAAAAAATTGCATACTTCATTTAAAAAGTAAATTGTTTTAGAGGAAAAAATTATTTGTCATTTTCCATACTTGCATGTATTACTACAAAAAACATAAAATAAATATAACACATTTTTAATAATAAGTTCTGAATAAATATTTTTTTGTTTTTTTTGTTTTTTTTCAGGGGAGTTGAGGTCCATGAACAGAGATTCGCAGGTAAATGATCTCTGGGTAATAAGATGTTTGCAGTCATTTTTTGCTTGGCAGATGGGTTCGTTTGGTTTTCATGTTAGCATATTAGATGTTAAATGAAAGTGCTAAGTACATATTAATCTTATATGCTGCACTTATATGCAGTTATTGGCCTGTAATTTGTGTCTGCACACTTGTAGATGTGTCATATTACTTTCTTGTTTGTGTTTCACATTCACATTCAGCCTCTTCCTGTGATATGAGGCTTCTAGCTGAGATCACACTCACAAGTTAACAAGCTTTAGCACACACTTCCAGGCAGTACATTTGGTAAAAAATAACATGACAGATTGAATATTTCCTTTGAATATGACACTAATGTGTATTTGACTGATGATCACGGTTTTTTTGACCCTGATAATGACAGATTAAGATCTGCAAAGAATATCATTAAAACTAATTAAATGAAATGTGTTTTCCTTAGCCACACAGCTCTCTTTCACGATCCCCAAGTGCAAGTAAGTGCGCCATTGTGTTTTATTTACTATGATCTGGAAAAAGATTTTTCTGTGTGAATTTACACATTATTTTTTACATATTATTTATTTTTATTAAATAAAAAGTGCATTTAATCCACAAAAAATAAATAAAAGCTTGTGCTAAATTCTTATTTTCTTCTATAATTATGACACATGATTTATGAACTATTAACTGAGAGTCTACAATGGATTGGTCACACCACAGACATTTTAAAATGTGCTAGTAAAGGCAAAATGAATATTTAAAAGGTCATTTCAATTATAAAAGGTCATTTCAAATTATATTTTTTATTTATTATCTATTTTGTTATATTATAAGCTATTTATTATTATATTATTTATTAATATTTTATGTTTTTTCTGCAATTTCATGCTATAAAATGCATTATTTTAATGTGCCGGGTCATGTTAATATTTTAAATGCAAGACAAACTACATAAATAATATGAAAGTCTAGCTTACAGTTATATAATTGTGCTCAAAAACTTCAAAAAAAAAAAAAAAACTTCAAAAAAAAAAAACTGATGCATAAAAAAAGTTAACAAATCTCACCATGACTTCTAAAGTTGAGAGCATCTGCCTTATAGGTTTATGCAATTTTAACCCACAATGCTGATGACGAATGACTTTATATTATCTCCATAACCCACCTATGAGTGCACTCAAATACAGTCCATAAAGAAAAACGTGTTGTTAGTGATGTAGGAGTTGCTTCTGTTCCCCAGAGGCTCCTTATCGAGCAAATGAGTGTGAAACACTATCTAGCAGTAAACAGGAAGAAGTGTTGATCAGTGCTGGTTTCACTGTCATACTCTGAGTTTGCTTTTTAAGTTGTTAAACGTTGTTAAACATGTTTTCGCAGCTGAGAGCCAATCTTCTACAGATGATGATTATGAATATGTGTCTAGTGTTGTCAAGGACACCAGCAGCCCATTTGCCCCGGGTGGCCTGGGTGAGTAATGCCATATGCACACTAAATCTTAATTCTGTACACAACAAGAGTACTGAGCAGATAAACATTTAGGTTTGGATGGGTTTTTGATGAGTCTTTGGACAAAACTGTGTGTTATCACACTTTCTAGTTTGTCTAAAAGTTGAACGGCTGCCTAAATCAATCTTGCTGTGCATGTGAATTGCTAACTTGTCTTTTAGTAAATAAAAAGAAATAAACTGCTGCCTTTCACGAGATAAACTGATCTCACTGAGCTTTTTTAGACCACACACACACTTACAACCACAAAAAAGAGCCAGCAGTGTGGTTTCTAGGCCTCAACATTTCCCATATGTGGGAAAGGCAAACATCACATTTACTATTGCTCATATTTAGGGTTAGAGCTTTGAACAGACCTCTGATCTTCAGTATTCAAGCATTTGTTTGTCTTTTCAAACCTGTATGACTTTTTTGTTCTGTGGAACAAAAATTATGCGACTTTGAAACATCATTTATTAGTCGAAATATCTAAATCTTTGTTCCACAGAAGAAAGAAAGTCTTACAAGTTTTGAATCATGCGAGGATTAATATTAATTTTAATATTAATATTAATATGCGAGGAGAGTTAATAATTACAGAATGTGTATTTTTGAATAAAGTAACACCCAACACACAAAAGCACTCAGAACATCACAGCAATCACTTAGAAATGCCTTGGCAGCCAAGTTCTGGAGAATGCAACATTATTCTTGTAAAAATTTGTAACAACAACAAAAAAAAGAAGTGGATATGTATGCAACTCTGATCCATATTGATTCATTTTGACCTGTGCTCTGTTGTCTTGTGTTTCTCTGTGCACCTGGTGATTTTAACACATTGTCTGTGTTTGTCTTCAGGTTTCAACTGTCGCATAAAGAAACCCAAAGGCCCTCGAGATCCACCGGCCGAATGGAGTCGTGCAGAAAGATGAAACTGCAACAGGTTTTAGGTTTTATAAAAAATGAACTCGACTTAGTGTAGCCTGTTTCAGTAGATGCACAGCTGTTTTTACACTGGGTAATAGATCCTTATTTATTTCCTTGAGGGGTTGCACTGGTAGTTTTGTTTGCATTACTGTTTGATTATGTATAGTAGTGTAGTTTATTGGTGTATTTGTGTGGCAAAATTGAAAATGCAAGTTATGTTGAAAATTTTCAGTGTACGCTGATGTAAGAATTCATGTGATTTAAAGGGGTCATTTAATGTTTTTGCAATCATTTTAGTCCACTTATGTTATTCACATTTTTAAGTGCCAATTTCACCTAATAGATGTTGTTTACAATGTAAATGTGAGTCGTGATCTGTTCTAATATTAATCTGACATCTGTTTAGTTTCAGTAAATGTTTATTTTGGACTTTTCAATGTTTTCATACTACATTAAAACGTTTTATTTCAAGCCATAAGAGAAAATGTGATTTCTCATCATATGAGTCCCTGCTTTAACTCAAAAGGCTAGAGTGTGGTTGTTGTGATATGATGTGTCTGTCAGCAGAGGGCAGTGTTGAGGTGTGGTTTCTCTTCATGTTGCTCCTCAGAAAGACAGATCACTCAGGTCATAAAATTAAAGTCATTTACAGACAATATAACATGTGCATCATTATGGATGCTACATCTCATCTATGAATTTGGCTTTTTGATATTTAGCCATAAGAACATCTTATTACATGACTTTGTGTGCTGTTCAAGCATTCAGTTCTAAATCCAGTGTGAACTGTTTGAACCATCTTAGCACTCATTTCGGTGATAAAACCATAAAACTTGCCCTCTAAACTCCAGTGGGATTTTATTTCCCTCATGAAAATCAATGGAATCTTAAGTTGTGCTTAAAGCAGGGAGCACGTTTTCCCAGATGCTCAGCCTGTTGGCAGCGTTCCTAGATGCGTGTTTTTGATGATGAATCATTCTTGCAGGATGGTAACAGCAATATCATGCAGAAATGTTGTGAGATGCCCTCTGCTGCTCTTTACACCGGACCAAACATGCATTGCCTGGTTAAGACTGACTCCTTTATTGTGGTTGAGGCATAAAGACTTTTAAGTCACATAATGATTGAAGGTCTGATGACTTCTTATAAAAACAGATAGTTCTGGTCCTGGATGCTGATTGGTTAATATAACATTCCAGCTGTACTAAAATATGTGATATAGGTAGAATTTGTGTGGAATATATATATAATATATAAATTGGCTGTATGTGTGTGAATTCCTTTATATATTTTAATTAACATATAATCTTAATATCATATTATATATTAGAATATTAGTAATAATATTATTAATATTATTAATTATATATTCATATAATTTTAATCATTTGTTTTTCATTTTATATATGTATATGTTTTTTATTGTTTATATACATATGTTTTTGTGAATATATAATAAAAATGAAAAAAAATATTAGTATGTATAAAATATGGAGAAATCAATTTCTTTTTAGCTATTAATTTATTGTGAACTACTTAGTAAGCCTTTGATCATTGCTGTGATTGTACAAGAGCTGTCCAAAACAAAAACATGATTATTATATCAAAAAATCCCTGTAGATGTGTTTTTAGCCTGAGGGAGTTTTTCTCTGAAGGTGTTGCAGTCAACAGAGACTCCATTTTTAGTCATGCAGTGAATATTTTGACTCCAGCCTTGCTCCAACTCACTCTCTTTCTCTATGTGTGTGTGTGTGTGTGTGTGTGTGTGTGTGTGTGTGTGTGTGTGTGTGTGTTTATGAGTGTGTGATGAGACAGAGAAAGAGCCCAATAGTGGAGTCTTGAGTACACACAGATGGACGGAAACTCGTAGGAAAAAAATAACAATGAAACAGCAACAGACAGACAGAGAGGAGAGACTGTTTGCTAGTGTTCTGCTAATGGCTGCTCTGTTAGCAGTAAAGCCCGTAGGGTAAGTATGCGTGTGTGTGTGTGTGCGCGCGCGCGCGCGTGCGTTTTTGTTACAAATGAGGACATACATTTGTATAATGACAAGGGTATGACATAGGTATTACAAGGAGAAGGTGACTTTTCAGGACATTACCCCATGTCCCCACTTTTCAAAACGCTTATAAATCACACAGAATGGAGTGTACTGAAAATCTGAAATAACACAAAGTTTCCTGTAAGGGGTAGGTTTAGGTGTAGGGTTGGTGTAGGGCAATAGCACATACAGTTTGTACAGTATAAAAACCATTATGCCTATGGGATGTCCCCACTTTTCACAAAAACAAACGTGTGTGTGTGTGTTGGTCTCCTCTGCGCTCCTCTGGCTGGGTAATCCCGTTCAGCACATGCTAATGTGAAACCAGATTCTAATGACCTTCTGCCATGGCTTTTCAACCCAGGCCTGGAGCAATCTCACAGCAACATCTCATAGATGCTCTCTCCAAGAACGCCCCCACAGTAGCACACAAGCATCCCAGTGAACAAACCATCTTACCATAAAATCTCTCTTATCCACACCATCACTGCAGAGCGGCTCAGACGTTATGGTTTGAGTGAATTATTATTGTAATTTTACAGTACAATCACAGTTTCTGACAGCATCCCAATTTGCATAGTATCAGTTCTATATAGTGTCATGCCAGTAGAGCTTGTTTGAATGGGAATCTAGTGTTATAGATAAGGCGTAGTGCATTGTTTTTAATTCCAACTTTTTTTTAAGCTAGCTTTTTGTCTAATTATATTTATTTGGTCAAAAATACAGTAAAAAAAAGTGAAATATTATTACAATTTAAAACAACAGTTTTTTGTGTGAATATATTTAAAAAATATAATTTATTCCTGTGATCAAAGCTGAATTTTCATAATCCAGTCTTCAGCGTCACATGATCCTTCAGAAATCATTCTGATATGCTGATTTGCTGCTTGAGAAACATTTATTGTTAGGATCGTTGAAAACAGTTGCTTAATTTTTTTTTGTGGAAACATCAGGATTCTTTGATGAATAGTTAGTTCTAAAGAATTTTTATTAAGTTTATTATTATATTAAAAAAAATAAAATTAAAATATTAAATAAATATTACAATTATTTATTTAGAAGTTACTTTTATCCAGAGTGACTTACTTTTATCCAAGAAAAAAAATATATATATATGTGTGTGTGTGTGTGTATATATATATATATGTGTGTGTGTGTGTGTGTGCGTATATATATATATATATATATATATATATGTGTGTGTGTGTGTGTGTGTGTGTGTATGTATGTGTGTGTGTGTATGTATATATAGTATGCAATTGTGTGTTTAAATGTTTATTCCAATGCAATACTTTATTTTATCGGGTAAAGGTCATAAATATGTAGATTTTTGCCCTTTAACCCCTTTTTTCTCTGCATGTAAACACCTTTACTGACATTATGGCAGTTTAATCAGTATCTTATATGTCTATTTACATTTTAATTCTTATAATGAGCTGTTTTTTTTTTTGAAAGTTTTCTGTTTGTTGTACATTTAAATTGACTTAAACCCCCAGAATATTCATTCAACTGTTTATTATTGTAATTTTACCCTGCTGTCACAGTCCATGTCGAAGCTTAGCACATCCAGAACAGTTGGTACATTTACCAGCTCCCATGAAGGCAAGTCAGTTAACACCCTGTGAGGTTCTTTCATTGTTGTTTCAAGATGGCTTGACTGTCATCTGTTAGATTATTAATCTGTAGAAAGCGGTTAGTGTCCTCCAGTCTCTTCATGACCTCAGGATCATAAGCATCTCTTTCAGTGAGTGTCCGCAGTGAGAAAACGGTCAGTTCTGAGGGAAGACAAAGACAGTGAGTGAGCGAGAGACAGTAGAGGCCATGGCGGCCCTCAGGCTGGTTTGGATCCAGCAGACAAGAGAGGCCTGTGTTCACTAGAGCACATGGATATTGATCTGCTCCCTGCCGTCTCAGCGCCCATCTGTTTGGGTGAAGACTGCGATACCTCCATACTACAACTCTCGCCTGCCGTCTCCATGGAGACTAATCCATTAATCCCACCGAATTACAGTATCGGACAACTTTTTTCTGCTTGGTGGCCATTTTGTGATTGTCAATCTGCTTTTTAACTTTAACGTTTATTGATTAGTCCATGGTCACATACATTTAGAAATGCCTTAATGCTTTTTAGAGAGGAGTAGTACAAGAATATACATGTGTGCTTACAATAAACACACAAGTGATCAAAAATCAGCTCATTATAAAACATAAAATATCATTATAAAAAAAATAAAATATTGTTCACAGGGGAGGAAAGTCATTCTTTAGCTAATAAAATAAACAAAAACAAAAAAAGCTTTATTAACTTTTTCTGTTAATGAATTTTTTTCCATGTTAATAATAATAATACTAATAATAATGTCACTATGTTACTATTATTTGTATAGCGCTTTTAACAATGCAAATTGTGTCAAAGCAGCTTTACATCAGCTTGATATAAAGCTGGGTGGCTTTACATCAGATTTACAGTATTTAGACGGGGAAATAGTGTGTCGAAATAGTGCCATTCTCCTCTGGCCAGACAAAATCAGCAGTTTAAATCTAGGCTGCAGCAGAGTCAGATTGTGCAAAGGACTCATCTGGTTCCTGTGGTCTTGTCCTGATGGCCATCTAGGAGACAGGGTCTTCACTGGGATCAGTCTCTGGGGCTCATCTAGTTGTCCTGGTCTCCGCTGACGTTCAGGGCTGTAGAGGTCATCTCTAGGTGCTGATCCACCATCTGATCTGGATACGGACTGGATCTAAGTGGCTGCAGTGTCCAGCTGATCTGGGTGGCTACGGTGACCTCGGAATAAGAAAGAAACAGACTAATATTAGCATAGATGCCATTCTTCTAACGATGTAACAAGTGTTTTGGGAAGTGTTCCCGGTTCTGGTTGACCTAATTAATGCAGCCTAACAATCCTTTAACGGATTTGAATTATAGAAATGTGATAGTGTATTATGTGTAAGCCAGTTTAAAGAGATGGGTCTTTAATCTAGATTTAAACTGACAAGAGTGTGTCTGCCTCCCGAACAGTGTTAGGTAGATTGTTCCAGAGTTTGGGCGCTAAATAGGAAAACAATCTCCCACCTGCAGTTGATTTTGATATTCTAGGTATTATCAAATGGCCAGAGTTTTGAGATCGCAGCGGACGTGAAGGACTATAATGTGATAAGAGCTCACTCAAATACTGAGGTGCCAAACCATTCAGGGCCTTATAGGTAATTAGCAAGATCTTAAAATGTATACAATGTTTAATAGGGAGCTAGTGCAGTGTTGACAGAACTGGGCTAATGTGATCATACTTCCTGGTTCTAGTAAGAACTCTAGCTGCTGCATTTTGAACCAGCTGGAGTTTGTTTATTAAACGGTCAGAGCAACCACTCAATAAAGCATTACAATAATCTAGCCTCGAGGTCATGATCGCATGAATTAATGTTTCATTTGACACTGAGAGCACAGGTTGTAATTTAGATATATTTTTAAGATGAAAAAATGCAGTTTTACAAATGCTAGAAACATGTTTTTCAAAGGAAAGATTGTTCTCAAAAAGTATGCCTAGGTTCCTAACTGATGACGAAGAATTTACAGAGCAGCCATCAAGTATTAGACAGTGATCTAGGTTATTACATGCAAAAGTTTTTGGTCCAAAAATTAACACCTCTGTTTTTTTCAGAATTTAGTAGTAAGAAATTGCTAGTCATCCAGTTTTTGATATCAGCTATACATTCCGTTAGTTTTGCAAATTGGTATGTTTCATCGGGTTGCGAAGAAATATAGAGCTGAGTATCATCAGCATAACAGTGAAAGCTAACACCATGTTTCCTAATGATATCTCCCAAGGGTAACATGTAAAGCGTGAAAAGTAAGGGGCCTTGTACTGAGCCTTGAGGTACTCCATACTGTACTTGTGATTGGTATGATACCTCTTCATTTACTGCCACGAATTGATGGCGGTCAGATAAGAACGATTTGAACCATGCCAGTGGACTTCCTCTAATGCCAACATAATTTTCTAGTCTATTTAAAAGAATGTTGTGGTCGACAGTGTCAAACGCAGCGCTAAGATCCAGTAGCACTAATAGAGAGATACAACCACGATCAGATGATAAGAGCAGGTCGTTTGTAACTCTATAAGAGCAGGTCGTTTGATCTCGAATCAGGGAGATTCGAGATCGGTCTGTAATTAATTAATTCTTTGGGGTCAAGTTGTGGTTTTTTAATGAGAGGCTTAATAACAGCCAGTTTGAAGGTTTTTGGGACATTTCCTAATGACAATGATGAGTTAATAATATTCAGAAGAGGATCTATTACTTCTGGAAGCACCTCTTTTAGGAGCTTAGATGGAACAGGGTCTGACATACAGGTTGTTGGTTTAGATGATTTAACAAGTTTATACAGTTCTTCATTTCCAATAGAAGAGAATGAGTGGAATTGTTCCTCAGGGGATCTATAGCGTACTATCTGATGCGATACTGAGGTTGACAGCTGCATGGTTACAATTTTATCTCTAATAGTTTCGATATTGGAAGTAAAGTAGTTCATAAAGTCATTACTACTGTGCTGCTGGGTAATGTCTGCACCTGCTGATGTTATATTTTTTTTTAATTTAGCCACTGTATTGAATAAATACTTGGGGTTGTGTTTTTTTTCTTCTAAAAGAGACGTAAAGTAAGCAGATCTAGCAGTTTTTAAGGCTTTCCTGTAGGAGAGAGTATTTTCCCTCCAAGCAATACGAAATACCTCTAATTTTGTTTTTCTCCAGCTGCGCTGTGCTCCATTTTCCAGGCTGCTCTCTTTTGGGCTCGAGTGTGCTCATTATAACACGGTGTTGGACTCTTTTCCTTAATCTTCTTTAAGCGTAAAGGAGCAACCGTATCTAAAGTGCTAGAAAAGAGAGAGTCCATAGTTTCTGTTATATCATCAAGTTGTTCTGAGCTATTGGATATGCTGAGGAACTGAGATAAGTGAGGAAGATTATTTATAAAGCAGTTTTTTGTGGTCGAGGTGATGGTTCTACCATATTTGTAATAAGGAGTTGGCTTTACAGCTTTAGCTATATGGAATATACACAAAACTAGATAATGATCTGAGATATCATCGTTCTGCTGCAAAATTTCAACGCCACTGACATCAATTCCATGTGACAGTATTAAATCTAGAGTATGATTTCGACAATGAGTAGGTCCTGACACGTGTTGTTTAACACCAATAGAGTTTAGAATGTCTATAAATGCTGATCACTAACAATTAGGACTTTTTCTGCAGCCAGCACTAACTCAGATAGAAAATTAGCAAATTCTTTAATAAAGTCTGTATAGTGCCCTGGTGCCCTGTATACAGTAGCCAGTACAAACATCACAGGGGATTTATCATTAACACTTGTTTCTTTGGATAACGTTATATGAAGCACCATTACTTCAAACGAATTATACTTGAAACCTGACCTCTGAGAAATACTGAAAATATTGCTATAAATTGTAGCAAGACCTCCCCCTTTGCCTTTTGGACAAGGCTCATGTTTGTAACTGTAATCTTGGGGGGTAGACTCGTTTAAAGTAATTTAATCATCTGGTTTTAGCCAGGTTTCTGTCAAATAAAGCACATCTAGTTTATGGTCAGTGATCGTATCATTTACAAAAAGTGCTTTTGTAGAAAGGGATCTAATATTCAATAAGCCAAGCTTTATCATTTGTTTATCTGTATTTAATCTGTTTTTTATTTGTTGAACATCAATTAAATTGTTACTCTTACTATGGTTTGGACGTTTTCTGTATTTTCTAGTTCGGGGAACAGACACAGTCTCTATAGTGTGATATCTAGGTGAAAGAGTCTCTATGTGCTGAGAATCAACTGACTTCTGTGACGTGAGGCGGCTAGCAGACGGTTGGTTTAGCCAGTCTGTCTGCTTCCTGACCTGGGCCACAGTTAGTCAAGTACGAACTCTAAGAATATGTGCCATATTTCTAGAGAGAAGAGTGGCACCACCCCAGGAGGGATGAAGACTATCTCTTTTCAACAGGTCAGGTCTGCCCCAAAAACTCTTCCAATTGTTTGAAACTTATGTTATTCTGCGGGCACCACTTAGACATACAGCCATTGAGTGACAGTCTGCTATGAATCTCATCACCCTGGTAAGCAGGGAGGGGACCAGAGCATATTACAGTGTCTGACATCATATTTGCAAGTTCACACACCTCTTTAACATTATTTTTAGTGATCTCCGTCTGGCGAAGTTGAACATCATTAGCATTGACGTGGATAACAATCTTACTGAATTTACGTCTAGCATTAGCCAGCACTTTTAAATTTGCCAAGATGTCAGGCGCTCTGGCTCCCGGTAAACATTGGACTATGGTGGCTGGTGTCTCTATTTTCATTTTCCGTACAATAGAATCGCCAAAAACGAGAGCACTTTCATCACGTTTCTCAGTGGGTGCATTACTGAGTGGGGAGAACCTGTTTGATGTTTTGATCGGAACGGAAGAGCGGTGTTTTGACCCGTGACTATGCCGCCTCACAGTCACCCAGTTGCCCTGCTGCACAGGCGCTGAAACCGGAACCGAACAATGTACAGGAGTCCCTGAGCTAGTCGCATCCAAAGCAGTATCTACTGCCCTCACATTCTTACTGTCCTCAACTAAAGTTTGGATGCGTGTCTCTAATTCTGAAATCTTCTCTGTCAGCCTAACTATTTCCCTGCATTTATCACATGTGAATCCCTCGCTGCTGACAGAGACAGATAAACTGTACATGTGGCAAGCGGTGCAGGTGACGATGCAAGGAGAAGCCATTACTCACCGTGATTGTAGAGTAATTCCGACTCATCACAGTAGTTTGATGGACTCGTAAAAAAGGAGCGAGAGAGAAAAGAAACACAGCGAGAGAGAGAGAAGAAGCGGTAGAAAACGTGAATGGAGATGCGATTGACAGGTGCTAACAGGCTGCTGAAAAAAAACAATAGAACCCTGCCCAAAACACAATAGAAAATGTAATGGATTTAATGGTTATAATGGGAATTGTATTGGTTTTAATAGAAACTATAATGGTGTCTACTGGTATGTGATGGATTCTATTGGTGAGATGTTAAATCCTATTGGAAAAATGCCCAAAACACAATACAAAAAGGAATTTTGTTATGGTTTTACTGGAAAAAGCTAATGGTTCATAATGGTATTTTAATGGAAACCATTGGAATTTCTGTGATGGCTTCTATTGGGCTTCTATTGTTTCTTTTGTTTTTTTAGCAGGCGGAATGCTAACGCGCAGCGCTCGCGGTTTAGATTAAGAGATTAAAGGCGGATGATGTCAAATTAGTCTTAAATCAGAAATATGGTGAGAATTAAATTATACTTTAGCCATTTAAACAACAGATTGAAGTAAGATAGAGATTTCTTCAGATAAACAAAGCTACACGGAGCTACAAACAGCAGCACGGCAGGCAGAAACAGGAAGTGATCTCAACAGGAACATAATAATAAAATATAATATATAAATTGTATGAATGTATGTTTATTTATTTATTTTCAGATTTTTTTTTTTCCCCCAGACATTGAAGACTGGGGTAATTCAGCTTTGCCATCACAGGAATAAATTGCATTTTAAAAATATATTCAGACAGTTAATATAAATATAATATAAATATATATATATATATATATATATATATATATATATATATATCTACAATAATAAATACAATGAAGCTAAAATTCAGTTAATTCAGCATAATTTATTGTAATTATTTAAAAATGTATTATTAAATATTGTATTTATTATTAAATAAAATTTCTTTGTGACATTGCTATAATCAATATATATTCATAAAAGTAGTAATATTTCACAATATTACTGTTTTTACTGTGTTTTTGATTAAAATACAGTAATTGTATTTACTATATATAGAGATATATATATATATATATATATATATATATATATATATATATCTGTATATATAAAATTTATTATTGTATTATATTGTATGTATCGATATAAACGTTCCTTGTGACATTGCATTGTGACATTGACATATAACATAGATTGTACATAATATAATAATTTATTTTGAAAAGTAATTTTAAAATTATCTTTGAAAATTGCGTTATTTTATGTAATTTTTATAATATTAAATAGATTTTACTTAATTAGTTTGTGTGTGCATGTATGTATGTATATATATAATTTTTTAAAATTTATTTATTTATTTATTTATTTATTTGCATTTTACCCATGCATTTTATGGTTATATTCATTTCATTAGCTACAAGATGAAATGAAAATTATATGCATTACAGTATTTGCATTAACGGGCTAAATTGAGCTGAATCAGTAGCAGGCATCATTGCAGTTGCAGAGCAAGGCTACCATGTACTGTATAAAATGGCCTTTACTTCACCACAGCAATGAGAGTCATGTTTCCTATTATATGCCCCCTTCAATAAATATTGATAAATGCAGTTGAGCAAGTCTTGTTGAACCTCTCCATAACGCTATATAAGTCTAATTCTGCTCTATACTGTGCACATACTGTGTCCATTCGCTGCATTCCTGGTGACTGTGCTCGCCGAGGTACTGGAGGGAAACGGGTCAACCGCGGGCTTTTTGATGACTTCTTTTGGACTCAGATTAGAGAGCGCCGCTTCAGGGGGGTGCATTTTTCCAGAATTTCGAGAGCCAAGACTGAAAGAGAGAGAGGAGCAGAAGCGAAGCGAGGGAGAGAGGGAGACGAAGGGTGCAAGTTTGGAGAGGAGATTACATTTTTGCTGTAAGACAGGCAGAGAGGAGGTTCAGGCTGGTTTTGATTAAGAACCTCGCAGGATTTAAGGCCCAGTAGTTTGGCTCTGGCGCATGGAAGCGAAAGTTCAATAATTGTAATGAAACCCAGATAATGAATGGACTCACAGGCATCTGTCATAAAGCTCCGGCACTGCAAAGTTACACATGACAATCTCATCGCTCAACATACATGCACCGGCTGGCTTTTTAAGATTCCTGATGTATTCCAGGACTAAAAATATGGCTTTACAGCAGCGTAGGAGAATCCCATGCAGGCACTTCCTGTTTAATTATGGCCGCCTTTGTCTTAATTGCCTTGTCGGATTTCTCTGACATCATTTGCTTTTGTGTCTGACTCACTCAAATTTCCGCTTGCTCGGGCCAGAATATTGCTTCATTTACCACAGGTCGGGTTGTGTTTTACTGTCTACATATTCATTAGTGTTCATATCCTTTTGTAGTGTTTGCTACACGAAACTGTTCTAGAATGAATCACCCATCTAATTTGATGCTGCAAATGGACTGCATAACACTCACTCATATCATTCATGAATGCTTATAGTGCATAAAAATACTAGGAGCATATTTTGACACTAGAAACAATATCGTCTGTAACTTCTGTCTGTTTACTCTTCCCTTCATTAGGGTGGAACAGTTGGCTGAACACACTTCTGTAATATCTCCATTGTTTCTCCTAGTTGGCTATGAGATAAATTGAGAAAATTGAAACACTTTCTGTGTCAGGATTTTTCTCCTGCAGTAGACACCAGTATCTCCATGTGTGTCCCTTAGAGATTCAATATGCTCGTTTAAATTTTTATATGTAACATTTTATATAAAATACAATATAATCTTTATTTAATATTTTAGAATAAATACAATAAAGGTAATTAATTTCCTCATTATTTATTGTAATTTATTATTTTTTTTTTTTTTGCCATGTGATGTTGCATAAATTTAGTCTTTATATATTTTTAGATATATATTTTTCAATATGTGTCTTAATAATTGATCTTAATATTTTATAATAAAGGGAATATATAAATGTTTAATGCAAAATAATTCATTAATTTAGATTAAATTATAAATAATTTATTGTATTTATTATAAAATAAAATTTCTTGTCCATGTGATATTGCTTAAATATAGTCTTTTACAGAGATTTTATATATATATATATATATATATATATATATATATATATATATATATATATATATATAATAAATTATTTTAAAAAGCAGTATTAAGTTTTTGTTTTGAAAAAAAAACATAAAATTGCATTGCGTCTAATCAGATTCCAAAAATTAATTATTTATAATTAGATTAAATTGCATTTTAAAATACTCGTAATCAGACTACAGTTACTTTTTATTGATTACATGATTACAAATTATTCACACAATAGCAATAAATTATTCATAATTTTTTGATTTTCCCTAATTAATGTCTTTAGACGGCTTTTATCTTTTGTAAGAGTTTTATTTTGATTGATGTAATTTTGAAATGAATGATGTTACTATGTTATTTTAAAATGAATTTTAAAATTATGATTTAATTAATTATCAGCATCAAATTCACAAACCCAAGTTTTGGAAACCTTGACATAATGTAATGTTTAATGCGCTTCATGTTGTTAATAACAACAAATGGAATATATTTTCTTACTCTTTGTATTTATATATATGGTACAAGATTATCCTATTTAAATCAATGTGATAAACAAAAGTAGTCTGATTATATTATAGATTGTAATATTATGAATTGTAAGGGATAATGTAAGGGATTATGTTACTAACCACAATTTTTGTCATGAAATTTGTCATAAAATCAGACTACAATTTGTAAGTAATCTAACCAGCTCTGCATACACACATACAAAATAAAATCTTAATTTTTTTTTAATACATGCAAAATAAACAATTTTGTAATTTCCTGTCCATGTGATATTGCCTAAATACAGTTGTGCATGTCAATATTTGTCTTAATCGTGTCTATTTTTATTTCTCCCAAGGAATTTGAGGAGAGCCAATACTTAATTGAGAACTCCCTTAAGTGTCCTTAGGTAAGAAAGCCCAACCTCTGAGCAGTAACATTTCCTCTGGGAAGCATTCTGCATGTTCTGTTTGTTTTTCTAATACATGTTAATGGAAATCTGTTCTAGGGATAGTTGATGAAAGTGTCATATTTTCAACATGTTTAAAATGAAATGCATCTCTCAAGCTGTTTCCTCATGCAGGGCTGAAGTGTGTGTTTGCTCGGAGCGAGAGTTCGGCTTCTATGAGGGGCTGTAGGGAGAGTATTCAGACCTGTGGTTAACTACAGATTATACTCCCCCAGGGACCATGAGCTGCATACTGCGCAGCCAACCTACCCGTCTGTCTCTCTCTCGCAGAGGGAGGGCGGCCGGTGGTGAGCGCGGCGTGGCGTGGGCTGAGCTCTGGGTGTTGGCTGAATGGGTGGAAGAGAGACCACAGGCATGAGAGAGAGAGTGTGTGTGTGTGTGTGTGTGTGTGTGTGTTTCTGGGAACAGCAGCTGGTGTTGATGCTGAGATCTCTAAACTCATTCGGTTCTTGTCTCACTGTTCGGAGCCCGGGGGAAAGCGGTGTGATGTATACTGGCAACACACTCAACAAAATCACACACCGTCAATATCGTTACCCCTGTGTTCGAGTACGAATTGTGTAGCACAAAATGAGCTGAAAGGTGATGTCATTTTTAAAATGCTCTCTCCTATTACATTAGGGATGCACCGGTGTGTCAACCGATAAACGGTATTGTCTGATAAGAGAAATTATAAGCACTCAGTCAATTGTTTAAAGGTGCTGTATGTAATTTTCTGACTGAACTAAAGCCCAAAGTATACTTCAGTTTTTGCGCATACGTGAAGGACTGCATACAGTGTGCATCATCACCAGAATAGTATGCGCGTACTGTTCGCACACCACCGATTTTTGTAACTGTCCGATTTTTGTAACTTGCTATCAAATGGAGTATACTTAAAAGGCTGCGCATTCGACTGTATGCATATGCTAGTGTAAGCATACAATAATGAAGTATACTTTGGGCTTAAAGTGCCCCTATTATGGGTAATGAAAGGTTCTTATTTTTGTTTTGGGAATCCCCAACAACAGGTTGACATGCATGCAAGGTCAAAAAACACTTTCATTGTCTTATAATATGCATTTATTTTTACCTTACTTGCTCAACGACTCCCAAACGATTTGTTTAATGATTCATTTTTCCAAACCCTAATGACGCTAACCTGCGGTGATTGGTCGATTTCATTTTTAAAGCTGCATTTGTGAGCGTAGTGCTGCTTTGTGTACAGCAGTTACCAGGGAAACAGCTATTTTTACCGCTCCCAAAAGCGGCACCTAGTGGGAAAGAATAAATTTGCATTTTCATTTAGACCAACGCGAAAAGAGCAACAAGTGGGCAGGCAATATGCTAAAGTTTCATGTTGACGTCCAAACCATAGTAAGACATCGTTTTAAAAACGACTCATTTCAATGATTCAGAGTCGACTCTTTCTTTTGAGAGACAATAACTTTATACACGGTGCACTTTCAAATTTAAAACTTTGCAGGACGTTTTCATTCACTTAGAGCTGTGTTACACACTGCATGAAAGGTAATTTTCAAAAATCCATAATAGGGACACTTTAAAATGTTAAAATTACCATAATATGTTTGGAGATATTTAGGAAACATGATAAGTTCACATACAAAACAATGCTACAGCCTTTGAATTGTGTTCCATGTCAGAATGTCTGTTTTTGTTTTGGTCTGTTTGCCAGTTTACCCAATAGGATTTCAACACTCCAGGTTGCCAGTTGACGGAAAACTCAGCTTTTAACCATGGAAGCTTTCAAGCAAACTGTGTCAGAGATCGCAGATTCTACCCGAACTAAAAACCCTTGGCATCTATTGAAAAAAAATCTATGACCAGAGGCAATATTAAAACATGGATGAATCAACTCTTCAACATACAGTGTAAGGCTCATCAACTTCCATTGTTATTACACTCGTTCTTGTTGCTTGTCCTCAACCTAGCAACCCATGTGAACAACAAAATACCTGAGATCACAATAACAACAGACGGCCGCATTGACAAGTGTTTGTGTGAGGGGGTTATGAGATAGCCACAACTTTAGTTTAAAAGAGTACAAAGATATTTTTATCGGTCATAACTTCTGGGGAGAAATAGCACAGACACTGGATAAAGATGAAACTATTTAGAGCGCATGTGTCAATTGCCTACATTTGCACGTTATCAAATGGAGCATACTTTGGCTTAAAGCATAAAAATACCATAATATGTTTGCAGATATTTAGGAAAAATGCTAAGTTGACATACTTGTTAATTTGCACAAGCCTATAGTTTGCACGTTTTTGTTTTTTCTGAATTGTGTGAAATGGCTAATAAAAATAGGTAATACAAAATGATTATGTGGAGGTGAATTGGCTTGTTACATTCTGATTGTACATATTTTTGCCACTTTTACGTATATAGAGTATATTTATTTAAGTTCTGATAACGTTTTGTGCAGAATTGTGTTTTTCAAATGTTCTGTTGAAGGATTTGTGCAATTGAGAAATATAAGCTTGTCTTACACTTATATTGTAATAGTAAAACATGGCTGTGCAAAATTTTGTGTTTTTTTTTTTTTCTCGGATGGGTGGAGTGGTGGGGGGGGTCTCGCCCGGAGATTAATTCAATGTAGAACCGCCACTGTACCTGTAGCAGAAGAACCGCTTCTCAATATTATTAACTCATCATTATCTTTAGGTCACGTCCTAAAACCATTCAAGCTGGCGGTTATTAAGCCTCTTATTAAGAAACTACAACTACATCCTAGTGAACTGGCAAATTATAGACCCATTTCAAATCTTCCATTTATGTCTAAAATTTTAGAAAAAGTTGTGTCTGCTCAATTGTGCTCCTTCTTGCAAAAAAATTATCTCTATGAAGAATTTCAGTCAGGTTTCAGGCCCCACCATAGCACAGAAACTACACTTGTTAAAATTACAAATGACTTGCTTCTTGCGTCAGACCAAGGCTGCATCTCATTGGTAGTTTTACTTGATCTTAGTGCTGTGTTCGATACTATAGATCATGACATAATCATAGATCGATTACAAAACTATACGCGTATTCAAGGGCAGGCTTTAAGATGGTTTAGATCCTACCTATCCGATCGCTACCACTTTGTTTATTTAAATGGAGAGTCATCCCAATTATCACCAGTAAAGTATGGAGTACCACAAGGATCTGTCCTAGGTCTTCTGCTATTTTCAATATACATGTTGCCCCTTGGTAATATTATTAGAAAATACGGGATTAGTTTCCATTGTTATGCTGATGATACTCAACTATATATCTCAACAAGACCAGATGAAACTTCTAAATTATCTAAGCTAACAGAGTGTGTTAAAACTGTAAAAGATTGGGTGACCAATAATTTTCTCATGTTAAATTCAGATAAGACAGATATTACTTATTGAATCAAAAAACAGTACACAGAATCTCTTGGATTACAATTTGCAACTAGACAGATGTACTGTTACTTCCTCTACAGTCAAAAATCTGGATTTTATATTAAACAGCAACTTGTTTTTTGAAAATTATATTGCCCATGTTACAAAAACAACATTCTTCCATCTTAGAAACAGTGCCAAGTTACGAAACATGTTACCTGTTTCTGATGCAGAAAAGCTAATTCATGCATTCATGACCTCTAGACTGGACTATTGTAATGCACTGCTAGCTGGTTGCCAACCCTCAGACAACATGCAGAATTACCAAATTTTGCCATATGTTAAATATATTAAGTTTCTACAATGTATAAATATTGTAGAAATTTAATTTCCTGTAAAGCTGCTTTGCAACAATTTGTATCGTGTAAAGCGCTATACAAATAAACTTGAATTGAACTGAACACAGTTATTTAGGATATGCAGAGAGAGCAGTATGTAAAACACTTGCCAGCCTGACTCATCTGCACTAAATCGACTAATGGCGTGAGTTTGGGGCGGGGCTAAACATCTGCTATCTGGTGCAACCAATAACTAATGGAAAAATTGGTTTTGAAATCCCTAAAGCAGCAGAAAAGACTTCCTCTTTAAGTTTGCAACAGAATGTAAGTGCAACAGGCATTTAGTAGAGATCTAGGGCCAGATTTACTAAACAGGGAAAATAAGCGTTAGAGGGATGGGATGGGAAAATTCTGCGTGCACATTTAATGACAATGTGCACATTAAAGAACACAGACACAGCCAGATCATCTCCATAATGACCAGCGCAATCTACCAAGAGCAGCGCAAATTAGCGCCTGCTTTAAGACATGCTTTTTTTGGGCGTTAAATAATGGTGCAAATACCAGTAATACCAGCGCAAAGGTTAGTAAATCGCGTTGCGTGATTCATTTTAATACCATAAATTTTGAGACTGAAAGGGAAACTCCTACAAATGCATATTCAATAAGGTCAGGCACAAAAGTAACTGTGTCCACACCTTTTCAGTGCTAATTCTTCACTGCGCTTCTTTAGTAAATCCTGACAGTACAATTTTAACGCCACAAGGCGGTTTGCGCTGGCGCAAGCTGTTAGTAAATCTGGCCCCTAAAGTTACTATTTATTTTTTTCTGAAAGAAATGTGAGTGAAAGGAAAAGTCGCTGCCAAAATGTGTCTTGTCTATCAGGTGCAACCAATAACTATTATAACATAAGAAAATAAACTTAATGTAAGATGCGTTCACTGAAAACAAGCCTTAATATCTCATGCAGTCTTGCTTATAAGGTAAGTGCATCTTGATTTAAGGATATTTCAGTGTTTTACCTGAAAACAAAACATCATATCTTCTCTGTACTGTAGATACGGCTTGGCTTTCTCCTTCAGTGTGAATGTTTTTTCTCCTGATTTTTCATCCTCCAAGCATAAATTATGAATATGATCGCTTAGAAAATTAATAGCACATCTCTTCTCAATAAGCAGCATGATTTGAGGTTTCATTCATGTCTCTAGCACAAATAATGCGGGATGAGTTACACGTTGATGTTGAATAATTCAAGTTCAAGATTTGTTTATATCACTAATTATGAGCGACGTTAATAGTAATGCTTGCTTTAGCAAATGAAAAGCTTTCAGTTGTCTTAGGCCTTTAACCAATCCTTCAGTCAGCTCCAGCAGCAACTTGTTTGAATCCAGACTGGAGGGAGGGGATGCCAGGCCCTGGCACTGCCAGCTCTCACTCTCTCCGGTACAGATGTCCACGTCTCCAGGGACAGGCATCTGTACTCATCCACACTAATAAACGTGCAAACCATTTGCATATTTCATGTTCACACTCGCACAGTCTCCTGGTTATGACACAACGTGTGACTGGAACAGGCTGATCTGGAGGAAAGAAAAGTTGAGTTTAAAACAACAAGAAGAAATTCATCTCATTTTATGTGGATGCAAATATACATTTTCTATAAATGTGTGTGTGTGTGTGCGCGCATATACAATTTAGGTATTAAATATATTAATTATAATTAATGCAAGTAATATATAATGGATGTGTAAAAATACACACACACACACACACATATACATATATTACCAGTCAAAATTTTTTGATCAATAAGATTTTTAATGTTTTTTTTTAAAGAAGTCTTTTCTGCTCACTAAGCCTGCATTTATTTGATCTAAAGTACAGCAAAAACAGTAATATTTTGAAATATTTTTACTATTTAAAATGACTTTTCTATTTTAATATATTTTAAAATGTAATTTATTCCTGTGATCAAAGCTAAATAGTCAGCGTCATTATGCCAGTCTTCAGTGTCACATGATCCTTCAGAAATCATTCTAATATGCTGATTGTTCAAGAAACATTTTTTAATATTAATATTATCATTTAAAACAGTTGACTACATTTTTCAAGATTCATTGATGAATAGAAAGATCCAAAGATCAGCATTTATCTGAAATAAAAAGCTTTTGCAACATTATACACTATACCATTCAAAAGCTTGGAGTCAGCTTCATCATTTTTTTTTTTTTTTAAGAAATTATAGAAATTAATACTTTTATTTAGCAAGCATGCTTTAAATTGATCAAAAGTGATGATAAAGACATTTATAATGTTACAAAAGATTTCTATTTCAGATAAATGCTTTTGAACTTTCTATTTATCAAGAAACCTGAAAAAATTCTACTCAGCTGTTTTCAACATAATAATAATAATAATAATAATAATAATAATAATAATAATAATAATTATATATATATATATATATATATTTATTTTTATTTTTTTGAACAGCAAATCAGCATATTAGAATGATTTCTGAAGGATCGTGACTGGAGGAATGATGCTAAAAATTCAGCTTTGAAATCATAGGAATAAATTACATTTTAAAATATATTCAAATAGAAATCGGTTATTTTAAATAGTAAAAATATTTCAAAATTTTACTGTTTTTACTGTACTTTGGATCAAGTAAATGTAGGCTTGGTGATCAGAGACTTCTTTAAAAAACATTAAAAATCTTACTGTTCAAAAACTTTTGACTGGTAGTCTATATTTATATATATATATATATATATATATATATATATATATATATATATATATATATATATATATATATTATCATTAACAGAATGCATTATATATGTATATGTAACTATATATATATATATATATACTGTATATATTGAATTATAATATTATAATTATCTATCCAGTCCAAAAATATTTTTATAAATATTTTTATAAAAACCTGATGGTTATATAACGTTGTTTAGTCATAGATAAAACTTTTTAATCTCCAAAAAAAAAAAAAAAAAAAAAAAAAAGTTCTCTTTGTCACTTGCATGTGTCTGGTCTTATTTTGCTGTAAGTGTTGGAATCGATAGCTGGACTTTGTTCTGCTGACACTGTACACTGTGCAGCGCGTTCTGCTGATTTTCGCTGTGCTGCACTTCCCAGTATTTATTTGGCACTCTCGCTGTTGCAAACACACCACCTGTGACATTGTTAGATTTAGTGATGGTGGCTGACGTATCATTTCTCTCCGTGTCACATGGGCTGATTTCCCATACTCCCCCACGACAGCCCTCTTAACTGTGTGATTATTCATTTTCACTCTGTTGAATATATACTTCCACGTCGTTGCTAGGTGACAGGTAATTTTCAGCATGTGTTTTAATTAACAAGGGCACAGGAAAACCCACATAAAACAGTTGTTCCAATTCTGTGACAAGAAGGATATTATGTCTCTGCTTTCAGCTAATATCTGTCTCATAGCAGGTGGGCAAGTTATAGAAAAGCAGACGTGTGACGTGAGCTGAATTCAGCGTTCTAGTTTACAGGCGAAATCACTCACAAATGCACTTTTTTGTGTCAAAATTGGCTCGCCAGCAAATACGGAAGTAATTCTCTTCCAGGTGAGCTTCCAGATTTCTTTCTCTTACAAAAAAGTACCGTGATTGCATAGATGGTAATATTATGATGCTTTTATTCATGAGTGTTTGACATGACATTTCAAACTCCATCTAAAACATTTTTCCAATTTGTCTACAATTATTATGCCTGCAGGTTTTATGAGCTCATGTTAATTAATTAAAAGACCACATGGAATAATTGTTCTTTTAAAAAATTCATTTGTCACACCGCAAACTATTTGGGTGAACCACAAAAAAGCAAAAAGGTGATTATAATGGTGAAAAGAAAGCACCAAAAATACACACTTTCTTGTATGAGTTTTAAAAAAATAAGGAATTAATTTAATCTATTTATTTCAATGAATTAATAATAATAATTGATAATGAAAAAAACGTATGTTTTTGTGGGAATTCACTCAGAAATCGCTAGCAAATTTCACAATTAATTACAAAGAAGCTGCATCGTAACACATTGAATTAAACGTAAGAAAAAAATCATTTCAAATTATTTTTAATTACTTTTTTGACACATTATTTTTAAGTTAAGCTTCCAATACCATTGGAGCATTTTTAATACATTTCACAAGAAAATACTATTTTAGTTTTTCTGTTTCAAATTTAATGTTTGATTCAATGCGTTACATGCTGTTTCTTTGTAATTGTTTGTGAAATTTACTAGTAATTTCTAAATCAAAATTGTTTCTTGTGTCCACTATTTGGTTTGAAATAGTTTTCACTCAGAAATTGCTAATGAATTTCAAAAGCAATTACAAATAAATGACAAGAGTAACACATTGAATTAAACATAAAATGTTTTAGAAAGACTGAAATTGTATTCTCTTGTAAAATGTGCTTCAATATTTATTTATTTTAATATAATAATTAAACCTGTTATTTAAATAACACTCAAATGGGCTTTAAAGAATACTGACATCATAGTAGTGTTGAAAAAAAAACATAGTATTAGCATAGTACTTTGTCCCAAATCCATGGTAATATTTGGTCTATGTGTAATGTGTTAAATACTTCATTGTGGAGCCCAATGATCATGATCACTATTGAAATATGGATTTGAGATTTTCTCTTCCCAATATTCTGTTGAATACTGAGCTCCAGTAATTCCCACAGGACTACCCCACTGACAACAATGCTGTGCAACCTGCTGTTGGGGTACTGTACAAAAAGAATTGTTGCTTGGCAACTGTTTGAGCTCCACTTTGAAGTTTTACAAATGTTTTCCGCAGGATGGCAAAAAGCCATGAAATGCCACATGAAAACTACAGCATAATAAAACAGCAAAAACACGCCGTCCAACAAAATGTCTGACTGCATCAGGGTATATTATCTTAACTAAACCAAAACCATAAAAAAAAAAAACATTTACTAGTCACTTGAAATAAAAAAAATAAAATAAAATAAAAAAACAAAATAAATAAAAAAAAAGTAAATAAATAAACTTGTTTTATTTCAGCTATTTGCAGAGGCAACATTTCTCTACTATTAAAGTAAAACTAATAAATAAAAAGGAATAAAAAACTATACATATATGTGTGTGTGTGTATATATATATATATATATATACATATGTGTGTGTGTGTGTGTGTGTGTGTGTGTGTGTGTGTATACACATACATATATACATGCACACACACACACACACACACACACATACAGTATATATAATATAAACATATATATATATATAATATACAGAAATTAAAAATACAAATAACAAACACTACAAAATTACTAAAACCTAAACTATTTTATTTTTTAACTTTTAAAAATTATTGTCATTTAGTTTAACTTGAAGCACTAAAATAACTAAAACTGTACTAAATAAAGTAAGATAAAAGTAATAAATAAAAAACTAAATAGACATATTAAAAAATAAAACTAATAAAAATAACAAAAACACACAACAAAATGACAAAAAAAAAAAAACTTAACTATTTGTTTTATTTCAGCTAGTTCCAAAGGCAACATTTCTTATTTTTATTTCATTTTGCTTGAAGTACTAAAATAATTAAATTTTAAAAAATAACTAAAATAAAAAACTAATAAATAAAAATGAATGCAAACCACATAAAAAACTAAAGCTAATAAAAATTAAACAAAAAAATAAATTAAAAAATAATAAAATAAATTTACTTTTCCTCGTTTTATTTACTTTTTTGAATTTAAGTAAAAACAGGAAATATAAAAATAAAATCTAATTCAAAATATTAACAGAAATATAATAGTCCATTGATACTAAAATAACACTACTGCATATCTTACACTTTATCATCACAAGCTAACAAACCCCAGACTCTTAAATATTCTATTTAAATGTGTAACTTGCAATGTTTGTGCTAAAAATCATGTGCCTTTTTAAGGAGAAGTGATCAGACTGATGATTTTCATGTGGTGTATGATAAATTCTGAACAATTTCACTTGGAAGTTGACTTTTTTTGACCAGTTCGCAACCACTTAGAACACATTAGCAACCTTCTAGCACACACCCAAGCATTTTTGTACAGACAAACACTGTTCAATGTAATTTTCTTTCAATGTAAAAATCTAATTTCCACTGTAAAAGTCTCTCTTTAATTATCTGTGGCAGGTTGTCTTCTGTTTACACATATGGCAGAAGGAAATAACTTTCAAGTGAGCGTGCAGCGCTAGATGAAAAGGGTGAAATAAAGTGCTTTACAGCGACAGGGGCAAATGAAGGACTACTGCTGGCGCTTTAATAAGATCCCTCATCACAATCCAACCAGTTCCTTCCCAGCCTCTCAGGGAGGGGAGCCTTCTGTGGTTCGGACCCTCCAAAGTGCACACGTAATTTGACTAACAGCTGCAGTGGCTTATAGAGGCCAGATGTGTAGTGTAAGAGAGGGGAGAAAAGCCGAACGGAGCGGTTCGGGGTGAAAAGCAGGCCCTGTCAGGGGGCCCGGGTGCCCAGCAGTAAAATGAGAGAGAGCTATTGTCATGCATGCTGCTCGCTTTTTATGGTGACTTCTGCAAATTACAAGGATGTAGGCATCAATTTTCACATGGGGGTTCGCTGCGGACGGGTGTGTGTTCCAAAAACTTCATGCCATTTACACTTGCTTTATGAGCAACTTTCTACTGCTGGGTTTTTTCAAGAATTCAGTGAGTCTGCTTAAGTGGTAAATGTGGAAAGCACTTAAATGAGAGTATCTTTTAAAGAGAGACAGTATAATAAAAGTAGAAGGGGATGGTGTTTAAACAAGAAATCTATATTTGAACCAAAAATAAACCATCTAAAAATGGACTAAATATGTATTATCATAGCAGTTAGGCTATATAAACAGAAGACCTGTTATCTTAAAGTCAACCTGAACTGGCAATTGCAATCCATTTTAGTCCAGTAATCTGAGGTATTTTACGTATTTTCTAGTCAGAATAGAAAGAGAGAGATTTTTTTTTTATAGTATCATTGAGATATTATTTTACATAGTTTTATTTTTTTTTTTGAATTAGTTTTTTTTTTTTTTCCATTTTCATTTTAATTTTAGTTGAAGTTTTAGCAGTTTTGTAGTGTATTTTCTTGTACTTGGCAACTAAAATTAAGTTAAATTTTTAAATATTTTATTTAACATTGATTTTCAAGTAACAAAAGTCATTTTTTAAATAGTTTTTAATTTTTAGTTAACTATAATATCCCCGTATTCAACGCAGAAAAAAATAACAGTACGAGACTTGATTTTATTTGACTGAATCATAAAAAAGTGGCCTTTTTCAGAATGCAGCCAAAACAAAGCCTAGTTAGTTAATAGTTAGCATTACCCATGCGATGTCAGCTGAAATTAAAAGCCATTTCAGAGGAAAAGCAAGTCATTACGTGCAGGATAACATGAGACTAGTGATAAAAATCACTTGCTAACCTTGTTTGTTAGGTGGCATGCCATGTTTAAATGCATGTAATCTTGTCAGAAAAGAAGTGTTTTGATCAAAATGTGAGCTTCAGATTTGTGCTTTTAAAAGGTTGATTGATTGGACCTGTTTACTTTTTATTACAGTTTTTGATTAAGAAACCTGTGCGTCGAGACTATAGTAATTGACATTATGCCACATATGCTGTTAAGAGACAAAAGAAAGAAAGTGTTGCATCACTCTCTCTCTCGCATCGCTGATTCAACTTCATTTGTGATCTATGTCTAAATTTATGTTACCATGGCAATCATAAGAGCCTGTCTGTGTGTTTCAGCTATATGGTTTTCATGTTTCTACCAGACAGATTGTAAAATAACCTGCAGGTTTTCTGTTGACAGAGCTCCTCCAACCACCAGGGGGCAGCAAGGGGTACAAGAGGTTAAAGATCATGTGGCAGGGCTGTTGCTGCACAAATGCAAAGATCTAAACAAATAAACAGAGAGACAGGCATGTACTATGATAATTACCATATCAAGTCCTCAGTTATTTTTCATTTATATTCACCATCACAAAAGTTGTTCCGTCAAAAATTATTAAGATCTTCATAAGAACTCATTTGTGATTTGTGAGTCTGTTATGCTCACCAAGACTGAATTTATTTGATCATAAATACAGTAAAAACAGTAATATTGTGAAATATTATTATAGTTTAAAATAACTATTTCCTATTTAAATACATTTTAAAATGGAATTTATTCCTGGGATGAAAAGCTGAATTTTCAGCATCATTACTCCAGTCTTCAGTGTCACATGATCCTTCTGAAACCAGTCTAATATGTTGATTTGGTGATCAATTCATCGCAAGAATAAGCCAAACTTGGTTGTAATGTTAAATAAATAAAGAACATCATTGTCACAGTGGCGTCCAAGATGTTTTCAGCGCTGAAAATAGCTCACATTAATTAACACATCAAAAACGAGAATATGAAACACAACAGTAATTGGCGGTAAACGTTAGGAATCCTTCTCAAGGTTAATAAAGTTTCAGTCAGGCCTATAAACAGACTACACTGTACATGTGGCATCATCTCATGAATATGCTTTACTAGTCTCCCGCTACGACCTTCAGATGAGACGCCACATGACCTCTGCAAAACATTTTACTGGCAAAATCAAATAACTCAAGAGTCGTAATAAATCATGATTCACTGGGACTGCATGACATGATAAAAAGGAGCAGATATCGCATTTGATGAAAAGGCTGTTTTATTCCCCCTGATAGCACATGGTGTAGCATGAAATGAGGGGTTATTGCTTAAATGATATTTTTCGGCTGAGCTAAGCGGTCCTCTTTAAGATTACTAACTAGTTTTATTAACTAAAGAGAGCGTCATTAGACGGTGTTTAAGTATATAAATGCTTTCGTTTGATGTGGTCGCTTTGATGATTTGATTTGATTGCTTTGGATAAAAGTGTCTGCTAAGTGCATAAATGATGTTCAGTATATTTCAGAACAGTAGGTGGTTGTACTAAATCAATGTTAAATGCAAATAATAAAATATATCTATACAGGCCTAATCATATATAGTCAAGGTAGCAAAATAAACAGGGTTATTAAAGGAATAGCTCACCCAAAAATGAAAATGTGCTGAAAATGTACTCACCCTCAGGCCATCCGAGATGTAAATGAGTTTGTTTGTTCATTGGAACAGATTTGGAGAAATGTAGCATTACATCACTTGCTCACCAATGGATCTTCTGTGAATGGGTGCCATCAGAATGAGAGTCCAAACAGCTGATAAAAACATCACAATAATCCACAAGTAATCCACATGACTCCATAATCCATAATAACACTTCCTCCAGTGAAAAAGTCTCCTGTCGTCCTCCAAAATCCACTGATGTATTAGAACTGTTTTTCTTCTAAATGGTGCTTGATCGGAGCGTATTTCTCTCCTGTTCCAGACGAGATGACTTTTTCACTGGAGAAAGCAATATTATAGATAGAGGACTTGCATTTTTGCCTGAAGCAATGGCTTGATGATAAAAACGTCTTAATGATGAAATTGTTTCTTGAAAAACAAGCAGCTTTTCATTTCACAAGACATTAACTGATGGACTGGAGTGGTGTGGATTACTTGTGGATTATTGTGATGTTTTTATCAGCTGTTTGGACTCTCATTCTGACGGCACCCATTCACTGCAGAGGATCCATTGGTGAGCAAGTGATGTAATGCTACGTTTCTCCAAATCTGTTCCAATGAAGAAACAAACTCATCGACATCTTGAATGGCCAGAGAATGAGTCATTTTTCAGGAACATTTCTTTTTTGGTGTTCCTTTAACCTTTAAAAGGGAGGAATATGCTTTTTTGTCGTTGATGTCACAAGCTGTGTGTCAAATCAAACTTTGCTGTGTTTTGTTTATCATCTGTTAGATGCAAGTCAAATTAAGCTAATGCCAACATAAACAGATTGCGTGACATGTTCTCAGTGTTGAAAACTGTAACATTAATACACTTCAGAGCTTGATTTCAGTGGGTGCTTTTGTATGACAAACACTTGTTTCTTCTAAGCAAAACCAGTCACAACTGAAGATGACTGAACCTGGGAACCTGAATCACATGATTAATACATTTCAAAGTTTGATTTTAAGCATATTTTGTTACATTTCAATGACAAACACTTCTTTTTTGTAAGCAAAACTAGTCACAACTCAACGTGATTCAACTTGGGAACTTGAATCACATGATTAACACATTTCAGAGTTTGATTTTGAGCACATCTTATGTACTTTTCCATGAAAAACGCTTCTTTTTCTAAGGAAAACCAGTCGTAACTCAACATGATTGAACTTGGGAACCTGAATCACATGAGTGACGTTCTTAGTAGATAAAAACTTGATTATAAATCTGATTTCACAACGAAACCAACAGTCCTTCGTCCGAACGCACCCATGCAATGTCATCCTTTAGGAATCGAATTTCCAGTTTTTGGGATGTGACAGTGTTTTGCTCTGATGAGGTTTACGTTTGCAGGGACAAACCACACTCTTTCATCAGCTCCGGAAGTTTCCTCCCACGTACTTCTCCATTTTCCGACCTGTCTTGCTGGGCCGCTGCATGTGCAATGGCTGCACCGTGCAGCACCATCCTCCAAAATCCCAATGTGGTTGAAGAACCAACGACTACGGCTGCTGGGCTCAAATGGCTTCAATTACAGATGCTCACAATTACAGAGGAAAAGAACAGGGTTGGGCAGAACGTGCCAAGCACAAACACTGCCTGGATCACAGGGGGAGAAGGAGGGGGAGAGCAGGGAAGTCAAATGTTACCATCCCACCCAACCGCCGTCGGGTTATTTTGGGACCTCGGTCGTTTCAGCATTTAGATACTAACTGGATTTTAGTCGCTGTACTTATTGGTTAGGATTAGATTTAAACTTCGTCTTCACGTCTGAGATTTGAGACTTTTTTTTTCTGGGAACTACTTGAAATTTCCCCTCTGTAGTCAGAGGTTGTAAAACGCATATTAGCGAAGTCATTCTGAAGACTATTAGCTCTTACGATTGAAATGCCATAGGCATGGATTTGTAGATTTGCTGTGTTTACACGAGGCGATTTTGGTGTTTGTTTACCGTGGAGTGTCATTTTCCCTAAACAGCCATTTACTGGGCCACATGACTTGAATAACTGGATTGCGTGGCTATTTGCTCGCAGATTACATCAAACTTCATTAAAAGCAAACAGCAAAGGACAGATCCGCTGCCTGCGCAAGTAAGTCAAAAAATAACACTCTGAACCACATCATAAGACACCCAGAATGCATTTGCTTAGCGTGAATCTATTCTGACCTCTGCCGCGTGACCTCTGTGAAACATTTTACTTGCAAAATCAAAGAGTTGTAGAAGATCAAAGAGCAAATCTGATGCTTGAACACTTTTGACCTGGTTAGGAACTCCCAGACAAGCTCAAGAGGCTTGTTGGAGATCTCCGTTATGCTTCATTGAGGTATCAGCTTTGTCTCAGATGCAGCTCTTGAAAAACACATTTTCGCACAACTCAGATCATTTGGCTTCAGGATCATATTGTTCATTGCTGAACTTTTGATCGCAGACTGGCAAATCTGAGCACAGTTTGAGACATTGTTAAGCTCTTTTGAAACTCTAGAGGACACTAGGGAGATTATTCAGGTTTTTTTCACAGTAGAAGCAACTGAGATGCAGAAGATTTAGACCTAAATTCCTATATAGACACTAAACTGAAAAAAAAAAATTAAATATATTTTTAAATATATTTCAAAATATACCAAAAAAAAGCTAAAATATATTTATATAGATATATTTTCTGCCAATATATTTTGTAGATTTTTGAAAATACATTTTGAAAATATATATATTTTAGTATATGAAGGTAAAACTAAATATATTTTCAATTTAAAAAAATGCATTTCATTGAACCTCACTGCTTACAACATACATTTAGCATATATTAAAAAATATATTTTGTCCAAAAAAAAAAAAAAAAAAAAAAAGAAGCCATATGGCCACACACACAAAAATAAAAATGTATTGCTATATGTAATGCAGCCTATAAAAGAAGGACCTTTTCATTCTACATTGCATTTGATTAGTTAAAATTTTGAATATGCTGGTAAGCATGACATTAATCAATAGTTTTGATTTGTTTTCCCATAAAAGAAATAATGCATAAATGCATAAAATATTTGGTCAACTTTTAGGAGAACGCTAGCATACAGATGACTTTAAAACTAATAAACATTGACTAAAAACCACAAAAGTCCAAATTTGATTTCATAAGAACAGAATGGGGAAGTGAAAGTAATCTTTTCAGGGTGGTATCTTCCTTTTTGGGTGACATGTTAATTTTTGTTGACTGGAAGATGAAATGATTAGTCTATATTTATTAGCCAAAGATGCAACCAATTTCTCATCTCCCAGCATCATGACCTTAATTGTTGTAATCCAGACATATCAGTCTGTTTTTACAGTCTACTCAACTCAACATCTGGGTTGCTAGAGAATCCTAGATGAAGGGCGGGATGATGCCATTCATTATGACAGGGATGATTGACAACAACACTGTAAAAACATTTACGCGGTTCTTAAATTATGATAATATATTCAGCTGTTTTTTTTTTTTAAATGAAATTAAAAATTAAAGTCAATCATTGTGTGAGTGAGTTATGCCAAATCCCTTCGAAACATATAAGCGGTGCATACGAGTCTCGGCGCCCCCCTGCCGTCCGAATGGTACGCTCCATTTTAAAGCGATAGCTGCGACTCCACGCTTCTAAAGTAAAGCGCGACGCTTTCTTGAGGTGCGGACTGGAGAATACCATGCCATCGACGCGTTGAGCGCATTTACGGCTTCATACGGGCGTTTTGCACTGGAAAATAAAGCGATATCTCCAAATCCGCCTGCAATACGCACAGAGAGGCTCTACAAAACCCAACTGTGGATGTAACTGTTGCACTTTGAACACAGGTACGAGTGATACGCAAACATTCGCGCGAACGATTCATTCTGATGCATGGCTTTATTGTAGCCAAATCGTGAATGCATGATCTGGAGGTGTAACGCGTGCTGCTTTTACCACAAAAAACAACGCGATCTCTTAGATGAGAGGATAGATGGTTAAACTGCTGTGTGGAAATGATCCTGATGGATGTGGTCAATAAAGCCAGCAAGAACAAAGGAGGCATTAAAAGCAGTGTTTAGCTAAAAGGAGGTAAAATATCCGTGCATTTGTGTTGTGCATTAAGAAATGCATTGAAATGACTTGACTGTTTTTTAGTAGTCAATACACAATGGATAATTATTCCAGCCTGTTGGTAGTTGTGCATGGATTTAACACATGCATATTGACATTTCTGATGGAAAGTTGCTTTTGATAAACAGTACAGACCACAATCAGGGGTCGTAATCAAAGAAAATAGCATTGTTTTAGTTAATTAAGACTGAATAGATACACGGAAAAAGGTGATATCATGCACTCAGTCTGTTTGTCTGTCACATCTGTATCAGTCACATGACTGAAATATTGTTTTCCTCTAGGCAAATGACCCAAATGTTGTTCTTCCTATTAAAGCCTAAACTAAAATCAAATTTCGTTTATTTCCTTGCATGGGGAATTGATGCGTTGAGATCCCCGCGATAAGATGCAATTGATGGGTTTGTACCAAATCTAATCATTCAGATCCTTGGGTGCCAGTTTGTTCCATGTCTAGGTGGAGAGGAGAGGGGCTGTGGCTGCCTGCAGCAGCCGGCTCAGGGATGCTCTCGCCCGGGCTGAGATTAGTACGCGCTCCGCTAGAGGATGTTCGGTGCCGTGGAGGAGGGAACCGAGCAAAACGCTTTTTACACATTACCGAAAACAATCTCTATATCGCAATATATGCTCTGGGGAAATGATAGATGATCTGCATGGGGAAATGAAATTAATATAAGAGCATAATCTAAAGCTATATATTAAATAATACATATTGTTTGTATGGAATTTAAGTTGTGACATTATAAATAATAATCATCAATTAATTATCATCAATTTTTATTTTATATTCTTATAAAATATACACATATATATATATATATAAGCTAACTATCCGTCTATCTGTTCATCTCTCTCTATATATACAATGTTTCATATAGATGGATATATGTATAATCAATCAATGTTTATGTATTTCCAGTAGTTTTGCATTTTCTTTTTGTAATCTGATTTATTTGCAGACTGAACAGTAATAGAGATTCCATATAGATTCGATGTGTTTTGCTCGATTGGCTCCTATGTGAAATTAAATTTTCTTTAGGATAGATGAAACTGCAGTGTAGCGAACCTAAATGGATTGATTTGGGCTGGAAATACCTCCATAAATAAATTCAATCAGTGCATTAACCGACAAATTGGCCTCTGATGTAAAAATAGAAAGTTGTTTGTAAGCGGGGAGACAACTGTCTGCTGTTACGGCTCTATTACACAGAACCGATAAGCATCACAAGTTACCTGGCATTTCTGGTCACGTACATGTGTAGATGAATTATAGGCCACATATTTCACCTCCAGGACTGAAACGAACGCCCACTGAATTCAAAGCTGTGTTTCAGCCTTAAGTACTAGTCTTTTTTTTTCTTTCCTTGCTGCATTATTAGATGATGCTGCGTTGATGAGATCAGTGCTGGTTTATGAATAACCTGTCCTCGTCAATTGAAGCACAGTTCTGCTGACCTTGTGCTGGCTGTGATCATCTCTATATCAACGCAGCCGCCGTCGCCCTCTGCCCTCTTTCATCAGGGCACATGCTATTTAGTTGTCTGTTTGATTACCGCCGGCCGAGCACCTGAGGATAAATCTCAACTGTAAATTTGCACTGTGATTCGCTCGCCTCAGAGCAAGGTTACCGTCCAGCCTACTCTGGCCTTGTGATGTCAACGAGCGGCTCTGTATATCCTTGAGTGCGGAATAAAACGGCAGCGTTGTACTCTGAGTAAGCCATGAGTACAACTGCCATGTGGAGTCACGGCTGGTGCTAATCACTGAACAATAGCTACTGTCTGTTCTCAAACTCTCTCGCTCGCTTTCTCTCTGCCTGCTGCCTTCTCAGTGGTTTAGGCTGGTGGATTTGTCTTGTTATATTGGATTAAGGCTTAATGTTTAGTTCGAAATACTAAAGATGGCGTAAACGTCCTGTGGTTTGATTAGTAGTGGTGTGGAGGTCTTATTAGCTTGTGCTGACCACAGTAACACCTAAATTATCATTGGTGAGTTTAAAATGAGGATTCAGATGTTACTGTTTGGAGTGTTGGTGTGACTTAAGTAGTAATTTACTTCTAAATATGAATAATTTAACTCTGATTTCTATTTTTTTTTGTGTTGGGTGACTAGTCAGTGGTTCAAGTTGATTGATTAATCATGAAAACATTTTCTGTATTACTTTAACTCATCAAATGTAACCAATTTCAACTCCAGTTTTTATGTTATATGAGATTCAAAACCTTTTCTGATGTCAGTTTAATATAATTGAAGTTGTCCAGCCAATTTAAGAATACTTACAAATTTAAGCCAGCAGCTGAACTAAAGTTTTTAGGTTCAATTAGGCAAGAAAGTGCCTGTTCAGGCTAGATAATATTTTGCGAATGAAAATGACTGACACTTGTTGTTTAAATGGGTTTTGTTGTTGTGTACCTGAATATTGATTTTTCAGCTGACAAATATTAAAAATGCATTTGCTTGTGGCACCAAATCTGTAAAAGTTTGTGTTATTAGATGTACCAAAGACAGTACAAATTATTGAACAGATTGCATATTTATACAAATCCAGCCTCTTTTTCATGCAAAAGGTATTTTTTATAATTATTTATTTATTTTGTTTTACCCTAAATGAGGTCTATAACTTTTGTGTTTATGATTTGACTATGAAAAAGAGTCAAATGATTGACCAAAGTCATATTCAGGGACCATAATATCATTGAAATTTGAGGTTGGGCTGTTTTGACTGGTTAGTAAGTCAGTAAATCTAGTTTTAGAGACTATTGCACTTTTATCATATCATAAGATCTACAAAAAACACTGTTAAATGTTTTAGAGGTTGTTACAGAGATTATTGGAATAGTTTCTTTGTAATTATTTGTGAAATTTACTAGCGCAAATTCTTTCCACACCAAATGTATGTCAGTGCGTGTTTTCTATGCTTTGTTTCCACATAGACACTCATTTCAGGAGTGAAAGAGAGATCGTAAACAAAATGTTTGACCCCGGCCTCCAACAGGATGACACTCAAAACTAAAACAACAAAAAGAGGAAATAATCGAAGGACACGCGGAGGTTCCTCCGCCGCTTTTTGTGACCCTGAGAGCTCATAATGCACAGGGTCGTGACCCTCAGAAGAGAGGTGCGCTATATATGTGAAGCTGAATTATTTTGGAGATTGTATATATGGAGGGTTCGGCCCTTTGTTGACTCAATATTGTGGTCACTGCAGGACAGAGTCGCTTATGGCCAACAGATACAGCATATGATATTTGCCTCGAGCTCTGTCAGTTATATCAAATGTCTTGGGTTTTATTTTACTTTGCTCTTTTTTTCATTTGAAACAATATTATTGTAGAGAAGAAGAGGCATGGGAAGAATGTTTGAACAGTTTGCATTAGTATGAAGCCAGTTCCGACAATTGTTTTATTTTATGTTTGGGTTATCAATCAATTAAAAACCATAATTGAGCTAATTACACGATAAGGCAGTTAATTTGTCAAATTAAATCACAATTAATCACATATATCAATATTTGCTGAGAAAAGTCCTCTAAATGAAGATCATTCAAAGACATTGCTACTTCGGCAGATGAAAGCATTGAACAGACAAGGCATAAGTGGATTTAGAAATCAATATATTGATTATTTCTATATCATTGCACATAAATCTATCAGAGTCCACAGCGTTTCATTTTACAATTGAGTTTTTCATTTAGTCTCAGTTGGATTTAGTAGATTTAGTCACTTTTTGTATTCGTTCTGTGCTGTTTTTAATTTGTCTACGTGTCATATAGTTTTTTAGTGTCATGCATCATGAGTGCTGTTTGTCCAATTTGTTGTTAATATTTTTGCATTATTTAAATATGTAATGTAATATACATTATAATAATTTTAGAACATCTTACATAGATCATTTCTTATTTTATTATGTATTTTATAAATATGTTACTATATTACATAAAACTATTAAATATAATATATTTTATATGAATAAATGTGTATTTAATAATAACAGTTTCTATAATAATAATAATAATAATAATAATAATAATAATAACAACAACAACAACAACAACAATAATAATAATAATAATAATGATAATTATCATTTTTATTAAAATGCAAATGATTTATTGTTTAATGTACAGCTTTACAGATCATACACTTGTATACATTTGCATTTTCCCATGCGCATCCTATGTTTATGTAACTGGCTTGTGCTCGGGGTGTTCTTTTACATGGAAAATGGAGACGGAAGAATAACAGGTTTATGTTTTTGCATTTATGATTCAGCAAACACCCCTGATTACCACAGTCATGATGATTAAAATGGATGAGGTAGCAGCATTATCAAGTTTATTTGAGGTATTTATGCTTCTCTCTTGGCCTGATGGGTCTCATTGTGGATTCATCCATGTGTGATATCATGTGTCCAATCCTGTGAAAAGAGCAATTTTTATTTTTTTTTTATTTTTTTTTTCTCCATCGTCTTCGTTCTAATCAAGAGCTGTTGACCCTCATTACAGGAGTGAGGAGAAGAGGATGCTGTTGTGAGCCCTTGATTAGATGGACTAGTGATCTATTTCGCTCTCTCTCTCTCTCTCTCTCTCTCTCTCTCTCTCTCTCTGTGTGTGTGTAATAAATTTAAGTTTACCAATTTTTTTTCCTATACAAAGATTTACCTTGTTGAACAATTTGTCCACTATAGTATCATAGTTAATTGCTGCTACTGTAAAAGCATAGTTAAAAAAATTGTGTGTGTGTGTGTGTATATATATATATATATATATATATATATATATATATATATATATATAATATTATTCTGAGTAAGAAAATAGTAAGCAAAAGACAACAGTTACATGAAAAATGTTCATTATTTTTTTTTATTCTTACCCATTATTATATTACTATTACAGCTACTGCTATTATTACTACTAATAATATATATTTTCATGTTTTTTTTTTTTGTTTTTTTTTTACAGCCCCCCGGCATCTTTCTTGGGGTCTTCAAATTCCTATTTCTTTTAAAAAAGGCTTTAGATCCATGTATCACTGTATTTTCTATCCATTGGTAATTTTTTAAGTTGTTTTGACAGAGACTGTGATTTCCATGGTAAATATTTGTATGGGTTATTACCTGCCTGTGTCATTTAAAATCATTTAGTGGATGTGTCAAAGCGCAGCAGACAGGCTTCGGAATTTGTTTTGTTTTGCTTTTTCCCAGTGAAGAGAAATAATGAATCTTTTCAGTGTTATTGATATTTCACGGCACTTGCTTCACCCCGACTGTAGTGTGTCAGGTGATCGTGTGATTCTCTCTCTTTCCTGAACCGCTAACCACGAGCTCTCATATCGCACAAAACCGTCGTGTTCCTCTCTGCCCGAGTTTTAACCGTGCCGTTGGACTCGAGGGCTCAATCTGAAACCGTCCATTATTTTTCCAGCAAGTGACCAAACTGATTGATGTGTTAATTCACCAGTGATGAAGAGGGGCAGCACTGAGCTAAAATTAGTGTTGAAAAACAAGGCTAATATATGAGTCCATTTCACCTGGGTGCTTTAAAAAAAACACACGCACAAACACGTGTTGGCATGTGAAGCTGGTGGTTTTATGGGCTCAGCGCTGCTCGTCTCATCAAGATTCCACCCGGCTTCTTGTTTACAGTTGAGGACGGGCAGAAAGGTCACAGGGGGGCATTTGTCAGAAATATTGACGCGCTTGAAAAATTGCACAACGCCCAAACCGTCTGTCACGTTCTCGAATAAATATTTGTTTTGGGTCAGTGCAGATTTGCCAACTCCGCCAGCGCTTAGACACTTTAGTGCGCTGATGGACGCTAATGCTTTCCTCAACTTGCATGTGTTTGCATTATCTCTGCTCTGTTTTGATGGGAAATTTAGTGCGAATGATTTAATTTCGATATTATTTAGCATTTGCAGAGCTCCATGGCCACCCGTCGTGTGTTTACCATTATGAAAACAGCCAGAAACACTGTAAAGACTGTCAAATCAGCCTAGTTTGCTATTAACAAGTACAGTAATGCTTAGATTTGAGCAGATACCCCCTGACTCTTATGCGACTATCTCTCTCTGTCTGTCTTTATTGGGTTAAAACATTCTGCTTAGGCATTCAGCTTTTTCACTGGGACCAGCCGGCTTCTACTGTGCTAATGAAATTACTGTGATTGCTGTTCAATATTGTATGACGTTACAATACGTCATTATAATATAATAAGCAAGGATTTCAGATTTTGGGAACCTGAAGTCTGCAGTGATTTTTATAGCATTGTTCGCAACGTTAAATTACAGGAATCTGTCAGAGTTGCGCCTCTGGGAAATTGAAATCTTTTTAAACCGTGCAGGTTTCAGATGAATTAATGAGTGGTTGGTTTTCATATGTACTGAAAATGTGATTTGTATGTGCTTTTTAAATTTTTTTTTAGGTTTGAAACCTGCCGATACATTTTTTGCATTTGCAATTTGTGATTTAAATTTGAAGAATGTGATTTAAAACCTGCTTTTTCATTAACTGAACACACAAATATAGTCGAAGTATTGATACAAGTATCTAAAGTAGCTCTACAGCATAGTGAGAATTGAATAATGTGATGTATTACTGAATAATGTGATGTATTACTGAATAAAAATGTTGTGGCACTAGCTTGAGCACATGTTTTCCAGAGACAAATTGAAGGAAGAATTTTTAGTCCTACCATATGCAGAAAAAGTGTAGTGCTTAGGTTGTGGTTGAAGTGAAGCCTTATTCCGCCTGTGTGTGCTTAATGTGGCCCTTCCCGACCCTTCCCTTCCCTTCTCTTTGGAAGGAGAGAAAGACAGAAAGAAAGGGAGACAGACAACAGAAGCCATGCAGACCTCTTTCATTCCTGCTGTTCTGCCCAGTGGGGGGAAGCAGTGATTGAACAAACGACCGATGTGTTTGATCTGCAAACCGCTTGTTAAATTTTCCAAGAGTGAATGAAATGGTGCTATAACCTCTCGCTGCGTTTTTTGTGTTCTTTCTGTCTTCTCTCTGTGATCTTGCGTCTTGCTCAAGTTTAAAAGTTGAGAGAGGTTCTTATTTAGAACTAGTTCCTTTTTTATTTTAAATAAAAGCGAATGATTTTCATGGCATTCGGTTAACAGCTCTGGACAGAGTGTGTGAGATTCATAATATCTTGCAATCTGTAAAAGTGCACCATTTCATGTTGTGTATTTATATATTCAGATTTAAACACTTCTTTTAATGCATTAAGTAATTGTATACAATTTATTTCTACTTTGCTGTTCTTTGCACTTGCTCATGTAGTTTCTAAAATGAATATAAGTTGTTCTAGGTATGTTCTAAAATATTTAATTGAGGAAAATTTGCTTTCAAACCCCAGTGATTGTTTGGTTCAATTAATTGGTTAAAGATGTTTCCAAATTGCTCTGAATGGTACTTCAATGAATTGTTCTCACTTTGAATTGTTTTTTTATATATGTTATATTTTCAGTAATCAGAATTATTTGGAAAGGTCATGAAAAGGTCATGGAAATGTATTTGTCACGAAGTGTGAGAACTGCATTAATTTTTTGAAATGTAAAATAATCATCATTTGATAACAGGCATTTGAGGACAGTGAAATCATTTCTATTGTCCGTCCTTTTCTTCTCCAGATCACAAAAAATTGTTAAAAATATAGAATCACTTGAATTGGAATTGGTAAATTCCTTACGATTCCCATCCCTGTTCTTGCTGTCTGGTTAAGGGCTGCTTCCTAATTAACAAATGCGCTTGGGATTAGTGCTTGCAATGACCATAAAGGTTTATTAGCAATCCATTGAGTGAAAGGAGTGGGAGTGACAAGGCTTGGCACCAACAGAAGCCACTCGATCAATACATACCCCCAAAATCCCCTCACCCAGCTGTCACGCACTGGCTCACAGTCCACTCTGAGTCACTAATGCCTCCAAATGGAGAGCAGGCAGGGATGGATTGAGCCTCAGGCAGAAGTGCTGAAATTCTGATTGTTGGGTTTTAAAATCGGTTATTGTCAAAGTCCATTCTGCTAGAAGTCAAAGCTTCATTTCCAGTAAGGATCTGCAAGAGCGCCTCTTGTGCGTGTGTACAAGACAGATAAATACGTGCAACACTTAGCTATTGACATTTATGCACCAACAATGCTAATTTGATGTTCAGAAACTTGGCCTGACTAATCGCGGTGAGGTAGTACGGAGGAAGTTGGATGCGTTTTATGGCATGCGAGGTATACATTTTAAGTTTAGCAAGTTTACGCATTCTCAGGGAATCAAACCTATGATCTTGGCACTAATAATGCCTTAGTGGAGAAATCTACCAGACTTGTTGCCATGTTGCATATCCTTCCAAAGCATCTCAATGTTACAAACAAGTGTTGCTACTAGATGCACTGCATGATCAACATTTGTGATGCTGATAGTATTGCAGCTTTGTTATTGAAGGATGAGGCAGTGCAAACTATATTGTTTTATATTACAAACTGGCAAGAAACAGGCTGTTTGATTATGAGGGTCAGAGTGTGGGTCAAAAACTAAATTATGACTGTTTTTCTGTGCGAAAAGTATTGCCTTGGGGAAAAATGAAATTGTAAAGTATGATGACCCCTTTAATGCAATTAAACTTTTAAAGATAAGACATTGCTTTGCCTGCACAATCCATTTTCAAACAAACTAATTTTTTTCCCTTGTTTCTCTCTTTCATTGTAGACATGAACCACTGAGACAGCAAAAGAAGAAAAAGCCTGGAATACGCTTGAGGGAAGAGCTTCGTCTCGTTCCCCCTCCACATTAGAAGGTTTGGAATCATGAGGTCCTTATGGCTGCTGGTATTTTCCGTCTCTGTTTTGACCGGGACCAACATGGCATTTCCCATGACTCCTACTGAACCCCCTGAAGTCTCCGGGAGCTTCAGGGTTAAAGACACGAGCCTCACGCACCTCACCGTGCACCGCAAGACTGGCGAGGTGTTCGTCGGCGCGATAAACCGAGTCTACAAGCTCTCCGCCAATCTGACCGAAATGCGCTCGCACCAGACAGGTCCTGTGGAGGACAATGCCAAGTGCTACCCGCCCCCCAGTGTACGACCATGCACACAGAAACTGGAATCCACAGACAACGTCAACAAATTGCTGCTGGTTGATTACGCTGGCAACCGTCTGGTGGCTTGTGGAAGCATCTGGCAGGGCGTGTGCCAGTTCCTGCGGCTGGAAGATCTCTTCAAGCTTGGTGAACCGCATCACCGTAAAGAACACTATCTCTCGGGAGCCAAAGAGCCAGATGGGATGGCTGGAGTTGTGGTGGGCGATGACGACGGAGACTTGAAGAAGAAAAAGAAAGGTGACAGCCGCCTCTTCATCGGCGCCGCCATCGATGGCAAATCCGAGTATTTTCCAACATTATCCAGCCGTAAACTGGTGGCCGATGAGGAGAAAATGGAAATGTTCAGTTTGGTTTACCAAGATGAGTTTGTATCCTCTCAAATCAAGATACCTTCAGACACCCTGTCTCAATATCCTGCATTCGACATCTACTACGTTTACGGGTTCTCCAGCCGCACGTACATCTATTTCCTCACTTTGCAACTGGATACCCAGCTCACCCAGGTGGACGCAACGGGCGAGAAGTTCTTTACCTCAAAAATCGTCCGCATGTGCTCCAACGACACAGAGTTCTACTCCTACGTCGAGTTCCCGCTTGGGTGCACGAAGGATGGCGTTGAATACCGACTTGTCCAAGCTGCCTACAAGCACCGTCCTGGGAAGATTCTAGCCCAGGCTCTTGGTCTTTCGGAGGATGAGGATGTCCTGTTTGTGATCTTCTCCCAGGGTCAGAAGAACAGGGCTAACCCACCGAGAGAAACAGTGCTGTGCCTCTTCACGCTGCACCAGATCAACCTGGCCATGCGGGAGAGGATCAAGTCGTGTTACCGTGGGGAAGGAAAGCTGTCTCTGCCATGGTTACTTAACAAGGAACTACCTTGTATTAATACGGTGAGTCTTTCTATTAATTTTCGCTCTGAATCGGTTTTATTTGAAGCATTTGTGATTACGATTTCACCAAGTAGGGCATGTTCTTTGATATACCAATCACATTTTAGGGGTAGATTCAGGGTTATGCTTAGGGTTGGCATTAACAACAGCAATGTTCTTATTCTTATCAACTTATTATTCCCTTCTGGTTTTGGAGACTAAGGTTAGGGGTATGCAGGACTATGTTTCCTTGACAGGAATGTTGTTTCAGCATCAAGAAATTCCTGGATTCCAGGGGCCTGTACCATGATGGTAGATGAACAAATTCAGAGTTACAGGATTAGTTTTGAGTTGACAAAACCAAACAACTCCAATCCGGCTTTGTTGGTACCATGATGCTGATCATCAACTTTCTTTGTCAACTCAGGCTTTGATCCTGATTTTGTGGAGCGCGTGCACATGAATGTGTGACATCACTGGCGAACAAAGCAAGTTTGATTTACTTCTCGCGAGAGACCCAGTGAGATTCAAAACTAAAGGTTAAAGGTTTTGCTAAAGGTTAAGAGATTGAAGAATATGACAAATTTAAACGTCATATGAAAGATGAAAGAGGACAAATAAAAGAAATTATCTTGCTCTGTCAGTGCAGTCACAAGTGAAACTTAAGTTAGTTTATACATTTGAAAATATATAGCGATAGAAACTCGAACATGTAAGGTCACATGTAGTCATTTTTAAAATAGTGTTATCTATTGATATTACATCTCATTAAAATTACATGATCTGTATATATTAATATTCATTTAAAATTTATATATATTAATATTCATTTAAAATAATTGATTTATAATAACTGTTAAACTAAAATTGCTTGTGTGTAATGGATTAATAATAATATGAATCTATGAAGTAATATAATTATCATTAAAGCCAGAAAAGGTATATTTATTTATTTATTTATTTATTTTTTTAGTACTAGTGACCTTTAATTTGGAGCAAGAGAGACTGGGGAGTGACTTTCTGTGTCAGACATGTGTCACTTTGCTCACATCTGATTGGTCCAATTTCAGTTTGAGATCTCTAACTCAGAACATAACCTGCCCCGTAGCAGGTTAGCCGTGGAGTGTAAGTTACTATGGCAATGAACGCCGCTAAAAGCCAAGCCACTTTCATGGTACCTAAAACCCAAGATTGGTGCAAACTAAACTGAAACTTACCTGGCTAGCCAGCTAATCCTGCTTCATCTGTCACACTCTTTTCAAACAGTCACATGAAAAGAACTTTCAAAGAACCCCCCAACTTGCCTGCCTGGAAGTTTCTTGTATGCCTAGTAAGATCTCGATTAGCTGGTTCAGGTGTTTAATTGGGGTTGGAGCCAAAGCCACTGGAAGGCAAGCCTGCAACCTTTAGCCAAAAAAGCATAACAGCTAATGCTAATGCTTCCGCTTTGGCTGTACGCAGGGAAGGAGACCAGAGGCCGTTTAGTTTGAATGGATGTCAATGGAGGAGAGGCTTCACTATGCTGAATAAACAGCTTTTTTGAGAAAATAGCTTATCCTTTAATGAATCGACAGCCTATCAGCTAATCTTCAACATGTTTTACACTAAATAATAGTTTTAGATTGAACTGTTTTTAGAGTTTACACTGAAAAAAATGTTTTATAATAGAAGTCACTGTCTTTTTGCGACAAGTGGGATTCAGTTTACGGCACTTCTCATTCATTCCTATTGTATCTGTAAATGGCGATTGAGTGTCGCACAACTCTGACTGAAATTCAGTCAAGGCTATAATGTGATTGGTTATCAATGCACACATGATTCAAATTGATCGTTATGCTTTCTCCAATAGTAAGTAATACAGACCCTCTCATCTCCCAATAAGACAATCTCTGTTGGAGCTAAACTCTCCAGCACCCGTTGGACACCCCTGCCTTATATTTAGCACTAATTTAAAGTAATAGCAATAGATTATGTCAAATATTTAACCATCTGAGTGCACTATTTCTTGGCATGCACTTCCCCTTTAAGAATGTGTGTCAGTGTCAAATTAAACAGTGTGCTTTTTTTTATAGTAGATTTTCAGCAGGAATATTTTTGTATTTACCATAATTACATGGTGATAGAATAATACATTTTCCTTACTTTAGAAAAAATAATTTTCTTTTCCCCCCAACATAGTATAGATTCATAATAGTGGCCATTTATCAGCCATAATGTTAAAATAATGTTTGGCTTATTGATATCGCCAGAATTGTAACTGATGCATCTCTACACACTAACTATGACCTTGAATGTATCCAAGTCCTAAAATTAGAGGAAAATAATATTTTTTTTTTGGTAACACTTTAGTATAGGGACCAATTCTCACTCACTTTTAACTAATTGCTTATTAGCATTCATATTACTGGCATATTGGCTGTTTATTAGTACTTATAAAGCATATATTCTGCATGACCATATTCTACATCCTTAATCCTACCCAATACCTAAATTTAACAATTACCTTATTAACTATTAATAAGCAGTAATTAGAAGTTTACTGAGGCAAAAGTCATAGTTAATACTTAATAGTGAGAACTGGACCTTAAAATTAATTGTGACCATATTTTTTTAATGTCCCTAACCTTATCTTATTGACTGATTGCAATGTTATTCCCATGTTGATCCAGGAACATGTCCTCTTTGTTTAAATCATGCTGTTAAAGCATGCATTTGTGTCACAGTAGGTACCTGAGGGTTTCCGTGCTCCCATAATAATAGACCTTCAGACTTTTGTTTGTTTTCTGTTTTTTTTTCTTTCTTCTGTTGTTGCTCCTGAAAAACTAATTTGTGGATGCTATACATGATTCCCATTGACCTAATTGTGACATGTTGCAGACTTTTCAGGAATGCCTGTGTAGGGGAAACTGTCTAACATGATTACACATCTTAATCTGATGTAATGTATCTTTGATGAAAAATCTATTCAAACCAGACAGGGTGGGAAGCAATAGCTTATTATGTGAGCAATGAAGAAGGTGATGGCTAGACATCAAAATCAATACACCTCTGACATTTTAAACCAGTCAAGTGTACCACACACGGTCTGCCTCTGGAAACCCTTGATGCTTTATTTATGAATCTTTAATATTTGTCTCCTGTAATTCGGTGACAAATCACACTTATGATTTGATGTTATTTATCTGCCTCGAAGCTAGCCATAGGGTAGTTCTGCAGTTTGCAAATCCTTTAAATAGTGTGTTTACATCAACTCTGTCCAAAGGTTAGGTATAATTAATTTCTTTGGGGTTAAACATCCTGTAATTTTGAAGCTAGAGGGCAAACAGTAGAATTGGCGCCAAAAAGTACCATAGTACAAAACCAATATTCTTACATGGAAGCAAAATTGCCAATTAGGTATACATGTTTTTAGAATGCAATTTTGATTGATTATGGAATTTAATAGACGATTATTATTTCAATGAATATTCAGCATGTTACAAAGGTCAACGCAGATTCTTACAAGAAATGCTGAGCATGCATGACCGAGGAAAAAAGGGCATTTAAGAAAGTTTATGCTGTCAAATTTGGGGTTTTGTTAATGGTTGATATTTTCTTGCTAAATTATGATATGTAGTGCTTATGCACTGGAATATTCAAAGAAATTATTTTAAATCAACTGGAAAAAACTTGCACTTAATTCATAAGGCATTTATAAGTAGCTAGTTGTTAATTCCGGGTTTTTTTTTCATTTAAAGATGTTTGTTTTCTGCACAAACATGACCGATTTAATGTGTATTAGTTTAGTAATTGTTTTAAGTATGCAGTTGTATCATGCATATTCAACAACAGTTTGTATTGAGGTACTGAAGCCAAAATTTTGGTTTTGAACCAACTCTAGCGTACATATTGAATCATTTTGCTGCATGTCGTTTGATATGTTAGTTGTCTGGTAGTTGTTTAGTGCCTGTGCTTGTAAACTTAAGCTCTCGTCGTGCTACAGTAGCAATGTTTTCCCCCTCGAAAAAATAACAGAAAGCATTAGCAAACCGGGTGAGTTTGTTTTTCCTTCTTACTTGCCTGGAGGACAACCAGACGAGAGGACAATTTGCGTCCGCGGCTGTAATTGCGCCGGGAACAATAGCACAACACCTCGCGGCGCAGCTAGAGCAGATGGGCCGAAGATGGCGAGTGCCGATGACCTCGTTCCTTTGGGTGGGGAGTGGCTGTGGTTGTTTTTATGAGCAACAACAGGGTTCCCCATGACTGATGCAAATGTGCTCCTGATTCCAGCGCCACGGCTGCTGGGGTATTATTAGCTCTTTCTCATGCGCGGCAACGGCCCTCCGCCTTATAATGAGAGCGTGCGTGTCTGCCGCGAGCTCATGCTTCGTTTAATACATTTACCCTTCATATGCCTGCACAAAAACAAGCTGTTCCACTGGCCAGCATCACCCTCTCAATCATCATTCAGCGCCATGCTCTCAAGACGCCCATCGCCTCGAAGAATTTGGGCGGAAGGTGCCAAAACATTCAGCACCTTCGTGTTCGTCATTACCGCCGTGAAACATCTCGCTGTTGGAGCTGATGTCATTCGTCCGCAGGCTAAGCTGACCTCTCGTTGCACTTTACTGAGGTTTTTTTATGTGGCATTGGATGCCGAGGTCCAGAGGAAGCGAGACTAAATAGCTTTGTGTTTTCCGTGGAGCTCTGAGAACCTGGTAATGAGTCAATAGTTCACCTCTGGGATGAACCGGGGGGGACTAAGTTTGGTGCTCGATGACATCATCACTCGGCCGACTGATGTGTTGCAGATGTTAGTTAACGCGATTGATTTTTGAATAACTCTTCTGACATTTCCTTGAGGAGAAATGACATACAGCGATTTTCTTGTAGTTTTTCCTCCTTTGTGTCAGTGGACAGCCATAAAAAGCGGCTGAAATAATGCTTTTCAGAGCCGCGCAGAGGGTAAATGGTGCCTCTTTCGGGAGAGAGCACATCTGAAGTGATAAAGCACTGACAGTGAGGTAGATTGCAGGATGATGTCATGTCTCACCGGTCGGAGCAAGCCGGCCCTCGGTCTGATCCCCATGGGCTCACTTTCGCAGTCTCTGTTTGGGTGGCTCTTCTCTGTCTGATCTATTAGCTGGCACTTCCTGTCTGAGAAGCTGTGATTTGACGACAGCTGGAGAAAGCTGTTGTTGAGTCTTCGGGTATTTGTTTGCTTGTGTGGATATATTGTTATTTTTGTGATGTAATTACATTTAAGTGTTTAACCTTAAATCTTGGCCCAATGGCATAACACGGGCTACTCAGCATTTGTTGTTAAGGGTACTAAAAGCACCATTTTTTTTATTGTATTTATTTTGTATTCATTTTATTCCATTTATTTTTTTAAACTTAATTATTTGTTTTATTTTGAGTTTTGTTTTGGTTTTGCTTTGCTAATTACGCTTCATTGTTTCTCATTTCATCCCTTAGCCCAAGCAGATTGGTGATGATTTCTGTGGCCTGGTTCTGAACCAGCCTCTTGGAGGACTGAGGGTCATTGAGGGCATTCCTCTGTTTGACGACCGCACTGACGGTATGGCGTCTGTGGCAGCGTACACTTACGGAGGTCATTCGGTGGTGTTCGTGGGGACTCGCAGTGGCCACCTCAAGAAGGTAAGAACTACTCAATCTGTGTCTTCCACCGCTGACTGTTGCAAAGATATTGTCACGGCAGGGCTTTTGGTTTCTACTTTGTGTCGCTTGACTGGGACGTCATAGTGATATGGTGAAGATGTCGACAAGTGAGTTGGGTTATATTTGAAGTGCACTGACTACTTCTGTAATCTGACATTTGAATAAGAGTGAAAAAGGATATTCAGTGAGAACTTGAGACTTGCTTTCATCCATACAGAATTGATTGATTTGTGATTTCTATGATAGATGGTTGGACTTGAACAAGTAAGAGAAGACAGGTGACATCAGCTGAGAAGTTTTTTTTACATTTTCATGATTACAAAGGCAAACTTTTGTTGTTGTTAAAAATAATGTACACTTATGAACAAGAAAGTGCATTATGCTAAATAGGGGCAATTTTGATTTCATGTTGACGTAAAAACTAGGCATTTGTCACAATTTCTTACTAGCGTTTTCACAATTTTTCACTCCATTTAGAGAGGTAGAATACTTTATTTTATGTGTATGTTTTACATGTAAAGAAAGATTGTGGTTGGTAAGATTTCTAATGTTTTTAATGTCTCTTTTGCTCGCACTTATTTGATCAGAAATACAGTAAAAACAGTAATATTCTGAAATATTATTACAATTTAAAATAACCATTTTCTATTTGAATCTATTATAAAATGTAATTGATTCCTGTGATGCAAAGCTGAATTTTCAGCATCATTACTTCAGTCTTCAGTGTCACATGATCCTTCAGAAATCATTCTAATATGCTGATTTGCTACTCAAGAAACATTTAACACGTTTGCACACACAGAAATATATAAAATAGGTTTAATAAATAGATTTGGTTTATAGTTTTGATCTAATTAACATGCTGAGAGTGAGTTTTTTTTTTTTTTTTACAGCCCTATGCATTCAGACTGACGTCTTTGACTCCCATGTCGTCTCTCACAGTTTTTTTTTTTTTTTTTGAGCGTCCCGCCATGCGTGTTATGTTTTTTAGTCGGCGTGTTAAGTTAAAAATACATTTTTAACACTCATCTCAAGACCCCTGCGTTCTGTTACAGTCTGTTGTGCTCCTCGGGGCTGTTTTTGCACCCATTGTTTCTGATCGGGGTCAGATGAACCAGAAGTGAGCCCAAATACTTTATCTTGAATTAGCCGTTTATCTGGATCTCAAAAGAATGAGGTTTTGCGCATAGACTGCATCCTAAAGAAAGGACCTTTCCCTGTCATTCCAACATGTACAAACCACCAACAAAGCCATAATAAAAGCACCACATTGTGACTCAGTCATCCAGATCGGAGCAGACGACAGCTGGGGATGTTTAAAGAATAATATGCCCACTGGTGAGTTTATGATGGTTCTCCACAGAAGTTACTACAGTTTTCCCCTTCAGACAACAGCTTGACTCGTTCATAGCTAGCATTTCGGCCCATATATGCACACTGAATCTTGAGGGAGCCAAAGCAAGAGGGTGGAGTCGGTCATAAATAGTTCAAGCTGCGTATGAAAAGAGAGAGAGAGAGAGAGAGAGCGAAATCCAGTCGGCATTAAAGTTTAACATTACTCAGCAGCCACCGGCCTGATACGTGCCCTATATTAGGTCATCGTGAGGAACTTTTATTCGCAACGGCTTT